>PVIW01000529.1:10057-331215 GCA_004026585.1 Noctilio leporinus
TAGAGAGAGGGGAAGGAAGAGAGGCAGAGAGGGAGAGAAACATCAATGTATGGTTGCCTTTCACCTGCCTCCAGCTACAGAGCTGGCTGGAGACCTGGCTTGCAACCTGATTATGTGCCCTGGCTGGGAATCGAACCAGCAACCTTTGGGTTTGCAGGCCGGCACCTTATCCACTATGCCACCAGCCAGGGCTTGAATATCACCTTTTGATAGACATTTGAAATGTTTCCAGGATTTACCTTATAAAAATAAACCTACTATATATATCCACATACAAGTGTTTGTATCAAGATATGTTCCTATTTTTCTAAAGTCAACACTTAGGAATGAAAAGGCTGGAGTAGTGGCTAGGTATATGTTTAACTATTTAACAATATAAGAAATTGTCTCACTTTTTATCAGAGTGGTTATGCTATTTTACATTCCCATCATGTGCATGGCAAATTTAATTTTGCCAGAATTTAAATTCTGCCCTAAATTCACTACAATGTTATCTTATCAAGTTATTTTCTTAACAATTATTTCATGAATCATTTTATAAGAAGAAAATGTTTTGTTTTGTTTTTTCAGATGCATGTTTTTATTGAAATTAAAAAAAAATTGTAACCAGACAGAATAAAGTAGACAAGAGTGTTATAATCTGACTATATAATCTCTCATTCTTGTTGAATTACTAAAATATAACAAAGAATTGTCCTTTATGTTAATTTTAAGGTTGTCCAGTTAAACCATTACTTGTTTTTAATATGCTGTAAAATACATAATTGGTTAAGAATTAAATAATAAAATTAATGTAAATTTTTATCTCAGTGTATGACACAATAAATATTGAATTGTAGGTATCATGTACTTAGAATTTAATTATGAAACTAATTTTTATTAAAATATAATGCCTATTCTTCTACAGAAATATTGAAAAACAGCGAACTATATATAATAAGATAGCAATGGATATGTGAGCTTACAGACATGCCCACTAGTCAGTGTTTCTTCCTAGACTTTTATATGTCTCCATTTTTAAATTTATGTCATTTATCAGAAATGAACTTATATCCTTTTTTACTATAGGTATCGATATAGTTTCGCCCTTTGATAACTCTCTTTAAAATTGTAGTTTGTGATAACTGTGGTAGTGGTAAGTTAATATATAATTAATGTTCCCTAAGTGTCTTACTCCTTTTATTAATTTTTTTAAAGATTTTATTTTTAGAGAGAGGAGAAGGTAGGGAGAAATAGAAAAAGAGAATCATCTGTGTGCAAGGGAAACATCAATCAGGCTGCCTCTCACATGCCCCCAACTAGGGACAACCAGGGACCTGGCTCAAATACCAGCAAGTGCCCTGGGACCAGGAATCAAACCAGCAACCTTTTGGTTTGCACAAAGATTCCCAATCCACTTAGTCAACCCAGCCAGGGCCCTTTTATTAAATTTTTTTTTAATGTATGGTTGCCTTTTACTTGCCTCCAGCTACAGACCTGGCTGAAGACCTGGCTTGCAACCTAGTCATATGCTCTGACTGGAAATCAAACCAGTGACCTTTGGGTTCTCACGCTGGTGCATATCCACTGAACCACCAGCCAGGGCCCTTTTATTAATTTTTAAGTTGAAAACTTTCATTGAACTATTTCATTTGACCCCATGATGAATATATTTTCCTTAACTACTACATTACCTCATTTTGAGAAATGCTGGTGCTTTCTACAAAGTCATTCATTAACTTATTATAAATACCTCTTGTATAAATCTAAGAACATTTTGAAAAATATTCTCAATGTAGACTCCTAGTAGTGAAATTGCTAGAGTGTATATCTATTTCATTAATAAATATTATAAATTTTGAAAGTAGATATATCATACATATCTGCATAGGCACACACATAAATGTAAGGCTACTGCCAAATGGATTTTAATCATGCCATTCTCAATAAACTCCAATAGTCATTTTCTTCGCAATCTTCATATTGTTTCAGTACTATTAAAGTTAACCTTCTTACATTACAGAGATCATCCAAATTTTCCATTGGAGATCTCCTTCCTAGAGCATATAAAGCCATTTTATCTGTAGCAGTACAATGGTGGAATCAGGGTTCACGATCAATAATTAGTATTCCAACTCTACAAGGAAGATAGATGCTGGTCACATTTATTTTAGTGTGTACCATACAAAGGCCCCAAATCAAACAAAATGTCAGTATGAAGTGCAGTATGCCTTAATGACTTTGAATATGAGTTTGGAGAATAGCATTAATACATGCTATAATATACTATAGAAACACAGCATTATTCCTTGTGAAAATGGCCTAAGATATTTAGAATACCATATGCAAAGTATGCTTAACCTGTTAGGCTGCTAGAAGCTTATAGAGACTAAACATTTATCATAGATTAAACCAGAAGAAACTAATGTGAGTGGGATTTAGAAGTCTTATTACAGCAATGGTCCTTGAGGAAATCAAGATTTAGTCTCAGAAAAGAACAGAAAGTCTCCTTGGGAGTGAGTTGTCAAATTTTCACTTAACTAATTATATTTCTCTTGACAAGTTATTAAACTTTTAATTAGTACAATTAAATGTGTAAATGATAGGATTTATAAGATCCTAGAAATTCTAAAATTAGACAATGATTATAATACAATTTTCAAAAGCACTCAGAAATAAAGTAAGGCTTATGTCTTTCATTCCTTGATATGCATTGTGTTAAATGACAGGTATGTGCAAAGCAAAGTGAGAGCACATAAAAGAAACTGAGAATGAGTCAAGCTATCTTCACTGCTATAACCTAGTATAAATAAAGGGAGAAATAATATATAGCAGTAAGATTCCTATAATTTATATACATCATTTAGTTCTAGAAAATAGTATGTCCTTCCCCTTATATAATCTTTATTCTCCCATAGTTAAATGGTAAAGTAGACTGAGGGTGGTGAATGTTTGGTTTTGAGAGACTATGAAGAATGGAATGATATTAAAGAAATTTACATAAATTAAGAGCTTATGACATGGATAAAAAGCCCTTCACCCCTATTGAATAAGATTTGAGTGGAAATTTTATATAAATCCAGGAATTGGGGATTATCTGCAGACAGTAAAATCTCCTTCTAAGGTTCTATTTGCTGATTAAATGGCCTTTTTCACTTATTCTGCCTCATGACAGTAGAGACAAAGTCTAATATATATGTAAGTTAGGGAGGGGATCAAAGCAGGTGATAGGTGATTGTTCTTTATTGGCTATAATAATTTTATTACTTCATATAAATTTATATTTTTCACTCTTCATTTCATGGGGCTTAATTTTTATCTCAAAATAAACAAAATATGTCTTGTAGACATGATTTTTTTTTCTGGATGTATTTGAGTAGTATTAAACACATAGTAAGCATCAAAAATATAACTCTGAAATCCCAGAAATGCCTCTCAAGCTAAGAATTTAAAATAAAAATGCCCTGGCCTATGTGACTCAGTCAGTTTAACCTGAGGTGTACATTAAAGAATCAAGGAATGACCACCACTCATATTAGGAATCTATTGAACAAAATAAACTATCAAGCAAATTATAGACAGACCCAAAGAGAGCAGGATGATAATTATCAGTTGTGACAGAGGAAGGGGCATTTCAGGGTTGGGTGAGAGGGGTGGAGGGTTTGGGGAAAAAAAGAAATAGCCATGGATCTCACCTAATACAGGAAACTAATGAACAAAACAAGCAAATGAGCAAAATAGAATCATAGGCACTGACAGTAACCAGAGGGGAAAGGGTAGGGGAGAAGGGGGGAAAGAAGAGGAAGGGTTTAGTCAAGAACTAGTATAAATGACCCATGGACATGGAAAACAGGGTGGGGATTGACTATGGCAGAGGGGATGAGGTAGGCGGGGCAAAGGTGAGCAATGAGGCAACAATGAGACAACTGTAACAGAATAGGTTAATTATAATTACTTAATTAAAAAGTCATGGCTATGAACAACAGTGTGGGGACTGCTGGCAGGGGTTGAGCGAAGGTGGAGGAAGATATGGGGGATAAATGGTGATGGAAGGAGACTTGACTTGGGGTGGTGAACACACAATAATACAGTGTATAGATGGTGTGTTATGGAATTGTGCTCCTGAAACCTGTATAGTTTTTGTTAGCCAGTGTCATCCAAATTAATGCAAAAATAAAAATAAATTTTAAAAGATTTAAATACTATTTTCAAAAGGTTATTGATTAATATACCCAGGGTGCCTTATTTCCCCAGCATCTCCTTTAATATCTATAAAGTACTTTGATAATGACTTCTCACAACTGCAAATTACTTATGAAAAAATTTCAAAGAAAATATAACAATAGTAAATTTTGCCTGCTGAATACAGTTTGTGAACTATGAGAATCTCACTGAAAGAAATTCAGAAGGAAGCATACATTCCTGGCTCCATAAATATACTTACAAGTCCAATATCCATATCACATACAACTCCAGTTCCCCCATAATGATGATCACAATGCACCAATGCCAGTTTCTTGGCTTTGATTGTGTACCACAGTTATGTCCAATATTACTAATGGAAAAATAAAAATAAAGGGTACACTGGGCATCTCTGTACTATTCATCTCTGTATATTCACCTTTCTGTGAATATATAATTATTTCAAAATTAAAATTAAACATATCATTAATTAATGAAAAGGTTTTGACTACCATGAAGTAAAGGCAAGATTAAAAGTAACACAGTATATGTATAATATTTATAACATCACCTTAGAATTTTTCTCCTAAATTCAAATCTTAGTTCATTTGAGAGCATTATCTTAAAAAAAAAAAAAAAAGGCAGATCTATACATTTTAGTATTTAGAATTAAGTATGTAATATTAGGATGCAAATGATTTTTGTAAATTTGAAAATGCCTTCCAAATAGTGCTAATTTTGCCATTAATGGAATTGATAGGCAAACAGACCTGAAGGGTAAGTAAGTAGGGATTTATTTTGACACTTCAGAGTAAAAGAGAATGGCAAGCGGTATTGGCAGCCCTTAAAGAGTATACAGGTGTAAGAAACTTAGGGTGGTCTATGAATCATAATTAGTTCTGTACAGCACATGTCAGAGTAACCATAAACTAATTTGTGAAAAAAGAAAACAAAATGGCTACAGGAAGTTATGTAATCACCAACAAAACACACCTTAATCTATTTAAGAACTAACAAACTTTAAACCAATTTAAACTATGTACATGCCATTTTTGAAATTCACTCTCATACTGCTGTGAGGAATATAAATTGTAGTTTTTAAAAACAGTGGAAATATTAAAGATCATTTTTTAATACTTTTTACTGAATCATTATACTTTTAAAGATTTATTCTGAAAGCAAAACAAACGTGCACTTCAAATTTCTGAAAGAAATTCTTAGGAAACAGCCTCATTAGCTTTCTCCTCTGATTTATTCACTTTAAGTGGTCACTATGCCCTCAGTGAAGTCTCTGAGTGGCAATGCTTTGCTCATAGAGATTCTAGGCCATGTGATTTTTACCTAAATTGACAAGAACATATCCGTCAAAGTATTTGGACACATTATTTGGATTTCATTATTATCAAATATCTTAGCCCATCTCTTCATTAAATGGGATTCTTAAATGAATGAATTAAAAATGAATGAATAATACAATTTAAAATTTTTTAATTTTACTTTTTGAACTTAATTATAAATTATGGCATAATTTACTTTGGCATTTTCAATAGGTGACTTTATATTAATAATTTAAATATTGTACTTTCATGATAAATTAATCTTTGTTTCCAAATCCTGTTCCTATTAAATTTTACATCTCTTTGAAATAGTTAAAAATAAATATCATTCTAAATTTAGATATATTGCAGCTATAAATAACAGTTTCAAGATTGAGATCAAGCTAGACATATTTTGTTTGACCATTATTTATGTTTTTTTAAATATTTTATTTATTATTTTTTAAAGAAAGGAGAAGGAAAGGAAGCAGAGGGGGAGAGAAACATCAATGTTTGGTGCCTTTCACCTGCCTTCCAGCTACAGACCTGGCTGGAGACCTGGCTTGGAACCTGGTTATGTGCCCTGACTGAGAATCAAAACAGCAACCTTTGAGTGTCCACTGAGCCCCCAGCCAGGACCATTATTTATGTTTTACAAAAATTAGAATGCTATGGGTTTTCTTAATGTGTATTTAAAATGAGGCTATTACACTAAGAGTTTAGATTTCTATTTTTTCTTGAATAATTGAAATTTCTGGCAACATATAGCTCACAAAGAGGCATGACCATAATCAGAAAAACCAAAGAAAGTTCTCATGTCTTAAAAGGACTGTGCATGCATGCACACTCAAGTTTATCTCAAAGTCCATCTTCTATACAATACATGCACACAATTAATTTAGTACCTACCTAGATATTATAGGCTTGTACCTCATAGTTGTTTATATTTGGCATCTAGATAGTTCACAATGAATAAGGATGTAAAAGTGAAGGGAGATTTGCAAAGGGGGTATGTAAAGATTCCAAATAAAAACTTAACCTTCTTAAAAATTTCAAAGTTTTCTAAGCATTAATCTTCATTTGTCAGGAAGCATCAGATCTGGATTTGACATTTGCAGAAAGCTGATAGTGTCTCTTTCAAATGGTCATAGAAAAGTTCTGTCAATAAGGAGTTAGTCTATTACACATATCTTTATTCTTTTCTTGTTTGATCAAGAGTTGACATTGCCTTCCGGCCCTGACCTTTCTATTCACCAAACAGGCAAGCAGAAGGTCAACCCAAAGGCTGATGGAGAGTATTTCTGTTAGAAATGGTCATTTTTGGCACACAGCACTCAAATAGTTGGCAAAAATGCTATGGATTTTCTCACTGTATTTAAATTTAATAACACATTCCCAGAATCTAATAGTCAATAAATTAGTTGGATAAAAGCTATAAAAATATATAAACATGACAATTTCTTAATTTCAACAGAGAACTAGAAAAATCTACACTGCAAAATGGATACATGCCTAGACATTTGGAGAAAGTATGATACACTTTAATTTTATAGTAAAGAAAAGAGTACCACTTGATAAAGGTTTTTTAGGTTGTTAGTATGTCTCTGTAGAATAGAGGAGTCTATGAGCTTCGGTGATCATTTTGTTATAGGGAAACATAATTTATATCATCAAAATAAATGAAATATAGTTTTATTTCACAAAGAACTATTTTATAAGGAATAAGTATTTTTAGCATGAAACCATTTTATTTATAATGTTCACTTCATGTAATCCTTAAAATTCTTTAAGGCTAAATTAGGTAGATATGCCTATTGTAGGAAATGTACTTTCTACAAAGACTATCACAAAAATTACTCAAAATGTGGAAAGAACAAAAATTAATTGCTGGGTGGTTTTTATTGATTGACATTTTATTGTTGATCTAATCTCAAATACTTTGGAGTAAAAGGTTAAATGTTGAATTTTTACTTAGTAAAGATGCAAATAATTTCTGTCCACTGGAACAAATATCTCTAATGATAAGGTTTATGGTCTTTGAGCATATTAACCAGTTTTGTATTCAACCACAATCTTATTCTAGCAATGATTATAAGTCTTTCTTTGAAATAAGAACACTGATAATATATAACATCTATATGATTCTGAGGGGTCAATTTGAATAAGCATGACAAAAAGTAAAAGCCCATCATGGAAAAAAAAATCTAGGAATTTAATAACATGCTGCTCTTAGCGATTCCCACATGCAGCCCTTGGAGCTAGAATTTACAGAGAAAAAATAATTGCTATACATGGCAGACTAAATATACAAAGTGGCTTCACATCCCAGTTATTAATAAATCATAGAATCTATTTTTTTCTAGTGCTCTTTATTCAGAGTTTCTAGGTCTATGAAATTCCCAGGTAGTTGATGCATGACTCCAATTGCCTTAGATTATCACTCTACATATTTGATTCATTTATTAAAGTTCTCTCCTTAATTTCAAGGTATAGTGAAGAATGCAGAGGTACATATTACCTTAAATTCTCCAGATTAACTTCCATTGATGTTCACCAAGTTTTCTTGGTAGCAACTTTAATATTTCCTGAGCTTGAGATCTCCAAATAACTCTATTATGGAGTTCCTCTTACCATCTCCATTTTATGAATGAAAAATGAAAACTCAGAGAGGTGAAATATTTGAACCAAGCTCACATAGCCAGTGACTGGCAGAGCCAGGTGCTATAAATTCTGGAATCAGACTACTTAAGTTTGAATTTTGATCAAAATGATTGTGGTAGGCAGCCTCTAAGATGGTCCCCAAGGATTCTTACTTTCTCCTGTGTAGTCAGTCCCCTTTCCATCACTAAATCAGATGACCTGTGTAACCAGAAAGATATTGTAAAAATGACAGGGTCTGACTTCTGTGAGTAGCTTCTGGCTTGCTTTCCTGAGTCACTTGCTCTGCATAAGATCAGCTGCCTGATCATGAGGACACTTAGTTCTGGAAACAGGGGTACGTGGCAAGGAACTAAAGCTTCCTGTGAACAGCTAGACTAACCTGCCAGGGATTTTGAATGAAGCAGATCTTCCAGCCCCAGTTAAACCTTCAAATAACTCCAGCTCCAGCTAACATATTTTACTACAAACTCATGAGAGAGCCTGACACATAATCATCCAGATTTTATACTGGTAAATTCCTTAAATCTGTGAGGAATTAATAGATGTATAATAAAAGTATTTAAAACTATTATTACTTCCCTCTAATCAAGAACTTTTGAGAGCCTCAAAATTAACAGACATTGATACTATGATAATTTGCAAGACACTGCCATTGGGCCATTGGTAAGGTTATTATTACACATGTATTGGAGACAGAATAGTCTCCAAATCTAATGCATTACCACAGGATCCTTCTAGCCTTCTCCTCCTGCCTATAAACTCTACTCAAAACAGTGAGAAAATGGGCTCCAAGGATCTGCTATTTATTTAAAGTTTTCAATTACAGGGTATCTGTGTTGCAGTATCAGAGTCATTAACCCATCTGTATGAGAAAATAACTATCAACTATAATACAATCCCATGTCAACTTATGTTTTCAGACATAAGTTGTTAACAGACTCCACTCATTTCCAAAGTTACTTAAGTCAGTACCTTCCTCCCCTATCTCTTAAGTCAGTCTGTTTCTTACATTTGTAAGGTAGTTATATTGTCTCAACACTTCTGAGTTCTATCTATCAATGCACAAAATTCCAAAATTATTTATCATTAAATTTTCACATATTAAGGTTTACCCTTTGTGCTCTAAAATTTTTTGGGTTTCACAAATGTCTAAAGTAATGTACTTACTATTTCAGTATGTTACAGAATAGCTTTACTGCCCTGAAAAATTTCCTAAGCCTCCCTTAGTCAAACAACCCCTCCTCTCCCAAATCCCTGTCAACTGCTAATCTTATCATCCCTACCATTTTATCTTTATAGGGAAGTCATAAAATTAGAATCATACAGTATATAACCTTTTCAGGTTGGTTTCTTTCCTTTTAAAATATTCATTTAAGATTTATCCATGTATTTTAGTGGTTTGATATGAAACTTTTTATTCCTGAATAATATTCATTTTTTTGCACTATGACTTTATAATTAAGCCAAGTCATTTGGAGGTTCCCCTATGTTTACTTCCAGAAGTTATATAATTCTATGCTTTTTATATGTAGTTCTATTACAAGTTATGAATTAATTTTTCTGAAAGATTTAAGCTCATTCTCTAGGTTCACTTTTTGACATTGTTATCCAATTTTCCCAGCACCTCTTGTTAAAAATAACTATCCTGTCTCCATTGACTCACCACTGCTCCTCTATCAAGTTTCAGTTCACTATTATGTGTGGGCTTATTTCTGAGCCTCTATTCTGTTCCATTGATCTGTTTGTCTATTATTTTGCCAAAACAAGAATGTCTTGATTAATGTAGCTTTACTTAATCTGGTAGTGTGAGGCTCTACCGTAGTTCTTCTTCTTTAGAGTATGGTACATCCTATTCTAGGAAACGTGCCTTTCCATATTTATTTTAAAATGAGTTTGGCAATACATGCAAAATAGCTTCATGTAATTTTGATTAAGATTGCATTAACTCTGTAGCTCAAGTTGATAAGAAAAGAATAATCATACTCAGAAGAGGTGTAACTATGTACAGTGACAGATGCTAACTAGACCTATCATGGCGAACTGATATACATATATAAATATCAAATCATTATATTGTATACCTGAAGCTAATATAACATTATGTGTCAATTATAATTTAAGAAAAGACAGCGAAAATAAACCCAAAGAAAAGAAAAACAAAACCAAACTAGAACTAGAGTTTGGATAATTAACAAAATGTAGAATCGAGAAAGGCAATCATTGATCTAAACATATTATTTCAAAACATGTTAATCTAGCATTTATTCTACTCTAAATATAATAACAAGACACAAATGATACTCCTTTTTATAGGTCTTAAAATATGTCTTCACACAGGTGCTCAATTATTTACTTTTTAAATTTAATCTTTATTATTGTATTTTATCATTGTTCTGTTACAGTTGTCCCAATTTCCCTCTATTGCTTTCCACCATCCTGCCCACCCTCCACTCCCACATTCAATACCCACCTTGTTGCCCATGTCCATGGGTCATTTTTATACATGTGCCTTGACTACAGCCTTCCCCTTCTATATTGCCTTCTTCCTGTCCCCACTCCCTTCTGGTGACTGCCACTGCCACTGTTTTCCATGCTTCTGGTTCTATTTTGCTCAATTATTTATTTTTTTCATTAGGTTCCTCTTATAGGTGAGATTGTATGGTATTTGCCTTTTGCCACCTGAATTATTTCACTAAGCATAATATTCTAGTTCCATTCCTGTTGTCTTGAAAGGTAGGAGGCCCTTTTCTCTTTCTACTGTGTAGAATTCAATTGTGCAAACATACCAGTTTTTTGACCCATTATCCACTGATAGGCACTTAGGCTGTATCCACCATTTGGCTATTGTAAATAGTGCTGCTATGAACATAGGGGTGCCTAGGTTCTTTTGAATTGGTGTTTCAGGGTTCTTAGGGAATAACCTTAGCAGTGGAATCACTCGATAAAAAAAAAGCAGTTCAATTTTTAGATTTTTTAGGAAATTCCATACTGTTTCCCACTGTGGCTTCACCAGTCTACATTCCCACCAACAGGGTACCATGGTTCCCTTTTCTCCACTTCATTACCAGCACTTAAGGTTTGCTGGTTTATTGATGGTAGTCATTCTGACAGGTGTGAGGTGGTATTTCACTGTGGTTTTAACTTGCATCTCTCTGATGGCTAGTGATGTTGAGCATTTTTTCATATGTCTATGGACCATCTGTGTATCTTCTTTGGAGAAGTGTCTCTTCAGGTCCTTTGTCTATTTTTAATTGATTTGTTTGCCTTCCTGGTATTGAGTCATATGAGTTCTTCATATATTTTGGAGATCAAACCCTGTCCAAGGTATCATCGGTAAATAAGATTTCCCATACAGGTGATTCCCTTTTCATTCTGATGATGTTTTCTTTAGCCATGCAGAAGCTTTTTAGTTTCATGTTATCCTACTTGTTTATTCTTTCTTTTATTTTCCTGCCCTAAGGGATATATTGGCAAAAATATTGCTAGGTGGTATATCTGAAAATCTCTGCCTATGTTTTCCTCTAGTACCTTTATGGTGACATGGCTTATATTTACATCTTTTATCCATCTTGAATTTATTGTGATGTATGGTGAATGTTGGTGGTCTAGTTTCATTGTTTTGAATGCCACTGTCCAGTTCTCTCAACACCATTTATTAAAGAGGCTATTATTCTTCATTTTATGCCCCTGCCCCCTATGTCAAATATTAATTGTCCATAGAGACATGGTTTACTTCTGGGCTATTTTTTCTGTGGATCTATGTGTCTGTTCTTACAACAGCACCAGACTGGTTTAATTACAGTAGTTTGGTAACATAGTTTTAATATTACGTATTGTGATCCCTTCTACTTTGTTCTTCTTTCCCAGAATTGCTGAGGCTATTAAGAATCATTTTTGGTTCCATAAGTATTTTTTAAGTATTAGTTCTAGGTCTATGAAACATGTAATTGGTATTTTAATATAGATTGTATTTAATCTACAGATTGCTTTGGGGCATATGGACATTTTAATATTGTTAATTCTTTCAATCCACAAACACAGTATATGCTTCCATCTCTGTATTTTCCTTAATTTTTTTCTTCGTTATTCAGTAGTTTTTGGAGTCCAGGTGTTTTACCTCCTTGGTTAAGCTTATTCCTGGGTACTTCATTTTTCTTGTTGCTACAGTCAATGGAATTTTTTCATAATTTCTGTTTCTAAAAATAATGAATAAAATATTTTTTAAAAAAAGAAATGTCTGTTCAGGTCCTTTGCTCATTGTTAGCTGGACTGTTTGTTTTGGGAGTGAATTTTATAAGTTCTTTATAAATTTAGGATATTAACTCTTTATCAGATGTATCATTGGCAAATATGCTCACCCACTCAGTTCTCTTTTTATTCTGATGGTAACTTCATTTCCTGCTGAAAACCTTTTTGGTTTAATATAGTCCCATTTGTTTATTTTTTCTTTTGTATACTTTGCTCATGAAAATACATATATCAGAAAAATTATGCTATGAGAAATGTCCAAGATTTTACTATATTTTTTAGTATTTTTATTATTTCAAATATTGCATTTAAGTCTTTGATCCACTTTGAGTTTATTATGGTGTAATAAGGTGATATAATTTCATTTTTTGCCCATATCTGTTCAATTTTTCCAAGACAATTTATTGGACAATAAATTGGGATAAGACTTTCTTTATCCCATTGTATGTTCTTGACTCCTTTATCAAATATTAATTGGTCATAAAGTCATGGGTTTATTTCAAAGCTCCCTATTCTGTTTTGTTGATGTACATGTTTGTTTTTATACCAGTACTACTCTGATTTGATTACCATGGCTTATAGTATTATTTCATATCAGGTAGCATGATTCCTATAACATTGTTCTCTCTCAGGTTGCTGTGGCCAATCAGGTTATTTTATGGTTCCGTATAACTTTTTGGAATATTTGTTCTACTTCTGTAAATATGTCACTGATGTATTGATAAAAAACTGCATAGATTGCTTTGGGGAGCATCATAAAAATTTTAATGATGTTAATTCTTCCTATCCATGAACATGGTGTGTGCTTCTACAGATTTGTATATTGTTCAATTTCTTTCTTCTGTATTTTATTCTTTTCCAGGTATAGGTCTTTTACATTCTTGGTTAAATTTATTCCTAGGTATTTTGTGTGTTTTTATGCAATTGTAAATGTGATTGTTTTCTTAGTGTCCCTTTCTGATAGTTTATTATTGATGTATAGAAATGCAACTGATTTCTAGATATTTATTTTGTATCCTGCTATTTCACTTAATTCATTTATAATTACTTGTTTTTTGATGGAATCTTTAGGGTTCTGTATATACAGTATCATATCATTTGCAAATAAGGACAGTTTTGCTTCTTCCTTTCCCATTTGGATGCCCTTTTTTTTCTTGTCTGATTGTTGTGGCTAGGACTTTCAGTACTACTTAAATAACAGTGGTGAAAGTGACATCCCTTTTTTGTTCCTGATCTTGAAGGAAACACTTTAAGTTACTGCCTATTGAGCAAGAAATTTGTCACACATGGCCTTTATTATGTTGAAAAATGTTATTTTTATGCCCACTTCAGAGTTTTTATAAATTTTATTGAATAATTTTTCTTCATATTTTTATATAATCATATAATTCTTACACTTCATTTGATTTATGTCATATATCACATTTATTGATCTGCAGATATTTTACCAACCTTGCATCCCTGAAATAAATTCTACCAGAATGGTGTATGGTCTTTTTGATGTCTTGCTATATGTTTTGCTGAGGATTTTAGCATCTATGTTCATCAGGGATATTGGCTTATAATTTTCTCTATCACAGTACTTTGATCTGGTTTTGGAATTAGGATAATGCTAGTCTCATAAAAGGAACTTGGGAATCTTCCCTCCTCTTTTGATTTTTAATGTACTTTGAGAAGGATTGGCATACTATGAATGCTTGGTAAAATTCTCCTGTGAAACCATCCAGTTCAGGACTTTTGTTTGTTGGGAGTGTTTTTGTTTGTTTGTTTTTTACTTCTTCTATTTCATTAGTTGTAATCAGTCTATTCATATTTTCTGATTCTTTTTTATTCAATTTTGGAAGTCTGTATGTTTCTAGGAATTCATTCATCCACTTTGTCCAATTGTCCAGTTTGTTGGCATATAGTTGTTTTTTAATATTTTCTTACAATCCTTTGTATTTCCATGGTGTCAGTAATTACTTCTCCTCTTTCATTTTTTATTTTATGTATTTGAGTCCTCTTTTTCTTCTTGGTGAGTTTGGTTAAAGATTAACCTTGTTTATCTTTTCAAACAGCTAGCACTTAGATGGATTGATCTTTTATATTGTTTTTCTAGATTCTATTTATTTCTGCTTTGCTCTTTATCACTTCTTTCCTACTAGTTATATTGGACCTGCTGTTCTTTTTCAAGTTCCTTTAAATGTAAAAGTAGATAGTTTATTGGAGATTTTTCTTATTTCTTGAAGTAGGCCTTTAACGCTATAAATTTCCCTTTTAGGACTGCTTTCATTGTGTCCCATAGATTTTGGATTGTTGTGTGTTTATTTTTATCATCTCAGGGTAACTTTTAATTTCTTCCTTGACCTCATTGTTGACCCATTCATTGTTGAGTAACTTGTTATTTAGCTTCCATATATTTATGTGTTTTTCAGTTTTTGGTTTTCTTGTGATTGATCTCTAGTTTCATACCATATGGTCAGAGAATATGCTTGATATTATTTTAATCTTAAATTTATTGATACTTCTTGTATCCTAACATGTTGTTTAACCTAGACAATGTTCCATGTACACTTGAAAGAAGGTATATTTTGCTGCTTTGGGATGAAATGCTCTGAAGATACTGAGTAAATCCATCTGATTTAATGTCATTTAAGCTTGTTGATCTTCTGCCTGGACTATATCTGTTGATGTCAATGGGGTGTGAAAATCCCCTACTATGACTATTACTGTTAGTATCTCCCTTTATGACTACCAATATTTGCTTTATATATTTAGGGTCTCCTAATGTAGGGTATATAAATGTTTACAAGAGTTATTAAATGTCTCCTGCCTTTTATGATAGCAAAAACATTCATATAGCTTTTTTCATGTAAGCAATATCAATATAAATTGGTAAGTGACATGTTATGCATTTCTATTTTATAGGAATAAAAACAATTGAGGTATAAGAAAATGTTAACAGAGGGAAATATGACTCACATTAGCCAGCATACTTCACACTGGTCTACTCAACCAGAATGAGAACTTTTCCCCCAAATTTGTGCAACTTTATGCAAATTAAATGAATATAAAGCAGTAAGGCTAAGACTTGCAGATTTTCATATTAATAACTAGAAGACTGAGAAGCTGAGATACAATTTTATCTGAAGTTATTTCATACAAAAGTCAAAATGAATTTTAAAAAATATTTTACAGGCTACCAGCAAAGAGAGACTTTTAATAAGTAGTTGATCACTCTAAAATGTGATTGTTCCCAGTTATAAACACTCCAATTGGATAACTGTTATTAAGGTGCAGATATCAACCAAATCGAACTCTTTCTAGAAAAGCTTTCCCACCATATGCCTTTAAAAAACAAAAAAAAGGCTAGATTTTTTTTTTTTTTTTTTTATCATGCCTATTCAGGTAAAAAAAAGAGGAAACAAAATAATGGTCTGTTATTTTAATTACTTGTGGTATTATCTGGCCTTGCCCTACTCCTGGAGCTATTTCAGTGCAGGCAGTGAAAATGCCGTAGGTTAACATATTACTCAGTAGGAGCAATTTGAACACTGACACATTGCTCTTGCATCCTGTTCAGCTCTGCACACTCAGCGGGAGACACAGGATTCTGAATGGAAATGCTGGTACAACCCAAGGGATGCTGTCGGGGCTCCTCTGTGTGAAGTGTAGGGCTACTAATGATCATGCCATGAACTGCAGCAAGATGATATTAACGGCACTGCCTGAGATCTGCAAATCTCTGGTGTATCAATTAACAGAAGTTGCACTATTGATTTTATTCTCCAGGTTAAATATCCAAAATAAAGGAGAATATATACAAGTTTCAGGGTGCTTTTCAGGATGTTCTGTTATTTGGTATAGGCATCTTGTTTATGTTTTAGATTATTAAAATTATGATAAAATGACTAGCATTAGTCTATTTCCTCAAATTCATTTGGATGATGTATTGAATTTAAGGACACTGATGGGATGGTGTTAGGAGTAAGTTAGGAAGGTCTAGACCAGGGGGTTATCAAACTCATTTTCATCGGGGGCCACAACAGCCTCGCAGTTGTCTTCAAAGGGCTGAATGTAATTTTAGGACTGTGTAAATGTTACTACTCCTTAACAGTTAAGCTAGATAAAACAAAGTGGAGGGCCAGATTCAGCCCTCAGGCCTCGTGTTTGCCACCTGTGGTCTACAGAATGCGCATGAAAGATGTTGTAATGATTTTTTTATTATTAGTTAATTTTATTTATTATTGTTGTATTATAATTGTCCTCCCCCCCCCCCCCCGCTTTCCCCTGCACCCCTGCCTGTCCCCTCTACCTCAGTCAATCCCTAGCAAGTTGTTCATGTCCATGGGTCCTCCTTGCTAGCTTCTCATCTGATCCCTTCCCCAACTTTACCCCTTCTCCCCCTTGCTTGTAATGATTTAAATAGATTCTCATTCTCTTTCTCTCTCTTTCTCAAATAGCTGCAGATAAAGGCATGCAGCATTCATGATAACGATTCTTTTTAGTTACATATTACAAGCCTGTATGCACAAACTACACACAAATACCTGTAATTCCTAGCACAGTAAATAAATATTCACTAACTACCTTTTGTATTTCAGGCACAGCTCTAGATTCTGGGATAGAAAACAAATAAGACAATACTCTGCCACTTAGAATTTAAAATTGCATTTTTACTTCCCCCCTACAAATTAATTAGTTGAAACAATCAATGTTAATTATCCTAATGACCCCTCCCTCCAACCATAGACTTATTTTTGCATACTGAATTAAAATCCTGGGTCCATAAACCTCTCCATTCTGTAACATGATATACTTTTGAATTGATTAGTAACAGTTTACATAGCAAAATCAATCTTTGGATATTATAAGAAAAAGAAGATTGGTTACTATTTAATGTAACATTAATTATGTGCAAAGTATTATGCTATTGCATTTGTACACATAATTCATTCATTTAGTAATCATCATTGAGCAAGATATTATACTGTGTTGCAGACTAAAAGCTACACTGGAGGAACAGGTTGTTTTCTATTGGTTGTATATATTTAGGTTGGAAGAGATATATTTATAAAATAATACATGACAACAAAGATAAAGAAAAAAACTATAGTAAAAATAAAATATTGCAATAGGTTAGAAGCCTGTGCAATGTTACATGGAAATTCTCCATGTTTTCATTCCAAATTTCCAAATTAACAAAATATCATGTATTTCTCTCATACAGTTTTCTCTTCCCCTAAATTGCAACCCCCCAAAGGGGGGGCTTCATTCAGTTAAAAGATGATTAATTCCATTGATCATAACCAAGTGTTTCTGCTAAAGCAAGTAAAATCTTTGAGTACATGCTCTACTTTTTGAAGCCAATGAAATGATAAATAAATGAAAAATAGATAAACCCTAACAAATATATTTAATAATGATCTTTGTGTTTTTATTCTATTTTATAACATTCTAAATATTAAAGCTAATATCTACCGAAGTTCAATCTTCATTTTCTAAACCCAGTTTCTTCTGCCTCTTTTTGTGGGGAAAGAAAACTTTTATGTTAAAATGCAATTACAATGAAGAACGTCCCAGGAAATGAGTTCAATTTGACTCTTCTGATTTTTAGAATATTTTGACAGTCATTCTCAATGATGTTATATGGTTGTTTTTAAGACTACTTTTTTTTTTTTTTTTTTGGTATACAGAAGTTAGAAGTATGTTGTGAAAAACTGAATTATAAATTACTGACATAAAATCCTACTTCTTAGTTCAAAATATATACACTGTACACATCTTTCATACACACAATTTTCTTCTAAGGAGAAGAATGTACAGATAAGGAGAGGCACAGGATTTTAGCACTTAATTTCAAACCCGGATGTAATACAACAATAAAATTAAATTAAAAAAAAATTCAAACCCTAGCTCTGTTACCTTTATTTAATATCCATGCCCTTCATTTTCTGCTCTGTAACATGAGAATTAAGAAGACATATAGATTATGAGGACCCAGTGAGATAATCTGCGTAAAATGTCCTGTCCAGTGTCTAACACAGAGATTCAATAAACATTAGTTTTATTATTACTTAAGTATAGTATACTTAATGTATAAATGTGCTTTTAAAACTGAAAATGATTATATAAACTAATGTATTTTAGTTTATATAAATGTTAAGTGAGATAATGAAGTAATGTATCTTTCACTCATTCATGGTGTATTCACTCATTCATTCATTCATTCAACTGAACCTGATTCCCTGTAGTGCATAGTGATATTATATACAGTAGAGAATGTCTTAACTTCAGAGATAAGAATTCAGAAGAGATCACTGTACTCATCTTAATAGTAATTTTACAGAGCTAAATAAGATACAAAGTGATCATTTAAAAATTCTCATCAGCCATCTACTATCACAAATAAATCTAAAAAGATAAACTCCAGAAAGCAACAAGCCTGTCATCCAACAGAAGAGGCTTATAGACTATTCTCACTGCTGGAAGATTGGTGAGGTAGAGAAATCTCCGTAAAATGGGGTGTGGCCAAAACACCCAAACTGTTAAGAACGTTGAACTGTCACAGGTGAAAACCATGACAGATTAGAATCCTGAAGATCTTCATTAATAAAGTGAGTGTGCACCTACCTGCTAATCTAAATAAATACGGGTCTTCTCCAAGTAAAGTAGGGAAGTGCAGCTTGGCTGAAGTTGAGGGTTATGGAAGTCTGTCAGGAGATATCCCTGTCAGGTTGCATAAGCTTTTCATGCATAGAATGTTCTTTCAGGTGGCAGGAGCAAGGTGAAAGAACTGAGCATAAATAGGTACTTCCAACTTTGAACTAACTATAGTAGCCTGGAGGCTACTATATAGCCTCCATTATATATATTATATATACTATATATATATATATATATATATATATATATATATATACACATATATATAATATACAGTATATTATATATATATTATATATTATATATATAGTATATTGTGTATATATATAATATATATAATATAATATATAGTATATTATATATACTACAATGGGGCTGGAGGATCCTTCAAGCCATGATGCATCTTAAAACAGTACAGGATCAGGGCCTTTAAAATACAAAGGGAAGAACAAGAGAACTGAAATAGATCCCTTTAGGTTAAAAACAAAAACAAAGCCAAAACAAACAGTAGCAACAACAAAACAGGAGGGACAGGAGAGAAAAGGGGGCTTTCAGTAACCAAAACACCTAGCTGCTGCGCGGTAAACTAGAAGATGAATTTTGTACCCTGGAAGTAGGCATCTCAGCCGAGAAGGAAAGAAACTCCCATGGCTCCAGAAAATTATCAGCATGGGGGGGTAGAATTCTGTATTTCAGAAATGAGAAACATAGAAATGATGTTGTATTTTGGCTTTTTCCCCCCTCTGTTTTGTTTTTATTTCCTCTCCAGGAGGAACTCAAGAATATCTGTAGTCGCTCAGTTGCTGCACGTATTTCCTCTTTCTCCATCAGAAGAGCCATGGGAATAGTGTAAAAAACAAGATGAGAACAAACCATGCCTGGAGCAAGGTCAGTGAACATGCTAAACTTGAGCTGCAACTTTGGATACTTGGCCATGGTGGACATTGCTAATCCATCCCTGCACTGGTTCCTACTGAGCTATTCAGTGACACCACCCTCCTATCAACGCCTTGACCAGAAAGCCGTGCCAGTCAAGGGGCACAGGTGCTGAAGAGATTAAATAATGTTTCTGCTTTGGCTCAGGTAAGAAATCTGACTTACATCTAACTCTGGAATGTATCAAAATATATTGCTATTCTTGGCGGTAAAGTTCAGTCATCACTGTCTTCCTTTACAAAAAGAGAAGTCACATAAACTTAAAACTGACAGCATCCTTTTCCTTGCATTATATTAACGCATGAAAGTAATATTCATTATTAATAATAACTAACCCAATAACTTATCACTGTGATAAGTAATTTCATGGGTTAGGTCAAGCTTGGCTCATAAAAATATTATAAGAGGGATATCTTCATTTACTGATGGGGAAATCTAATATAAGAAATTATGAGAGAACCAAGATGGTGAAGGAGTAAGTGAAGTTACACCAATCTCCTCCTAACACCAAACTGGAATTACAACTTAATTGGGGAGAAATCATTCAGAATAACCAACAGAACACCAATTGGAGAGAAGCCTTATTACCACGGATAGAACAGAAGAGCCCATTCATCACAACATGACCGGTAGGAAGTGCAGAGACTCGAGAGGCTGGCAGAGCTCCCATGGGCAGCAGCTGAAGGGACAGAGAAACATCTCAGCAGCTGGGGCTCCATCTGAGAAGGGTGGGACCTAAACCCCCATCTAGACTCCCTAGCCTACAGCAACACAGCTGAGAGTAAAACAGCACCCAGCTGTGAAAAGCAAAAAGCCACCAGGTTTAGCCTGCTTGACAGAGACCAAGTTCTTAAAAAGACCACACACAAAAATACGGTGGCACCCACCTACCCTGGGCTCCAGCAGAGAAAGGGCAGAGTGGACTAGAGTTTGGGTCAGTGGCTTTACAGGGAGAGTTGAGGGAGCAACCCATGGGTCCAGTGCTGACCCATCCCCCATACAACCAACAGACCACTCCTCTCCAAAGGGTGGTGGTAGCCTGAGAGGAAGCCACAGCCCCACTCATAGGAATTAATCTGCCCCACCCAGCAGTACCTAAACCTGACCTCAGATCACAGGTTGATTGGATTAGCAACTAAATTCATCTGCCACACCCAGAGATGACTAAAACTGACCCCTGATCACAGACTAATTGGATTATCAGCTAAAGGAGACAGACAAAGACAGAGGATCTCTGGTAGTCTCCAAATGGCTGAACAGTCCCAGACTGGGACATGAGCTGACATCACCAAGTGCAGAGCCAGGAAGTAAAAAAAAAAGTGCACCTCTACACCACAGAAAGTCACACCACTAAGATAGTAAATCAAATCAGACCAATCCAAGAAGCAGAAACAAACAAGAACCACCTAAAATGGGGAGACAAAGAAATAAACCCTCAGCAAATGGAAAGGAGGAATCCCCAGGAAGAGTGCAAAATGAAATAGAGGCAAGCACACTATCAGTCATGGAGTTCAAAATAATGATGATAAAGAAGCTCAATGAGCTCAGTAAGTTCAAAGAAAACTACAAACAACTCCAGTGGAGCTATGAAGAACTCCAGGGGAACTACAAAGAGAAGCTACCAAGAACTTACTGAGAACTACAACAGCATTAAAAAGGACATAGAAACCATCAATAAAAGATGAAGTGAAGAATACCATTTCTGAATTGAAGAACACAGTAGAAGGAATCAAAAGCAGGCTAGAAAAAGCAGAGGATCAGATCATCAAGCTGGAGGTCAATGTAGAAAAAATTCTCAAGCCATGAAACAAAATTTAAAAAGACTGAAAAAGAATGAAAAGGCTTTAAGAGAGCTGCAGGACAATATGAAACATAATAACATCCATATCATAGGGATACCAGAAGGAGAAGAAAAGGAGCAAAGGATAGAACACCTGTTTGAAAAAGTAATGACAGAAAATTTCCCTAACTTGAGGAGAGAAAATGTCATGCAAACTCAGGAAGCACAGAGGGTCCCAAGGAAGATGAACACAAACAGGCCCACTCCAAGACACGTCATCATGAAAATGGCAAATTTCAAAGACAAGGAAAGAATCCTAAAAGCAGCAAGAGAGAAACAGTTAATAACATACAAGGAGGCTCCCATAAGTTTATCAGTTGATTTATCCACAGAAACACAACAAGCCAGAAGGAAATGGCAAAAAATATTGCAAGCAATGAAAAACAAAGGCCTGCAACCAAGAATACTCTACCCAACAAGGCTATCATTCAAAATAAAAGGTGAAATAAGGAGTTTTCCAGACAAAAGTTTAAAAGAATATATCTCCCTCCACCAAACCAGCATTGCAAGAGATGCTAAAGGGTCTGCTTTAAGAAGATGAAGAAACAGAGAGAAAGAGAAGATCACAGGTACAAAGGGAAAATTTGATAATGAAAAAGTACCTATCAATAATAACCTTAAAGGTAAATGGATTAAATGCACCAATTAAAAGACATAGGGAGCTGAATGGATAAAGAACCAACTTTAACTTATGAAAGCCTTAAAATGATCTTGTAATAAATAGATTTTACTAAACAAGGTATAATTCTGTATATTACTTGTATCTGCATTACTATAGGTTAAGTTTTCTTGTTGGAATTATTTCATAATATGGGAATATCATGTTACTTGCAATAACTCAGAAAAATTGAATACAGTTAAGGAAGAAGAAATAAGTAAGAAAATGTGAATGTACATTACATGGAATACATGCTATCTTTCTTATTCACTGTTATAAAATTGAGCTTATTTGTGGGTGTGTAATATATAGATTTTGTTAGCAATTTATGTTTTAAATAGCAACCAACTGGTTGTTGGTGTGTTGTGAAATCAGTCAATCTTTAGGTTAGAAAAGATGCTGAGAATGAAAACTAATTTGGATGGCAGTTGCTATATGGAACTAAACTATATGATTCATGTACGTAGGCAATAAATATTCTCATATTAGCATGTAAATTAGATGAGTTTCCTTCAAATAGATAATGGAAATATACATTTACAGTTATGAAGGCCCCCAACCTGGGAATGCTTGGAAAAAGGAATTAATGCTATAGTAAAGTTTATTATTGAAATGTGAACATACCTAACCTCTACCTCAATAGACTCTTAAATGGTTCAGGGGCTAGCTTAGGACCATATGGGAAGTCAACCACAAGTTCAAAAAATAGCTAGAATACTATTCTACAAAATTATTTAAATTCTAGGGATTTTTATAAGACCTGTGCACAGTAAAATAATAATAATAATAATCAATCTACTATTTAAGATGGAAAACTCCAAAAAGAATAAGTTGTACTTTCAGTAGCTTAAAATAAAGTTGAGTTGTATTATTGGAGGGGGGAGGATCTGATTCAAAAATCAAATTCAATTTATTACTGTGGGTTTGGCACTGTCTCTAGGACAGCTTTCACAAAAGTGAATTCTGCAATACAACATTTCTGTAATATATTTCATAAAAATAGCATTCCAAAGTAAAATAAGTATTAAAGAAGAAAAAACTGCTTAATTTGCTACAATATATCTAAAATACTATGATTTAACAGGTAATAATTATATAAGCTATTGGTATATTTTTAATTTTTTGTATTAACTCCTCAAAATCCAGTATGTACTTTAAATAGGTGTAAAAATATGTATGGGTGTAAATGTATTTTTGCATGTGTTTGGTTATATTGCAATTCATATTACTTAAAATAGTAATTCTTTAAACAAATGAATTAACATAGGCATTCTGAAACAATAAAAAAGAAAACTCTGTATTAATATGATTCGAGAAGCTGACAGAAGGTAATAATTAAATGGTGAATTGTCTGGATGTGAAAGGGGAAAAACAAAGTACTCATTGGTGGTTACAGAATACAAATGGGGATGTTAAGAAGAATAAAGGAAATGGAGATTCCAAAGAACTTATATGCATGACACATGGACATGAAATAAGAAGGGCATTGCTGGAGGCAGTGGGGTACTAGGTGGAGGGGAGCAAAGGGGGGAAAATTGGGACAACTGTAATAGCAAAATAAATAAAATATATTTAAGAAAAAAAATTATTTCACTTTGTGGGAAAAAAACATAGATATTTAGTGGGAGAATCATGATATAAACCTGGACAAAATCTAAAGTTTTCATTTCTAATATTTTGATATTTGGGGGGTTTATTAACTATTATTCTGAAAACACACACACACACACACACATGCACATTTCTTTAGTAAAACAAACAAATAGAAAACACTCTTTACCTGAATTTTATAATTGAGGAATTGGTGGGGGTGGCACGAAACAAAATATTAAACCCAGAGTGATAGAGGTGAAATTCTACTTTAATGCCTAATCTCAAAAGTGCTATTTTTGAAATAGGATTATGAATGTGAGAGTTCTGTTCAATAAAACATTTATTAGGCCAAGGTGACTGATGCCACACTCATAAAGTGTTCTTAATACAAAACATACTGCACAGGAAAACAAATAAATGAAATGGTCTGTAAATATGGTTCCCATACAGACAAATCAAACAAGAGACCTGATAAACAGTGACAAAGTAATAGAATGAAAATATCATGAATATAAAAAATGAGCTGAAGAAGGCCTTTATCTTTTAAAATGTCTTTTTTTTAAGATTTTTAAAAAATTATTATTTTTAGAGAGAGGGGAAAGGGGAGAGGCAGAGAGGGAGAGAGACATCATGTATGGTTGCCTTTCACCTGCCTCCAGCTACAGACCTGGCTAGAGACCTGGCTTGCAACCTGGTTATGTGCCCTGGCTGGGAATTGAACCAGTGACCTTTGGATTCTCAGGCTGGCTCCTTATCCATTGTGCCACCAGCCAGGGCAAAGGCCTTTATCTTTTATTAATGCTTATGAACAAATAAAGGAAGCTACATGCAAAAAACACAAATTGCCTTGAAATGAGCAATGCTCAAAGAATAATAATAATTAATGACTATTATACCTTTAGAAGAATTTTACCTCATATAAGAAAAATATGCTTTGGAAGTTTAATCACAGTAAAATAAGGGTATTAAAGGATTAGATAAATTTGTCAATACATAAAAGTCATCTTTAATTTCAACTGGCTTATTTATATTCATTTTGAATCATGGAGGGCAGTAATTCCTAAAGAGATTTAAGCACTGGGTTGCAATGTTATGCTTGTTGAGAAACATCATGTTAAGACCTTAAAATGAAAATTTGCTTTGCTTTTTGAAGTCAGTTTTGTTTTTTTTGTTTTTTTTTTTTTTTTAATTTTCACAAATAGGCTACACTGCTAGAGAAAATTAATTATGTTATGGATGATAATTAACCATGGTGGAGAAAAATAAGAAGAGATAAAAGCTGACTTCATTAGTTGATGCATTTCTATTTGTTCCAAGATGCTTCCTGTTATTTAAAAGGGAACCACATTGGCTTGATGGCAATTTTACCATGATTTGCCCTTGTTTTTCAAAAGAACAATATATACACACAGACAAAGATTTAAGGGAAAATGT
The DNA here is from genome assembly GCA_004026585.1 of Noctilio leporinus. Taxonomy (NCBI): domain Eukaryota; kingdom Metazoa; phylum Chordata; class Mammalia; order Chiroptera; family Noctilionidae; genus Noctilio; species Noctilio leporinus. The sequence continues at coordinate 35,550 of PVIW01000529.1, forward strand.
TTCATTTTAACCATTGACATTCAATGGGGAAGAAATATTAAAAATTGGGCATTCCTTGTCTATCTGGAGTCCATTAAAGTTTAAAGAACAATATTATTTCCCCAGAGGGTAGAAATGTTTCTAAATTTACTACTAAAGGTACGAAAGTAAAAGCTCAGAGACGTGACTTAAGAATGACAAAAAAGGTTAAACTCTAAAGCCAAAGTGACAAGCTGTTATTAAAATGATAGAATCTAAAAAATCATTGAAGAAAGTATCAGCCCTTTCTTTGGATGTGCTTAATATTTAAAGGCTAGCTATTTCACTATTCATACACTCTGCAAAGAACACAAAGAAGTACCACAGACTGAGGGAGCAGGGGAAACGTAGAAAGGTCTATTGGAGCCTAGAGTGGATTTAAGAGCTGGATATGTCTAGTGAATAGTTGTTCTGTTATCCTCAGAGCTCTGCTGCTTTGTATTTTAGGAGTATAGAGCTTGTTTTACTGGATTAAAGTAGTCTACATTAATTCCTTCTCAGACCTGTATGCAGCTATTTTGGGGAATGACCTTTTGCAGTTATTGCTGTCATTTACAAGGGGCTGGAATTTAAAAGGAGATTTAAAACTCAGTTATGAGCCCTGGTTAGGTAGTACAGTTGGTTAAAATGTCATCTCCATACACCAAGGTTGCAGTCCCCAGTAGGGCACATACAAGAATCAACCAATATGGTGGCACAGTAGATAAGGTGCCTACCTGCGAACCCAAAGGTTGCTGGTTCGATTCCCAGCCAGGGCACATAACTAGGTTGCAAGCCAGGTCTCCAGCCAGATCGGCAGCTGGAGGCAGGTGAAAGGCAACCATACATCAATGTCTCTCCTCCTCTCTGCCTCTCTCCCTTCCCCTCTCCCTAAAAATAATAAATAATATCTTTAAAAAATAATAAAAATAGAAATTAAAAGTTTAAAAAGAATCAACCAATAAATACATAAATAAGTCTTTCAACAAATCAGTGTTTCAATGTTCTCTCTTTCTCTCTCCCTCTTTCTCTCTCTCTAGTTCTCTCCAGCCCCCACCTGCCCCACATTTCAAAAAAAAAAATCAATTGAAAAACAAGGACTCAATTACTAGGACCTTTATAATCACCATGAATATCTGCCAAAAGCTCACAGACTCAAACACATGAAGTCAATGTGTTTAGCAATGATATGAAATTAGAACTTCATAACAAGCTATCTTTTCAGCGAAGTAGAAATTTGAGAGCACCTAGAACTAGGCGGTATCTTGGGAACATAGAAATCACATAGGAAACACGGTCAAAATATTGTGTTTCAAAACAATCTCTTGCTGTCACATATAGCAGTTCCAAGGCACCTCTGTACCTTAGGATATAGTTCTCAGTATTTCTTGTTGAATAGCTTTTCATCTAGATTCTGCTCCTGGGGAGACTAAAGCTGCAAGTTCCCTCCAGGCCAAATAGGAAGAGAAGGTTGTTCGTTCCCTCTTTTTTTTTTTTTTTAATTCTGTCATTTGGCATACCACACTTCTTTTCAGAACTTCTCCCTTGCTTGTGGCATGTGCCACGTCTTCATTCTCTGTGGCATTCTTATCTAGCATTTAAAATTCCCAGCTGTAAACCAGTCTTCAGGAGAAAGCTGAAATCTACTGTCTCTGAATTTCCAGTATCTTTTTCTTTCTCTTAGAGATATCATTTGTGGTGGATAGGACAGGCAAGGACATTTGTTAATTACATTCATTAAAACATTATTTTCAAGCTGATCATTCAAATTATTTCACTTACATGAATGCCTGGTTTAGTTGCTGAAATATGAATGTGAATAGAACAATGCTTGATTAAAGAAGAGGAATGTCCTCTAATGCAGAATGGTGAAATGCCAAAATGCTTTTATAATGCTGTCTTCCTTTAAAAGTCAGAGGGCAGTCTAAACAAATAAAAACAGAATGATTACAGCTAAGCCTTCTAAGTGACAGCCGCCAGTTGTAGTACTATCAACCCAAGATGTTGGATATCTGGTGAAGATATATAACTGCCCATTTTCTCTTGTAATGCTGATGCCAAAACTATTTTTCCTTTGGTGCAGTATTTCATTTTAATTTGCATGTGAGGTTTACGCTATTGTTTTATGATGTCAAAGCAATTGCATTGTGTAATACCTTGTGATCTTTTATTTATATTTAGCTTTTCATGTATTTTGTCTTAGTTTGAAAACCAAACTATCTTGAAGTGTATAGGCTCTGGTATTATTTTTCTTTATTTTAGTCTCTATCTACCATAGGAAGGTGGACTGCACATCATAGCTCATGATATATTTTCTTGGTGTTTGAGTGGAAAATGTGCAATTCTAGGGTAAATATACTTCCTCTTCTTAATCCTACTTCTGGATTAAATATTCTTCTATGCATATATTTTTGACATCACATATTATATGAAACCCTAACATTTTAGAACAAATGAGTATTTTGTCTTAATAGGTTAAAATTGGTTGACTGGAGTCTAAAATTGGGGATTTACCCTCCAAATTTAGTAATCCTTTATTGTCCTTTGCTGTGAGGATGTCTGTTGACAATAATGTCAGGGAAATATAGACTACAAGTTTAAAAAGATATGGCTAAGATAACAATCTTTCATTCTTTAAAAAAATATATTACTTTAAACACTACACTTATCATTGGCCTTAGTATCCTTTTATTTATTTAATTCTTTATCTGGGAACCATCTTAGATTGTATAATAATTTTTCTAATGGATAGTTACCTATTCTTAAACTTCTGGACAAAAAGAATAACCTGGTATTGTCCCTTAATTCAAAGTAATTAAGTAGTCCTATGCATATTATTAATTTTCAACTTACGAAACACAGTCTATAGCACTATATTTATAGTACTATATAGGGGCTTTATAAACTTCTGTTAGGTCATGTGGACACTTAATTTACAGTGCAAAATAATGCAGTCCATTATATAAAGGTTTACCAAAAATTATCACCATGCAATACAATATAATGGGCTCTATATTTGGTTCACCACAGATGATAATAATAACCTGAATATACATCCATTAATAAAATTACTTCAAAATTATATCTGGATAGTATCTGTCAATAAAGTAAAATCTTTATAAAGTGAGGAGGGTTGCAAAGCTTAACAGTGTATTGACATTAAAGCCAGCACATAATTTTAACTTTTCCTTTTTCATAGTTGAATTATCCATGTATGTACTATAACATGGTTTTTCAAAGAGCAATATTTAGTTTCAGCCCACACCAGAAATTATTTCCTACAAACATGTTACCTTTCAAGGAACACAATTTGTGAATATTGGTCTACTTTCCTATCTTGAACATTCATCTCAAGCATTCACTATTTTTCTACTTCCTTGGATGCAGGAATGGTATAATATTCCTTATCAATAGGGAAAGTAATATATCACCTAAACAAAAAGGACAAAACCACATGATCATATCACATGTGCTGAAAAAGCATTTAAAATCCAGTACCTATTATGATAAAAAACACAGCAAAGAGGGAATAGAGGGAGCTTACCTCAAAATAATAAAGGTCATATATGAGAAACCAATTTTTAACATTATGGTCTATGGGCAAAAACTAAAAGCTTAATTAAGATCAGGAATAAGACAAGAATGTCTGCTTTCATCACTTTTATTCAACATAGTACTAGAACTTCTGACAACAACAATTAGGGAAAAGAAATAAAAGGCATCTATATTGAAAAGGAGGAAGTAAAACTGTCATTATTTGCAGATAACATGATAGTGCAAACAGAGAATCCTATAGTCTCTACAAAACAAAAACCCTACTCGACCTAATAAGTGAATTTGGCAAAGTAGTGGGATATAAAGTCAATATTCATAAATTGAAGGCATTTTTGTAAACCAACAACATCAGAAACAAAAACTAGGGGACAATCCTGTATACTAGAGCAACAAGAAAAAGTACCCAGAAATATATGTAACCAAGGAAGTAAAAGACCTATATTCAGAAAACTATACAACACTGAAGAAAGATACTGAAGAAAATACAAAAACATGGAAGCCTTACTATGTTCATGGATTGGAAGGATCAACATCATTAAAATGTCCATATTACCCAAAGCAATCTATAGATTCAACATAATCAATACAATCCCTATTAAAATACCAATGGCATACTCTGGTTTCTCTTCATATTGTATAAATCTTTCACCTTTTACTAAAGATTTCCATGGAGAGGAACAATCCTGAGTCTTTACTAAATTTTTTGAGGCCTTGCTTTAGCAAGGCTAACATCATTGTTATTAAAAAAAAAAAAAAAAGATGTTTCTAAACTAAAACCAATGTAATGCCCACTTTTACTAACATACATCCATTTTAAATATATACCAATTTGAATGTTAAGTGAGATGGTATATGCTAATCAGCATAACTATTAAGCTGGCTTTGAGTGTTCAATATGGGTTTTTTTTTTTTTTTTCCTTTCTCTGTACAATCTTTTCCTTTCTCTATACAATCAGAGATCAGGAATCCAGGAAAAAAAAAAAAATACCAATGGCATATTTCACTAATCTAGAACAAATACTCCAAAATTTATGTGGAACCCAAAAGGACCCCAAATATCCTCAGCAATCTTGAAAAGAAGAATAAAGTTGGAGGGATCACAATACCTGATATAAAACTATACTACAAGGCCACTGTAATAAAAATTGCCTGGTACTGGCATAAGAATAGACACATAGGTCAATGGAATAGAATAGACAACCCAGAAATAAACTCATGGCTCTATAGTCAATTAATATTTGACAAAGGTGGCACAGCATAAAATACAATAAATATAGCCTCTTCAATCAATGCTATTAGGAGAAATGGGCTGGTACATGCAAACAATGAAATTGGACCACCAACTTATACCATATACCAAAATAAACTCAAGATGAATAAGACTTAAATATAAACTGTGATACCATCAAAGTTCTAGAGGAAAAATATCAGATATCCCATGCAGCAATATTTCTGACAATACATCCTCTAGGGCAAGGGAAATAAAGAAAAGTAAACAAATGGGACCACATCAAATTAAAAAGCTTCTTCATGGATAAAGAAACTATCATCAAAATGAAAAGGGAATAAACCACAGAGAACATATTTTCCAATGATACATCTGATGAGGGTTTAATCTCCAAAATATATAAAGAACTCAGATGACTCATGCCCAGGAAGACAAACAATCCAATTAAAAAATGGGTGAAGAACCTGAATAGATGCTCCTCCAAGGAGGACATAGAGATGGTCCAGAGACAAAGGAAAAGATGCTCATTGTCACTAGCCATCAGAGAGCTGCAAATTAAAACCACAATGAGTTATTATCTCACACCTGTCAGTGTGGCTATTATTAATAAATCAATAAAAATCAAGTGCTAGCAAGGATGTAGAGAAAAGGGAACACTAGCATACTATTGGTGAGTATGCAGACTGGTGTAGCCACAGTGGAAAACAGTATGGAATTTCCTCAAAAGATGAAAAATGGAACTGTTTTTTGACCTAGTGAGTCCACTGCTGGGAATATACACTGAGAATCCTGAATCACCAATTCAGAAGAACTTATGTAATCCTATATTCATAGCAGCACTATTTACAATAGCCAAATGCTAGAAACAGCCTAAGTACCTATAAGTAAATGAGTGGGTCAAAGAATTGTAGTACATTTACACAATGGAATACTACACTGCAGAAAGAAAGAAGGAACTCCTATATTGTGCAAAAGCATGAATGGAACTGGGAAATATTAAGCTAAGTGAAATAAGCCATTTGGTGAAAAACAAATAACATATTATCTCACTTATAAGAAGAATCTAATGAACAAAATAAACTAATAAGCAAAATAGAACCAGTAACATAAAATGTATGGAGCAGACTGACAGCACCCAGATGGGAGGAGGGGGAAAATGGTGGAAATAAAGGGAAGGGACTTGTGAAAGAACGTGTATAAATGACCCAAGAATATGGACAATGGTGTGAGGATTGACTGTGGAAGCAGGGGGTTAGGCTCGGGGCAAGAGGGCAAAGGGGGAATATTGGGACAACTGTAATAGGATAATAATAAAAAATAATGCCCTATCCCAAGCACTGTCTGCCTGGGTGGGGCCAACCTTGCCTCTTCCAGCAGCCTGTTAAAACTCATGAAATTAATTAATTTAATTTTGCAGGTACCCAGAGCCATGGTGGCTCCTGGCTGATAATATGGGGATGAAGTGAAGCCCTTCCTAAAATAAAAAAGTGGCAGTGCCATGGAATGACAGGGCTCCCATAGCACTGGCCCAATCACTGTCATTTTGGTAAGTCACTCTCACACCACGGACTGTTTGATTTTTAGGGGCGACTTCCTTTGAAGAATGAATGGATTGCAATGTCTTGCTGATAATGGGAAAGTCTCCTTATAACGCTGGAAGTAGACTTCTGCCGGACCAGCTTATTTTGCAGCTGGGTGTGAATAACCCAGAAGGAGGCAAAGGGAAGGTGGACGCTGGCGGTGATTGATGACTACTACGTGCCAAGTGCGTCCAATCAACTCTGTCAGAGTCATGCATACATGCATGAATGGAAGGAATCTTTCACACAGTTTTTACATGTCTACCTGGCTGTACATGCAGTTAGTGGTTTTTATAGGGGGCGGGCAGCTACAGAGCCAGCAGTTCTGTGTGGACTAGTGTCATTGTAAAGTCCACTGGCAATCTCCAGGCAACCCCCATGGTATGTGGCGGAAGGCGACTTTCCTCTCCACCAGCAAGTCCTTAGTGGAGCTTCCTCACCTCTGGTGTCGGTTCCAGCCCTGTTTGTTTACCCCGTAATAAAAAGAATACACCTCCATCCTGGCCAGGTTGCTCAGTAGGTTGAAGCATCATCCCATATACCAGAAGGGTAAGGGTTCAATCCCCATCAGGGTGCCAATGGGAGGCATCCGATGGATGTTTCTCTCTCACATTGATATTTCTCTCTCTCTCCCTTCCTTTTCCTCTAAATAAAATTAATAAATATATCCCAGGGTAAGGATTAAAAAACACACACCCATACACACACACAAAAAGGCAAAACAGTGTAGGGAAGATTAAAGAACACATTCTCTTGACTCTCCGTGACACGCACAGAGAGGGAGGGTTAACTGGGAAAAATTTGGGGGGGTGGCTGAACTCCAGGCCATTTATTACTGAGATGCCTAATGACTTTGGACAGTCGTCCATGGTGGAACTGCCTGCATAGCTTCCAGGAATTTGCCAAGCTATGTTCTCTACGAATGTGACTCTGTTGAACTGGGGCATTTACAAGCCCCTGTGTGCTGCCTAGGAACCAGTTTGGGGGTCACCTTTCTTCCATCAGGAAACAGTGAGCGTGTGTGCTGATCTGTTGGCCTGGAAGGCAGCTGTGAGAATGGGAGCAGGACCGAACCCAGGAGGCCTGGCTGGGCCTTTCTTCATCATGGAGTAGGAAAGCAGACCGCGGTTGCTGAGCTTTTCAATGGTATTGAGTTTCCCCTGTATTGTTTGGGTGACATATTGTCCCCTGTGTGTGGTGAGAACTGAGAAACAGAGTGCTACCCACCAGGGCCAACATGAAAGAGGCATGAGTGTGGGGAGGTGACAGGACTGATGGACTAAACTAATGAACTAAGGAGTCCATGGTGCCCCTTTCTTGCTGGAACTTGGAATAAGTGTACACACAGCCTTTCTATAGAGAATAAAGTTTCCTTCTTCAAAGCAGGCAGCAAGGGGAAGGACACATGTTGGCTCATTCAATTGTGAATAAATCTCTGAATTAAAAATAAATAAATAAAAAGGATCAATTTTCACTTTTATACCATCAAACCCTAACTCACTACCTAGTGTTTTTTGACCACTTAATAAGTTTTGGCTAATTGGAAGTAAAGGCAAATGTCAATCTCATTCCATGAGATGGTCTGTTGCCATCCTCTCCCTCTTTATATCTCTGGTGCATCTTTAATCTATTCTTAGAAACAACCCAACCTCATAGTGACTTAGTCCTTCTACAGTCCTCTAGGGTTACAGAAGTCACTGGTCTTATAGTTGGGAAAATAATCTTACTTACCAAGAATTTTTAGTTTAAATGAATACACTAAAAGATATGTTGCTTAATCTTTGTCTGGTACTGCATTACACAGAATGGATAGATTTTATAAAACTTGATATTAATTATAATAAATTATGGACTACATAATTTGTATTAATTTTAAAAGCTTAAACACCTTTAGGTATTATTCTTTCAAACAACTGTAGATGCAAATTTGTGGAAAGAGTTGCAAGTAGGCAACTCTGAGTGGAACATTTCAAGCTGAGATGCAGCACAATTTCCTTATTACACAAAAGTTAATAATTAAACAAGCTCTAATGCCAGCCTGTTTCCACTGATAGGATGAATGTCCTATGTAGACTGAACTTCTCCATGAAATTTTCATCTCACATTATCATCACATAGAAGAGTAACTAGAAGGGCCTAGTATATGGTCTGTGTTGAAAGTATTGGCCACACAAACTATTTAAATTATATTGATATTGGCTTGATACTTTTGGGACAGATCTTAGTATTGTTGGTGATCATTTTAAAATAGCTAATGTGTGCCCTTCCAGATGCTGATGTTGAGTTTAAGAAAGGTGAGCTGCCCTGGCTGATAGCACAGTAGATGAGGCGCCGGCCTGCGAACCCAAAGGTTGCAGGTTCGATTCCCCAGCCAGGGCACATAACCAGGTTGCAAACCAGGTCTCCAATCAGGTCTGTGGCTGGAGGCAGGAGAAATGCAACTATACATTGATGTCTCTCTCCCTCTCTGCCTCTCTCCCTTCCCCTCTTTCTAAAAATAATGAAATAAAATCTTCAAAAAAAAAAAAAAAGAAAGAAAGGTGAGCTACATTTCTAGAAAATTATACCCAAAAATATGTACTGAGGATTGAATCCAAGTATCTCCAAGTCAGTATTAAGATTCAACTTTGTATTCAATATGTTTCTATAAATGGTTTAAAATGGGTGAATTAACACATAATATAAATATAATAACAAATCAGATAAAAGAATGTTAAGCATATTTTCTTTTAGAAAACATAGAACCTTTCCTATGAAACCACTTTTTATTTTCTGTTATCTATTTATTTGCTAAATATATGCTGCCTTTAAATACTATTTTTTCCTTTTAACAGGTCTTTTCTCTCCAATTTGATGAGAACTTCCTGATAACTGATTTTGTTTCGTACCTCTTTAAACCATCCCATTCTTGTTCACTAACACTTATTTATTAATTAAATTGATGCACAACTGAATTAATGTCATTTTTACAAAGAAGACACCTAGAAACTAAAGTTTTAGAAATAATATGTTATCATTGAGTAATAAATAGATATTGTAGTGAAGAGGAAAACACTGTAAGTTTGAGAAAACATACTCGTCTACAGGCCATATATTTTCCATCATTTTGGGGCAATGAGAGATGACTAATTGGGTTTTACAATGTCTTACTACCAACTCGTTTTCTTTCTCCTTGATACTGTGCTGGCAGAAGTTTGTGATGAGGGAGGCAAGTTATCTCCTCAGTCAAAAGTAAAAAGGATCTGACTAAGCAAGAAAACAATGCTGCTGCTGCTGCTGATGATGATAATGAATATGAAGACAATGATAATGATGTTAATAATACCAAATATTTATTGCTTACTATGCACTGGATAGTGTCAAGTGACTTGTTATGTTTTATATTAGGCAATCTTCACAACTGTTTTTTATCACTACTTACAAATGGCTATCCTCAAGTGCAGGCAGCTATAAATACACCACTCAAGGTCACAGAGCTAGTAAGGAGTAAGAAAGATGCAGTAAAATCCCAGCAGTCTCATTCTGGAGTCCACATTCCTTATCACTGAGCTATAGTTGTCTTGTCTAAGAAGTGTCACAGGTGCTTAGGGACAGATGATAATAACTGGTGAGCATCTGTATGTGTAAGTTCTAAATGATTGCCAAGTTTTTCAATGAAAATGTTTATCTAAAATGTGTTGCTCATTTCAAAACAGATGCTTTTGACTTTTTCAAGTGTATATCTTGTAATAAAGTTTACCTTCAAGAGTATTTTTAAAAATTAATCTCTTAGTGTGTTCAGAGAAAATTGTAATCATAGAAATTCCCAGAAAATTCATATAAATATAATAATTAAGAATCCTTCCAATGCAGCAATATTTTCACTGATATTTCTCCTAGAGCAGGGAAAATAAAGGAACAAATAAACAAATGGGACTACATCAAACTAAAAAGTTCCTGCTCAGGTAAAGAAAACACCAATAAAATGAAAAGGGGCCCAACTATATGGAAATGAAAAGGGATCCAACTATATGGGAAAACACATTTATCAATGATACCTTAGACAAGGGTTTGATCTCCAAAATATGTAGAGAATGTAGAAGCCTCAATACCAGGGAGACAGACAACCCAATATAAAAAATGGGCAAAGGGCCCAAATGACCCTTTCTGGAGGAGGGCAAAGGGCCCAAAGGCATGTGAAAGAATGCTCAACATCACTAGCCATCAAAGAGATGCCAATTAAAACCACAATGAGATACCACCTCACCCCTGTCAGAATGGCAATCATTAACAAATCAACAAACAATAAGTGTTGGAAAGGATGTGGAGAAAAGGGAACCTCAGTGCATTGTTGATGGGAATGTAGATTGGTGCAGCCACCATGGAAAACACTATGGAATTTCCTCAAAAAACTAAAAATAGAACTGCCTTTTGATCCAGTGATTTCACTACTAGGACTATACATGAAGAAGCCTGAAACCAAGCCAATTCAGAAGAACCTATGTACCCCTATGTTCATAGCAGCACTATTTACAATAGTGAAATAGCCTAAGTATCCCTCAATGGGTGATTGGATCAAAAAACTTTGGTACATTTACACAATGAAATACTATGCAGCACAAAGAAAGAAGGAATTCCTACCTTTTGCCACAACATGGATGGAACCAGAGAGTATTACGCTTAGTGAATAAGCAAGGTGGTGAAGGACAAATACTATATGATCTCACGTAATACAGGACACTAATGAACAAAATAAGCAAGTAAGCAAAATAGAACCAGAGGCATGGAAACAAGGAACAGACTGACAGTGTGTATACGGGATAGGGAAGGGGGAGAAAGAGGCAAAGAAGGGGAACAGTTTAGTCAAGGAACTAGTATAAATGACCCACAAGCATGGGTAGCATGTGGGGATTAACTATAGGGGAGGAGATGGGGGGGGGGTGCAGGGGAAAGCAATGGGGGAAAATGGGATAAATGTAATACAACAATAAATAAATTTTTAAAAACAAGAAAAAAGGAAAAAAGGAATCCTGAAATCCATCAATCCAATTAGCAAAAACTAAATGAGTGATAATTGTCAAGAGAATGAGCATTTTTCAGGTTAATGAGTGGATTTTATGTGAATCATAAAACTCAAAAGTATATCTTATTAATCAGGAAACTTGAAACAATCCACAGGAAATAATCATAAAGTGTAACAAATGTATATACATACTATTTTAAAAAATTGAAACATTAGATTAAGCCTAAGCATCTGAGAAGAGTAACTTTCAGACAAGAAACATTCAAGCAAACAATGTGAAAACCTAAAAATAAATTATTCCTAGCTGGTTGGAATTCATCTTCCAAGTTTTCAATGCAAAATGTACTGTTTCCTTTTTACCAGTTTGGGGAGTACACATGACCTTCCCCTTGCTTCAATGCATAATGACATCCATGTATATTACTGATGCCACTCAAGATGTGCCCATTTTCTAGTAATGCAAACAAGTGCAAATCTAGCTATAGCTTAACTTTACTTAACATCCACTTAGGCCATCTTGTTCAAGCTATTATTTTCCCCCTCTCTACCTTTTCTGTTCCTCCCAATCCCTGAGTAGAAATATCTTAAACATCCCCCTTGGTTCAATGTAAAACAGCTCATGTTCAACTGAAACACTGTCTTCACCACCTTCTTCCCAAATCATACCTCACGTACTTGGAAAAAACTCTTCAAAATAAAGACAGACTTTCTCTTACTGGTCAGATACTATATCAATACTGCATATATATTTACTTTTCTATACCATTAATCCTACTAGCACTGAATATTTTGAGATGCCTTCCCCCCACCCCCCATTTCATGAGGCATACTAGTTTTCAACAAACACTTGTATGGAGACGAACTTTTGGACACTGCAGATACAGAACTGAAATTGGTATGTCTTCCAAACCTCTATTAATATAGGGTCTCTAAAGATTAAATTCAGAGAGGTATCAAGGTAGTCTACACCAGACAAAACAAAATGCTTTAATGAATACTACTTTATACTGTGAAAAATCTGGATACTATGAAGGATGAGATTAGATTCAACTTTTTGAGAAAATTCATCAGGATCATTTTGGACAGATCAGTTTGTTTATTTCCCATATAATCTAATTAGAATGTAAACTTCATGAAGGCAAAAATTTCTATTTTTTAAATTCATATGTTCTATTTTCTAGAACAGTGGTAAATGCATAAATGTATAATAAATATTTGTTGAGTAAATATTTATTATAGCAGCAATAAATACTTAATTATAATACTTAAACATTAATTCCAATGTTTAATTGTTGTTGCTGATATTGTATTTATTTTACATTTCTTTTTTTTTTTTTTTGTCTAGTTTTCCTACAAATAATTATAAAAAGAATAATGGATAAAATGAATTGTCTGGTAGGGAAAACACCAAAGTCGTTTTCATTCTATACATAATATAAATCCTCCATCATTTAAAATCTTGGAATTTAAATGCTGAAAGTGTATTTTATAATAGAAACTATTTAAACTTCCAATTTTTACTCTACCATGTCAACCAAGTGACTTAGCAAATTTCTAAACTTTCCCATATCTTTGTTCCCTTGTGCATAAATTGTGACACTTTGTAACACAATTGTTGAAGATTAAATCAGATGATATTTCACATCCTTACCAATGATCTGCCATTTTGGAATAGTTCTATAAATAGTACTTCTTGCAAGTACTATCTACCTAGAGAGGCTTTTATATATTTTTATAGCTAAACTGAGTAATAAATCATCTCCATCATTAAATCTTCCCCTGTGTCTAAAGAGGGATGAGGACGGGGTATGTATAATGATATACTTGTTCCAGCTTTGAGCATTAGGAGCTCTTTAAGGTTGGCTTATTTCCTCTGATCAATGGCATCATTTTATTTTTGCTTTCTTCCTTATTTTCAGGAATCATTAAGATGCTCCAGTACAAGATAACACAGTGCAGGAATCAGTCAGTTCTCCAAAGAGATCTGATCTTTTAGAAATCAGCATTGGACCTATTGGTTTTTACTCATTAAACTATTTTTGGAATATATATAAATATAAATAATCACACATTAAATATGATATCTTGAAAATACATATGCATCTATATTTGTTATCTATCAGCCTGTGTTTGTATGTTTATACATGAGATACACATTACCCATATATGCACAGCCATTCATATTGAAACCTCTGACTTCAATCCAATATCAAAGAGTGGAATCCAGCATTCCCCTTTTGTTCATAACTTCTTTCTCTTTCAGTCAAAGAGAAACCAGTCTCTTACTATGTACAACACATTTTATCAAGCATTGCATACATATAAATTAGTCCTATGCTAATTATAAGGTTTTTACTATAGATTTAACACATATGACTACCTCTTCTTGAAATAATTTTGTGCTCCATAAAATTATAAAAATATTTTTTACATTTTCTAGGGTATTATGGAAAATGCTATCACACACCTCTGTGAACAAAATTTAACTACTAGAGTAGTGTGTTTGTGTAAATTTAATTTTTGCCTTCAGTCTCAAAATAACCAATTAAAGCGCTTTCCAAAGTTACTCAATTTTGCTTTCTTCTCTCACCCTTCACTGTGGTTACACAACTCATCTTTATATAACTCTGCATTCCACCTAATTTTTTTCCACATCCTGCTTGATATAGCTTTAATTTTTTGTATAGTTTGAATTAAGACCATTCTTACACAGGAACCAGGCCTTATACTACAAATGCTCTGAGGAGAGGAGGTCCACTCACCAAGTTAGACCGCAGGCTGGCTGTCCTACCTGGTGCCAGAGGTGTCCCATAGCAGAAAGGAAGAGGGATTCTCTCCCTGGAAATCAGTCTTGCACATGCCAGAGTGTTGTCAACCAGGAGAACGGCAATATCATCCATAGTCTGCTGTGGAGAGAGCCAGACCATGAGCAAGAGGCAGAAGCGTGTGTGGGGTGGGCAGGGGCACTCCCCCAGCCCTTCCTTAGCTCTACCCACTTCTGGTGCCCATGTCCATACCCCTTACCACCTGTGGGCACCTGCACTGGTTTCATTTACATACAGTATGAAATTCATGCTGTGGTGTCCACTTCTATATTGACAATTGCATACAGTCATGTATTCAACATCATAATTTCTCATAAGACAGCTCCATTACTGCCTCACCTCCTCAGGATACCCCTTTGTAGTCAACTCCACCCTACAGTTTCCCCTATCTCACAGTGTCTCAAAAACAGAATACTGTAATAAGTAGCTTTTAAACATTGATTCTTTCACTTAAAATTTTTTATTGTTTTGAAAAACAATATTTCATTCCTTTATAAGTGAATAGCGGATGCTTATATGTAAACTGATTGAAAGTGATCTGGTTTGTTTCCTCTTATTTGTGATTATGAATAAAGGAACTGTAAACATTTACATACTGGTATGTTTGTGAACAAAGTATTCATATCTCTAGAAGGGGGATGCCTATGTCATATGGTAAATGTATGTTTAACCCTACAACAAACTGCCAAACTACCTTCCAAAGTGATTATTTTGCACATTCACTAGCAAAATGTTAAAGGTTTGTCTGCATCATGAAAATTTGGAATTAGCTAGTTTGATTTTTGTGTATGCTTGTGTTTGAGTGTGTGTGCATGGCCATTATTAGGTTTATTGTGGCATCTCACTGAGTTTTTGATGCACATTTCACTGATTACTAAAGATGCTGACCATCTTTTTACATAATTACTTGCCATCTGTGTATCCTCTGTGATGATGTGCCTTTTCCAGTCTTTTGCCCATTTTTAATTGGTGTTTATTGTTGTCAGGCTGCTGAATTTTAAGAGATCTTTATGTATGTGGATACAGTTTATTTGTCAGAAACGATATTCATACGTATTTTCTCCCAATCTGTGGCTGTTTTGTCTTAACAGCATCTTTCATAGAACAAAAGATTTAATTTGATAATGTATGCCTAATATTTTTCTCAGACCTTCAGTAGTTTCTATGTAGGTAGTCATGCCTTTCATTTATTTTTCTAGTCTTATCCTGGCTAAGACTTTACATAAGATGTTAAACTTGAGCACTGAGGGAAAATATACTTGTTCTGACTCAAGGAAAATCATTCCATCTTTCCCTACTGAGTATGATATTAGCTGTAGGATTTTTAAAAATCTTTTACCAGGCTAAGAAACTTTTCTTTGATTCCAAGTTTTTTCTATTTATATTCAGATTGATCAGTTATTTTGAATTAACAATGAATTTGATTCAATGCTTCTGAAAATATTGTATATTTTTTTAGTCTGCTAATATGCTGATATTAATTTTCCAATGTTGAATAAACTTTTTTTCTTTAGATAACCCATGTTTTCTTTCTCCATATTGGTGGGTTTAAATAGCAAATATTGTTGAGAATTTTTGTATATTTGATCTTGAGGGATTTCAGTCTGTAATTTTTTTACAGTACCTTGTGAAACATTAGGAAAATGTTGGCCTCATAAAATGAGTTGGGAATGTTTCCTCCTTTTCTAATCCTTGGAAGATACTTTGGTGCATGAGTGTTTCTTCTGTAAATATTTGCTAGATATTTATTCCTAGAAGAAATCTGAATTTGAAGTTTTGTTGTTATAAGGTTTTTACTATAAATTTAATTTCTTTAACAGATGTGATTACCTTTTCTTGAAAGAATTTTGTGCTCCATAAAATTATGAAAATATTTTAAATTTTCTAGGGTATTACAGAAATCTGTAACTGGTTCAGCATACAGGTGCATAGAATCATGTAACATATTAACAGGTGTGGATTTCTGTTTTTTTCTGATCAATTCTCTTTCTTTTTTACTAGTCTATAGGTCCTTTTCCTTCTTAGAAATTATAAACTACGCATGATTATAATAAGAGAACATATTGATGATGTGTATGTTGATGATGTGTGTGTGCCTGGACCTTTAGCCTTCTTTTTCTTTTTCTTTTTCTTTCTTTTTTCTTTCTTACAGAGAGAAGGGGGAAGAGAGGCAGAGAGGGAGAAATACATCAATGGCCTTTCACCTGCCTCCAGCTACAGAACTGGCTGGAGACCTGGCTTGCAACCTGGTTATGTGCCCTGGCTGGGGAACTGAACCAGCAACCTTTGGGTTCGCAGGCCAGCACCTTATCCACTGTGCCACCAGCCAGGGCCTCTCTTTTTTTTTTTTATCTTATGTTTCTATATGGGAAGATATTCAACATCTACCACACCCATTTCTTTGTTCAATATGAAACCTCTTTATTCAATTATCAAGTAGTTATACAAATGAGCAATCTCTGCACTTTTTGAGAGCCCAACTCAATTCACTATATACTTAGAGCCTTTTAAATAATTTTATTTTTCACTTATTATTTGGTATATTTTCTGGGTTAAATCACATATAATCCTTTTAATTCTCTGTGATTACATAAGAGTGAATGTCAGGATGAAAGCTAAAAATGAATAACCTTTGAAAACACATTCATTTAATATCACATATCCATGTCCCATTTGAGAGTGTTTGAATAAATTAAGGCAGTGTTAATTTTCTTTCAAACTGCATTTGCTTACAATAGTTCAAATTTACTAAAATGTAATGCCTCAACTCTTAAAGTGCTCAAACAAATTTTATTCTTTCCCATTGCTCTCTTTTACATTCTCATTTTCTCCCATCTTTCTCAGAATCAATCTTTTAAATAATGTTGGGGATCTATGCGATGTCAGCATAACGAATCGAAGGTCTCAGTAAACTCTAGTAAAGAGAAGGCTACAGCAGGTAATTAAACCTCACCAATAGAAGCACAGAGACTTCTGGCTTAGAGAGGTTGTTGAGTCCCAGACTGTGAACAACAATGACAAAAAAGCGGAGGAGGCGGAGCACAGACTAAACCCGACAAGCTCAGTGGAGGACTGCATAGTGAGTCTTACAAACTCAGGGACCAAAAGTAACCAATAGGATGGTCTGAAATGAAAACTTCTTAACTAAAAATAAGTCACAGTGGGCAGTCTTGTCCTAGGCCTGTGTGTTCCTTGGCAAAAGGCAATGGTTCCCTTAACTGAATCTGTATTGTCTTTGTCTCCTCCTTAGAGGGTAACGTATAAAATAAACTGCAAAACAGAGCCCTCGGAAACTTTAAAGCTAACGTAATTATAAATAACTTTTACTGTTTTCTCAAGTATGACCAAACATCAAGCTTTCTTCAAGTATTACTTTCCATAAATTTAGGTGATATTATTTAAGGCTTCAATTTCCCCCAAAGAATTATTCAATATATAACAATTAAAGACAAAGCAACAATAAATGCTGAGTAAATAGAAAGATCACTAGCTAGCCCATGCCTACCTTATTTCTTCATAAGAATTCTAATAATCTTGCAAGTAAATTTACTTACTTATGACTTGCCATGATTATCAAGTCTTTTGGTACTAGAAATTCTGTTACCTGTTTTTCATCTTAAATTATGTCTTCTGTTAGTATTTTTTAAGTCCTTTGTATGTTCTTACAGTAAGCCAATAAGAGGAGACTTATCTGTATAGATAACCTTATATATCAACATGCTAAATGGTCAAATATAAAATTTAATAAGGAACCACAGATATACATACAAGGGGGTCCGCCCAAAAATGGTCTTATCTCCTGGAGGGCAGACCCCTTATAATGCAGCCTTCCCCTGCTAGGTGAGTGTTCTGGAAATCCATCTGTATCAGTGTAGAAGCTGGCATTGTTATTGAGAGGCCAAGTTCATCTTGGTGAAATTTTTTTAAGACTCTTCCAGTGTGTTTGCCCATTTCATGATAGGTGATTTATGGGTGTACCGCTCACACCATGCTGAGTGTTGAGAAGCTTTTGACCAAGCACAGCATGACCTCATGTCCACCTCTCTTTATTCACTGGATCTTACCCCAACCAACTTTTTTTCTGTTTCACCAGATGCAACAAGTCCTCTAAGGGAAACCTTTTGCTTATATGGAAGAGGTGAAACAAAAAAATGGCAGAAGCACTAAAAGGTATCAAAATTGCTGAGTTCAAAAACTGTTTTGAGCAGTGAAAAAAAAATCCTAGTAGGTGTATTGTATCAAATGGTGAGTACTTTGAAGGTGACTGAAGTTTAAACATGCAAGAATAAATATATAACTTTTAAAAAACAAATTCCAGGTTTTTGGGATTCCCCCTCATATACAAATAGCATGCACTGCTGAGCATGAGTAGGTTTTAGCCATTATGTATTAGACATGCTAAAACAGTTGAAGAGTAAAAAGGTATACATTTTATATTATTTTATATTTTGGAAACATTTGAAAGTGAAATTTCTGCTATGAATAAACCTAAAATCCTAAGTCATCACTATTTAAATATGGGGTAATTAATTTTTTTGTTTTGTTTTTAGATTCCTAATTCTATCACTAACTACTTAATTGAGTAAAATGTTTTATACAAGAAGAAAATCAGATTTGTAGAATGCCAATCTAAAACTTACCAGAGCATCTTCAGGACTATACATTCTCATTTCATTCACAGGTCAAATTAAATTAAGGGTTCAGTCAGAAAAGTCACATAATAGTGACTTACTACTACTACATAGTAGTCACTTACTACAGCATTTAATCTGAACTAATGTGTTTGAAAGATAATACTACTTTAGATATATGTTTATTTTTTCTAACAACTACTTTATTTCATATTTCACCTCACACACTTTTTGTTTAATACATTCACTGAGTTCATTCTACTCTAACCAAGTCAAATATTTATCTGATTACTCAAGGGTCTATAATAGATTTTTCTATTAAGAGGAAAAGCATGTCTTATATTATTTTTAAAATTCCCATTATTATTTCAAGTAAAAAAACTAATTATATCATTTCACATTCATTCAAAATATACTTTGCTATACAACATAGTGTATAGGTGATATGTTGTAGAATTGTGCACCTGAAGCCTGTATAATTTTGTTAACTAGTATCACTTCAATAAATTCAATAAAAAGGATGAAAATGTATTTAAATAGATATGTTTAATTTTTAATAACTGCAGAAATTTTTCAATTACATATGTAGCTGGTATTATATTTCTATTTGACAGTGTCAAAGAGATGTTCAATATTCCTGAGTAAATTTTCCTTAAATAATGTATTTGATTTCATATGTACTTAAAAATATCAATAAGAACATAAAAAGTATACATTATAATAGTGACTCCATTCGAAATATATTTTATGTACATATATAAGCATATATACATATATGAAATATATAATTTATTTAAAATGGTCATACTTACCAAACATAATCTTAACAATTACATACAAATTAAAAATTAGGCATTTTATAATTGTCCTTTGAAAAATATTACTTATATACATTTTTTAATAATATAAAAAATTAACTGAAAATATTTTTATTGAGTTTTTGTTAAACTATACATGCTAAAGAAAAGTTCCATAATGGGTCATAAGAAATCTGAGAGAGCGTAATCCAGAAATGTAAAGCATCAATAACACAAAGAATAACAAGTCAAATATTGTATGTAATTCAATCTAGGTAAGAACAATTTAGGCCTGAAAGAAGGAAAATCTTATTAGTTCTAGTTATATTTCACTGTGAGAAACATAGTTCAATTCATCTTGAAAAATATCAGTTTAAAAGCCATGAAAATCAATTTTAGAAAAAAGCCTTTTAAGAAGTTGTTTTATGTTTTTACACAGCTATGGTTGGTAAGGTAAAAACATTTTACTTCTCTTGGTTTACAGCAAATTTCCTCATCTGTTTTCTTTCTGTAACATGTATTCTCTCACATCTTTGAAAACATATAACAGGTTGATTATTCTTACTATGATAGCCACCAGTTCAAAATGTGATTTTATATCCACATGAAAATGGCTAAGGATTTTCATAGCTGGGTATACATGAGATACAAACATAACTAAATCAGTCAGGAAAATAAAAACCTATGTTAATAAAGAGGGCTAATATCAAGAATATGACATTTAAACATGAATCCTTTCTATGTTGAGCAAATTTGCTACTTTAAATATATATAGCCCTGGCTGGTAGCTCAGTGGATAAGTCACCAGCTGTGTACCCAAAGGTCACTGGCTTGATTCCCCAGCCAGGGCACATAACCACGTTGCAAGCCAGGTCTCTGGCCAGGTCCCCAGCTGGAGGCAGGTGAAAGGCTACTATACATTGATGTCTCTCTCCCTCTTTGCCTTTCTCCCTTCCCTTCTCTCTAAAAATAATAAAATCTTTAAGAATAGATAGATAGATAGATAGATAGATACACACACACACACACACACACACACACACAGTAAAAAAAAACCCAGTTTTTCCCTAAAGCCAAAAAGCAAATTCAGATGTAATTATCTTATATTGAAAATATCCTTTGGACTACTACTAAAGCTCCTGTTATTACACTAATACATGATATTCACACATATTCCTCAAATGAAATTTAAATACAATTAAAATAGTTTATTTTAAAAACTGCCTCATATCACACTTTTTGCATTACAACCACATATATCCAGTTTGTATGTTATATAGCACTAATAGGTAAGTAGATAATACAAGTATGTTTTTCATAAGCCACAGTCTTACCTGTTAAGCATCTATGAGCTTCCACAGTAGAAGTGTGAATTGGAATAAATCAGGACCAGGACCAGAGAAAAAATGACTTTCCCCAGGACAGCCCTATTACCAGAAGCAATGGGTAGCAGTATACTTTTATGCATAATATGGACAGATACCAACATCTAAACATCAGATCAGGTAGCCTGGTGCTCCACATTACTGTCAACATCTATAAGCAGAAAGATAGGGTCTCTGGGACCTGAACCCATTATGAAGCAAGTCTATAGCCAATAGCAATACAATCAGATTATGGTCCCCATGAAACCGGATGCTAGAGCTGAAACTTTTGCCATGATTTATGGAGCTCAAGACCGTGTTTTTGAGTGATAAGATTAAAAACTGAAGGTCAAGTCAACCTAAGATTTTCTAAAGGGAGTATTTAACCTTCATCCAATTTATTTTTCAATCATGAGGCAGTTCTAGGTAACAGCCTTCTGAATTCATTTTGTAGAAATTTCTTGGAAGGTTCATTGGTCTAAATGTAGAAAACATGGACTGAAGCATTACTATCATCACTTCTTGACTCCCTCATAGAATATTAAATAGTCCCTCAAAGGAAATTAAAGATAATACCTACCCATGTATATATCCAGAGGTTTTATGAGGGATATATGAGGAAAATTGATTTTCCTAGGCAGTGTTTTATAAATTTGCAATTTTTTCCATCACTACTATTGTTACCATGGTGATAATATTGCTTGTTATAACACCAGCTAACAAGCCTATTAATATAAATATCTGGTTTTTCATAGACCTTAATGTTTTATTTGATCATATCTCATTATTTTAATATTTTATTTTGCATAATGTAAACCATCTACTTTTCATATTGTTTGTCTCAGGTGGGGGAGAAGAGGGCTTGTTTGGTGAGTGACACATTCTCAGTGTGCTTAGGAGAGCAAAGATACCTGCTCTACAGGGTTTTTAGTTTCCAAAGCCCACCCAGAGGAATTAGCTTGCTTATTTATGCCTGCTTTCTTTATGTAGGTCTCAATTTATAATTAGTAAGAAAGTATCATTTTTCATCAACTGTGATGAGTTGATAAAGAGCCAAGGCAAGATCTGAATCAGAGCATATTCCCAATTTACATGACATCAGGGGAAGGGATTGGCAGGGGGATAATTTAGTGATACCATTGTATGTTTTATGGGCCAACTTCTAAATTTATTCTGATAAAATTATTTTTGCATATGCAAAAGTTATTCTTAAAAATAGTTTAAAAGAAAGGAAAGAGTCTAGTCAAGGAACTAGTATGAATGATCCATGAACATGAACAACAGGAAGGGGATTGAATGTGGGAGGAGGAGTGGGTGGGACAGGGGAGAGCAATGGTGGAAAATGGGACAGCTGTAATAGAATAATAAAAAAAAGAGAAATTTAAAAATAAAGTAAAATACTTTAGAAAATTACTACCTGAAAACCATTATTCTACACACTCTCTCAATAAATTTCACCCAGACAGTGTTGTTTTCCCCCTCCCAGCTACTGCAATTGATTTTTTCTTCACATATCAACATATAAAGTACTTGGTTTGTTCTTAGAGGTTATGCTGAATTTAAAAATTAGTTACATTCTAGTGCAGAGATGCTTTATGTAGATTTGTGACTAGAATTACCCACACTATTTAATAATTTTACATTATTTTATTTTTTAATATTTTATTCATTATTTTCAAAGAGAAGGGCAGGGAGGGAGAAAGAAGAAGTGAAGCATCATCAAGGTAGGGTTGTCTTTTACCTGTCTCCTGCTAAGGACCTGGCTGGACACCCGGCTTACAACCTGGTTTTGTGCCCTGACTGGGAATTGAACCAGTGACCCTTGGGTTCACAGGCTGGTGCTAATTCGCTGAGCCACACCAGCCAGGACTCCATTATTTATTTATTTATTTTTCTAATTGCTAATAATGTATAGCTTCATTTGTGCAAGTAATTTAAACATGCCATTGATGTGACTTGTCTACATCATAGAAAAAAATTTTAAACACCATAATCTAGACCAACAGAGAAGATCAAAGCTAAATGTGCAAAGAGAAGTCTAGAATTCTAAAAGTTGAGGAGATGCTTCAGGCAACTGTCAAACGTACTCATCGTAGGCTTGGCTAATATGAGAATAGAGCTACACTAGATCGTTGAACACCATTGAGTTTGAACTATGTGGGTCCCCTTCTATGTTGATTTTTTCAGTGATTATTATAAACATATTTTCTCTTCCTTATGATTTTCTCTTGTAAGGATTACATTTACATATTTTTAAAAAAAGGGGAAGGGAGGAGGAAAAAGAAAGTGATAAACATCAATGAGCAAGAAAAACATTTATTGGTAGCCTCTTGCACATCCCCAACCAGTGACCTGGCCTGCAGCCTACATGTGTGCCCTGACCAAGAATAGAATCAGAGACCTTTTGGTTTTCAGGACAATTGTCAACCCACTAAGCCACACCATTCAGGGCTCCTTATGATTTTCTTAATAACATTTTCTTTTCTCTAGTTTACTTTATTGGAACAGTATTATATAAAATACATGTAACAAGCTATGTGTTAATCAACTGTTTATGTTATTGGTCAACAATAGGCTATTAGAAGTTTCTGGAGAGTCAAAAGTTATGTGTAGACTTTTTTACTCAGAGTGGTACTCCCTAACCCACATATTATTCAAGAAGAGTCAACTGTATTAAAATTATTGATTCAGTCAGAATAACAATGCAAGGTATGTGGATTATGTGAGGGAAGAAGAGAGTGGTGTAAGCTGCAGAACTTGCTAAGATTCTGTTGGATGGACTTAGAAGGAATTATATTTAGATTATGAACAATGTAGTTGGGGAGAGCTATGAGCAAAGACAAGAATGAAAATTACAGTACACATATAAAACCCGATTGGCTCCACTAAAAACTTCCTTGACCTAATAAGCAAATTTAGCAAAATAGCTGGGTATAAAGTCAATATCCAGAAATCTAAAGCATTTTTGTATGCCAATAATGAAACATCAGAAATAGAAGCAAGAAAACAAATCCCATTTACCGTAGCAACAAGAAAAATAAAGTACTCAGGAATACACTTAACCAAGGAGGTAAAAAAGATCTGTACTCAGAAAACTACAGAACATTGAAAAAAGAAATTAAGGAAGATACAAATAAATGGAAGCATATACCATATTCATTGATGGGAAGAATTAACATCATTAAAATGTCCTTACTACCCAAAGCAATCTACAGATTCAATGCAATCCCAATTAAAATACCAATGACAGACTTCACAGAAATAGAAAAAAATACTTCAAAAATTTATATGGAGCCAAAAACACCCATGATTAGTCACAGAAATCTTGAGAAAGAAGAACAAGGTAGGAGGAATCACAATACTGGACATCAAACTATATTACAAGGCTACTGTCATCAAAACAGTCTGGTACTGACATAAGAATAGACATATAGATCAGTGGAACAGAATAGAGAGCACAGAAATAAACCCAGGACTCTATGGTCAATTCATATTCGACAAAGGGGGAAGGAACATAAAATGGAGTAAAAACAGTCTCTTCAACAAGTGGTATTAAGAGAACTGGACAGCAACATGCAAAAAGATAAAACTACACCACCAACTTACACAATACACCAGAATAAACTCAAGATGGATAAAGGACTTAAACATAAGCAGTGCCACCATAAAGATCCTGGGAAAAACTATAGGCAGTAAACTTTTGGATATCCTATGCAGAAATACATTTACTGATACTTCACCAAGGGCAAAGGAAATAAAAACAAATCAACAAATGGGACTATATCAAAGTGAAGAGTTTCTGTTCAGTTAAAGAAAACACAAGCAAAATTCAAAGGGAACCAATTGTATGGGAAAACATATTTGCCAATAATACCTCAGTCAAGGGTTTAATATCCAAAATATGTAAAGAACTAATGAGACTCAACACCAGGGAGACAGACAGCCCAATAAAAACAAACAAACAAACAAACAAACAAAAAAACCAGCAAAGGACCTGAATAGACAACTCACTGAGAAAGACATACAAAGGGCCCAAAGGCATATGAAAGAATGCCTGTAAGATACCACCTCACACCTGTCAGAATGGTAATCATCAACAAATCAACAAACAACAAGTGTTGGTGAGGATGTGGGCAAAAGGGAACCCTGGTGCACTGCTGGTGGGAATATAGGCTGGTGCAGCCACTATGGAAAACAGTATGGAAAACTGAAAATGGAACTGCCTTTTGATCCAGCAATTCCACTACTAGGACTACCCAAAGAACTGTGAAATGCCAATTCAGAAGATCCTATGTGCCCCTATGTTCATAGAAGCACTATTTACAATAGCCAAGTGCTGGAAACAGCCTAAGAGCCCATCAGTGGATGATTGGATCAGAACACTTTGGTACATTTACACAATGGAATACTACACAGCAGAAAGAAAGAAGGAACTCCTATCCTTTGCAACAACATGGATGGAACTGGAGAGTATTATGCTTAGTGAAATAAGCCAGTCAGTGAAGGACAAATACCATATGATCTCACCTATTACAAGACAATAATGAACAAAACAAACATGCAGCAAAATAGAACCAGATACATGAATACAGTGAATAGACCTTCAGTGGGCAGAGGGAAGGGGTTGGGGAGAGGGGGGAGGAAGAGGCAAAGAAGGGGAGCAGTTTAATCAAGAAACTAGTATAGAAGAACCATGGACATGGACAACAAGTGGGATTGACTTTGGTGGGGAGCAGGTGGGTGGGGAAGGGGACAGAGGGAAGTAAGAAGGGGATGGATGTAATACAACAATAAGATTAAATTTTTAAAGAAAGAATATAAAAAAACAAAAATTCAACCTAACATAATAAAACATAAAGCAAAAGGAAGTTTAAAAAGATTACAGTCCAAATCTATGAAGAGAAACATAAATTGGTTGTTTACTAAAATCACTATACATGGGTTTGGAGGTGTAACATGAAAGGAAAAAAAATGCACTAGACAATTATTAAAAACAACAGGACAGATTTATTTGAGCTACTGCAGAAGAGGACAAAAAGTTTAGTGTAGAACTCATCTCAACTCTGAATATAGCAAAGACAGCTGGGGATTCACAGTCAAGGAGCAGAGTCAGGGTGTGCATGGTTAGAAAATAAGGGCTTGACTTGATATCAGAAATAGAGGGTTGCTTTCTAAACTGGCTTAATAGAATTCTTGGTAAACTCAGAAATCAAGGGTGGTGGATTGTTGATAAACTGGCTTAGCAGGATTCTGCTTCCATAAAACTGGGCTCAGCAGGTGAAGATCAGGCCTAGCTGAGCAGAGGGCTCAAGGAGCTTGACTGAAGTTTAATCAAGTAGAAGTCCTCAGGGGACTTAGTTACAGAAAGATTTTTAGTCAGTAAGCAACTTCAGTGGTACTATGCAACTACAGAAGTTTCCCTTACTTTATTCTGGTGGACACAGAGATGGGCATAAGTAAATTTATAGTTGTAATACAAATAAAGAATACAATGATAAATAATATGAGAATAATATCTGTGCTTTGCACAGTCACAATTATAAACCTATTTTTGCCCACCCCTGTGTTTTTATCCCTAGATATCATCCTGGAAATCAGACTTTTTCTTTTTGTCTCTTCCTTGTTATCTATCTTCTAGTAATCCTAATTGTGATACCATGTTTCTGTCATCAAAAGTGCTCATCTCATTAACACCCACAGTCCTACATAGTACTCAGATTAAAAGTTTGCTCTATGGACAACGGGAGAAAGAAATTTTTTCTAAAGATTTTTATTTATTATTTTAGAGAGAGGGATAGGGAAAGAAGCAGAGAGGGAGAGAAACATCTATGTATGGTTGCTTTTCACCTGCCTCCAGCTATGGATCTGGCTGGAGACCTGGCTTGCAACCTGGTTATGTGCCCTGGCTGGGGATTCAAACCAGTGACCTTTGGGTTCACAGGCCAGTACCTTATTCAATGAGCCAGTACCTTATTCAATGAGCCACCAGCCAGGGTGGAAGCAATATTTTTTTGAAAGAATATTACAGGCAGTGATAGGCCATTGAATATTTTGAAAAACTGCATGATTGACATGAGTATCAATAAATTTTGTACTTTGCAACTTATCAAAAACTGTTTTGTTAAACTTAAAATATTATCACTTATAATATAGAAATCATAGGCCCTATTCTCTAAAGCAGCCAAATGGAAATAATACAGACATTGATAACAGCAGGTCTTGATTGACATTTGATTCTACAGAAATTCTGGCCCTTCCTTTATCAGGGCTCTGTACTACAAAAAAAAAAAAAAAAAAAAAA
This sequence comes from Noctilio leporinus, assembly GCA_004026585.1. Classification (NCBI taxonomy): domain Eukaryota; kingdom Metazoa; phylum Chordata; class Mammalia; order Chiroptera; family Noctilionidae; genus Noctilio; species Noctilio leporinus. The sequence continues at coordinate 62,830 of PVIW01000529.1, forward strand.
GATGGCAATATTGAGCCTGAAAAAATACAGTGATTTTTTTAGCAAGCTCCTCAAAAAATAAATATATTGTTTTTTGGTTTGTTTTGTCCTATTATAAACTTTAAATGTAATGAATAACTCAGAAAACTCAAGCATACAAATTTAAATATGAAATTTTTATATTTAAAAATAACTCCCCCAATGGGTATCCTAGAAATACATTAATTTATATCCTGGGAAAAATTTCAATGCCTATCTATTTACTATAAAGAAGAAATATTTATACAATGTTCTGCAACTTAACTGTTTCCATTTAACAATCCATTTTTTCTCAATCGTGTATAAATCACCTTAACTTTTAAAACTAAATATCACTTAATTGTTTCAATATAGAATAACTTACATAATTTATAATCCATAGATAGGCATGAGATTTTTTTCAATTTTGAACTTTATTTGCAATATTGTAACAAATATGCTACCAAGTAGGCATCTGCATATCTGCATACAAACCCTAGAAGTAAAATTCTTGTGTCAAAGTATACATCTAAAATAATGATAAACATTGCCAAATTTCATGAAGAAATATTGTTTCCTTTTAAAGCTCCTTGGGGATTAAGCATTTTCTCAAATCCTTGTGAACACATACTCTCCATCCTTTTAATCTTTGAAAATATGACATACTATGAGTAAGACAAAGTATATGGAAAAAGTTCAACTACAATTAATAGAATGCAACAATTTACATGACACTGATGTAACCTGGCAGCCAAGGAAAGTGGACTGGGTTGCACATGTGTGAATGATGGTGACTTCACTGTACCTGTCACTGAGGGTGGTAGATGCCATTGAGTGAGCATGTATACTGTTTTGCTATTGCATTCAAAGTGACTGAGCAAATAGAGCTACAAATCTGCATCAAATTTGGCATTAAGCTTGAACATTCCTCCACAAAAACTATTCAGTAGATTCAGAAGGACAGTCATGGGCAACTGGTGATTGGTAGCTTCATCCTAACAATTAGCCAGCCAATGACAATGTGCCCACTAATGCAGTTGTTTGGACAATCATCAAATCATCCAGGTTACTCAGCCCAGTCCCTCTACAGCCCAGATTTGGCACCCCATGACTTCTGACTTTTTCCAAAACTAAAATCACCTTTGAAAGAGATTTGAAACCATCAATGAGATTTAGGAAAATAAAGTGAGTCAGCTGATGGTGATTCCAACAAAAGATTTTGCAGAGTGTTTTGAACAGTGGAAGAGATGATGGGAAAACTGTGTAAGGTCCAAGGTGCCTATTTTGAAGGGTACTGAGGTGCCATTGTCCTATGTTCAATGTTTCTTGTATGTTGTATCTTCTGCAATAATGTCTCTTATTTTTTTTATGTTACATAGCTAGGTACTTTCTGAATAGACCTCATATCTATTTTCATATTTACATTTCAGTTATTTAATTTTATGTCCAAAAGGGAGAGCTTTGAGGTAAATGACATAAATTGCTGGTTTTACAAAGGTACAAAGTAAAATACATATAGGATTGATGGGAAATACATGATTTAAATCTATGTTTTCCTCAAAAGAATTCCTATATATTATCCTGTTTTCTGAATTTTATAAGGACTTCTGGATGCATGGTGTATGCTATACACACACACAACCCATGTTTCTATTGATATCCACTGTAAACACAGCCCCTGGGTTTTTCCAAAATAAATGTTGCTTATAGAATTATATTCCACTTGAATAGATTTGATGTAAGCCTCCATTACATTGTTCAAAAAGTAAACTATTCCATTGGAAAATTTGCTGACAACCTGTGTAACCTCCCACAAGTATCTTCACCTGTCTGGACATGCATTTTCTCAACTGTTAAATGAGGCTATTGAATATATGACTCTAAAATCCCTTCTGACAAAAAAAAAAAAAAAAAATTCTGATTTAAAGTATAATTTTATGTTGTACATCTAATAAATCTTAGCATATTTTTAAACATCTGAAAAACAGGCAGGGACATATATAAAAGCCTAAAAACAAGTAGTAAGAACTCAAAAGTCATGTGATTCATTGTATTTATTCACAGTCAAGGTCTCTGAGGTTTTTTTTAACTTCCTCTTTGTTTTTACAATGTACATACATTAATATTATATTTAAAAAGTGTTTCTGTAAAACAAAAAAAAAGGATTGAATAAGTTAAAATGTTATACAACAATGAAAATGAATGAACTATGGATCTACACATCAAAGATCAGTCTTAGAATAAGCATGTTAAATGAAAAGAAAATTGCCAGATGGCTACATAAAGTGTGGTACTGTAGATAAAACCAAAAACCTAAACAACATAATGCAAATAATCATATATATTAAGGTTATAAAAGTAACTAGGGATTGAATAAAATTCAGAACAAATGTTACCAATTTAGGTGAAGGAAATAGAATGAAATGAATGAGGACCAGGGAAATTGATAAAACATTATTACTGATAATCTGGTTTTCAGTTAAAATTTTGGTACATGAAAGTTTATTTTCTAGTTATATTTTCAAAGATAAAGCTATGTTGTAGAATCTTTAGGAGGTTTCAACAATTTCCTTTAAAAAAATAATGCGAAGTCAACAACACTAAGAAGACAAAACCTACCATTACTTCATATCTACCTGACTTAATATATTCTGCCAAGACATAGGTAAACGCAATGTGAAGAATTTATATTTATTGAAATATTTTTTTAAAGAAAAAACCTATTTTTTTCTTAATAATGTATTATTGTAAAAAGAGAGAGAAACTTCATCTGCTAAATTATATAATTTTTCATCTCTATACAATCATGTTTAATTCTATATGTTCAATGTTACACACATAGGTATGTATATGTGTGTGTATATATACATTTTTATTCTATATGTTTAATATATCTATATGCATGTGTGTATATAGATATACATATATTCATGTAAATATATGCAGTATTATACAATTCTGTTTATTCCTAAACCATGGACAATACTTTTTTTTTTTGGACCTCAGACTTCCAGACATAAGCAGTCATCGTATCTGACTCATACGCCACCGGTCGTCATCACTGGTCCTACATTTTAATATTTACATAAACTAATGAAATATAATGCAATGTGTAAAACCTTACACAAGCATATAATAAAGATTTACTTGTAAAAAGTAGATAAGGTAGATAAGTAAGAAAATAAAAAGCCACTTAAAAACTGTCGAACTCACTGACTATGTATACAGAAATAAAGGAAATTGAACCTTTACTTCATATAATACAAAGATGCCAGCTCTGGAATTAAAGACTTTAGAACAGTTATTATATATAAGCAGGTTTCATGGAGCAAGGGAAGACATTCTTGAAATAAATGCAAAGACAGAATTTCCTAGCAAGAAGTTATAAAAAAGAGCCAAATATTTTATAATTGAGAAATAAAATTGGGGTTAAGGGTGGGAGGGTTCTCATTGGCTCAATAAGTGGCCTCAATAGCAGAATGAAGTCCACAGAGGGGTCAGTAAATTTAAAAGTAAATCAATAGAAATGATTTATTCTGAGGAATAGTCAGTAGTTTTTAAAAATGAACAAAAACTTAGAGACCTATCAAGCCTCTAACATTCATATTAGATTTTACTAAAGAAGAGGAGAAAGACATTAGTAAACTAAAAACTATTTAAGAAAGAGTGCTAAAAACTTCCCAAATTTGGTGAAAAACTTATTTAAAAAAATTTTTTTTAAATACAAACTTCATACAGCAAGCCCCAGACAAGATAAATTCAAAGAATACCACTGAGAGGCATCATAATGAAACTACTGAACATCAGAAATAAATAAAATCTTGAGAGCAATAAGAAAACAATAACCCACAGGCACATTACATGTAGAGAATCAATTATTAAAACAACTGCAAATTTCTCATCAAATCCAATGAGACCAGAGATAGTTGAAAAATGTTGTAATGTGCTGAAAGAAAAGGATTCTCAAGCTAGTATGGGCATTTAGTAAAAATATCCTACATAGACAAACATAAAATAAATGCAGTGTCAAATGAAAGAAGAGAAAGGAAGTTGCCACTAGTCCTATTCTAAAAGGAAGACCATCGGTAAGAAGAAAAATAATAACATATTTAAATATCTTGAAGATCAAAAGCAAAAATTATAGCATTTTCTGAAGGAATTTCAATGTATGTAGATATAACATATGACAACTGTAACGAACGCATAGGGAAGAGAAAAATGAATTATATGATTGCAATATTTCTACATTTTACTTGAAGTGATAAAATACAAACTTTTAAGTCAACTGTAAAAATTACATATGCATGCTGTAATGTCAGATTAACCATATTTACAAAGAAATACATTTTATAATATTCAACAGATAAAATGGAATACTAAGAAAAAGTAGTCAATCAAAAATAAGATAAAAAGTGGAAACCAGAGAAATAAAATATGTGAGAAGAAGATAGATCATAATATGGCAGACTTAAAGAAATGGATCTTAGTTGAATTTTTTTATTCATTTGCTTTTATTTTTCCAGTCTAAGTGAGTTGCATTCACACTTACATATAAAACAATCACTTCCAATTTACGGGATCTAGCCCAAACAGTGCAGATAGTCAATCAGCATGAAAATAGAAGAACACTTTAGTGGCCCTGGGTTAAGTTTATATTTTGATTCTCTAAAGTTCAGCAAACATTACATCAAAAAATGAGTTACTTGGGATTGACTTTGTGGGGGAATGGGTGGGTGGGGAAGAGGACAGAGGGGAGCAAGAAGGGGATGGATGTAATACAACAACAATAAAATTAAATTTTAAAATAAATAAATAATAAAATAACGGATACCAAAAAAAAAAGGTTACATCATATGTTTATGTAGCACTAATCTCAGGTCTCACATTTCCTGGTGAAGTTACTCTGAGCATCATCAACTACACTGAAAGCCTACATTTATACACTAAAAACAAAACTTAAAGTATATATTGTATAATATAAAAATAATCAGATCTACAAATTTCTTTTTATTAATCCATGATCCATGCCATCATAGGTTAAGAGAGAAAATGGGTCAGACTGCCTGGAAATATACTAGCTATGTGAACTTGGGCAAATATTTAAATTCTCAAAACCTCAGTTTTCTCACCATGAAAATGGAGAAAAGAGATTGTTTCATTTATTAGAAAATTATGAAATTAGTTAATATATAAAAATGATTATTATAGTGACTAATACAATAAATGTTGTTTGTAAATTCTACAGTGTAATACATGAATGAAACAGCAGAAGGTACAAGACATGTACATGGAAAGTAGGGAAACCCAGTTTTTAACTCACATTTTCTGAGTTTCAAAGACCATACTCATTCTTTTATTTTCTGCTAGCTCCTCATATTGAATCATTATTTGCTGTCTCATCATTTCATTTCCAGGCACTGAATAGCTTTGTAGTTAAGAGTACTAACTGTGAAGTTGTATTAATGGAGTTGAAATGATAAACTCTACATCTATTGGTTGTGCATTAAGATTGTCCATTGGTCTTGGAACTGTTGCAAAACCCTATCTAACAAAACCCATTTTACCACAGACTAATTAATATAAACAAAAGTTAAGTTCCTAAGGCATCCCATCAATGTTATAATGAAACCATACTTATGAAGATCTGTTCTATTTATCATTCTGCCTCAAAAACTCTTGACTGCAAAATCTGAATCATTGCCAACTAAGTTTGTGGGGCAGTGGAGTGGAATATTTATAAAAGAATAGAATGCACCACCTACTTAGTATGGGTAAAAGAAAATGGCAGCTCTTATTATTATAACTCACCTTTGTCTCTTAGGTTTACAACTATGTAACATTCATTAAAAGCAAAAAATTTACCTCATACATTTTATGAGTCCCTCATCCTTCTTAATACTGGTAACCACAGAGCATTGTGTCACAAATATTATTGATTTGCATTAATAACTTGATTCACTAATAACTGAATCATTAATCCAACATAAGGGTACCAGTTCGGGTACCAATTCTCAAAATATTTATTTTTACTTCTTAACTCTAATGATAGAATAGGTTTGAGTTAAATAATTTCCTAAATATATACATTTGCCATATTGGGCTTTAAAATAAATATATTTTATTGAACTTTATTATTTTATTGAACTTTATTATTAAAAACTAGCCTCAGTGCTATTAATAACTTGATTCACTAATAACTGAATCATTAATCCAACATAAGGGTACCAGTTCGGGTACCAATTCTCAAAATATTTATTTTTACTTCTTAACTCTAATGATAGAATAGGTTTGAGTTAAATAATTTCCTAAATATATACATTTGTCATATTGGGCTTTAAAATAAATATATTTTATTGAACTTTATTATTTTATTGAACTTTATTATTAAAAACTAGCCTCAGTGCTATTTTACAATTCTGTCATCCTTCAGTAATATTCACTTGTCATTTCCTGAATCACAATAGCTCAATACTCTAAAAGTAGCTAACACAATCCTTAAAATTTTCTGATTTTTAACAATTTGAGGATCTTAGGCACAAAAATGTAGTTTTCTTCAGAATTTAGAGAAGTCATGCACAAGTTAAGCAAATAAATGTCCTTTTAGTTTCTCTCTCTCCCTCTCTCACACGCGCGTGTGCACACACACGCACACATACACACACAAGAAAAGAGAACTGAATTACCATCAGTTCTTTCCCCAAGAAATATCCCTGTGAGAGTTTCCAGTGGTGAAACTGGGTAAGAGGAAAATCTAAAGGTAGGTCTCAAAGCAGACATGAATATGTTAAGTCTAGAGAGAATTATTTGCTACCTCTGGCTATTTCTTACAGGTAAATCAAGCTTCTCAATAGCTTAACAAGGAACCTGCCAAAAGTGGTAAACTTGGGCAAGTTCATATACCAAGACTCCAGAGAATACATAGAGAAACATTGACAGAAATGCTTTGAGCTATAAAATCCCCTTTGGCCACTGCCGCAATCCTGTTCTTTCATTTAAGATGGAAAAAAAAAAAACCAAACAAGTTCTTTTTTTTTTTTTTTTTCCAGTTTATTGTTGCATTCACCTGGAGAAAGCAAGGAAATAATAGGGGCTTAGAGAGTTCTAGCACTGGTCTCATTAAAATAACATTTAGGTGGAAGAAAAGGCCTTCAGCATGAAATATGCAATAATCACAATGCATAAAAACAAGTAACTATCCATTTTACTTAGAGGAAGAAAAGCATGAGCTCATAAAATGACTTGTCAACAATAGAGGGGAAAGAATGAACACTAAAAACATAGCCTAATCCCAACAGATACTAAAAGGAAAGACATGTCTAAATTTGTTATAACTTGTAAAGACATGCAAACTGCTTTCACATATTCTTTTGACAAGATTTAGACAAAGCAAAAACATTTAAATGAGGAGGAATACAATCAACGGCAGAGCCACAACCTGAGGCAAGGTTAAACAATGGCGGGTTAGCTTCAGAGGAACCACAAATTAAGCGACTTTCATCCTTGCTACACAAGTTGCTGATAGTTTCCCGTACTACGGAATTCCATCTTAGACCTAGCCAGTTTAAAAAGCACCATATCAAACTGACTGGGTAAAATATACTTTTCTTTCTATAAATCTATCCCCAGTTTTATGAACTATTACTTTATCCTTTTGAAAGGGCATATGCAATCCACAAATCTCAAAAAAAGGTCAGTGGAATGATAAAATTATATAGTTTTGTGAAAACACATGGGGCTAGCATCTTACATTAAAAATAAGGGTTTAGTTTTGTGTTTTTATGGGAGTACATCTCCACATATTCCTAATTCATGCTCCCACAAATAAGACAGATCACAGAATAGAACTGCAGTGAAGTTACCTTCGTTTTTTCTTGTCCTGCTCCAAGAATCACAAAACTCTCACATGGGCTTCTGTGTTATAATGTTCACTTACTTGGGCAGCTGCATCTTCTGTAACGTAACTATTGTATACCAGCAATAAAAATTGCTTGACCATAGACTTATCTTCAATGGCCGTTGGTCTGTTTAACAAAATGCAAATACATCCTTCCATATTTTATTTCATAGTTTGAAAAAAACTTCATTTTCAGTTTCAGCTTCCACAGTACATATTCAATGAATCCGTATTTTTGCAGAGTAAGTTTTCTGTGTTAAAAAATAATACAGGCCCTGGCTGGTGGCTCAGTGGATAGGTGCTGACCTGCAAACCTAAAGGTCACTGGTTCAATTCCCAGTCAGAGCACATAACCAGGTTGCAAAACAGGTCTCCAGCCAGGTCCATAGCTGGAGGTAGGTGAAAGGCAACTGTACATTGACGTTTCTCTCCTTTTCTTTTTTCCTCCCTGCTCTTTCCTCTAAAAATAATGAATAAAACATAATAATACAGGTTTCATCCAAACTTGTATTATTTAGTACTAAAAAGATATTTTTAAAAATTCTTAATCATCAGCCTTTAGTCTAATGACACATAAATATGCTGGTCCTACAAGTGATTCTTATTAAGTATTTACCATAGCATAAACGCCTTTAAGCACATTTTCAGTGAAGGATTATTGAGAAATGTTCCTCCAACATAAGGAGTGGTGCAATAAAATATATGAGAAAATTATTACATTACTCTTATTCACTGGTGAACTCATTTAAAACATATTTACTGATTGACAAAGATATAAAATATACTGTGTTAGGAACTTGCAATATTAATATAAAGAAGGTATGATAAAAATAGTGAATTAACTCATTTTTAAGGTGGATACAAACATACAAAGAAATATTTTTTAAATAGAGACTGAACATAAATAGTAAGTAGTTATGGAAGAAATAACTTTTGAGTACTGATCAGAGAAGGTTTTCAGATGGTAAATAAAATATTCATGCAGCGACAGTACAGCAACAGTCTTATGAAAGAATCTTGGAGTATATCCCCGTATCCTGAAATAAAAGTTTCTAAAATGTACCAGCACTAATAATGTGAACTCTAAGTGGGTCACTTCTGTAAGACTCATAATCATGGAGATACCAGAATGGCAAATATAAAGATATTATTTTATAGTTACCCAAATGTCTTGTGAAATTATCATAGTGCAACCAAAAATGCATCATATAAATAACTTAATAATTTCTATGAGTATCTATAAGGATTGTTATTAAATGGTCAATAAGTATTTTGTGCTGAGCATTCATTGATACTTTTAAGTCTGGTGAGACGTGTTAGTGTCCAAAGGATAGAGTGCTTACTACTTTTTCCATTATATAAAGATGTTTCCAGAAGCAGCCATCTTCATATTGTTTTAATTAAATTATAGCATAATTTTAATATGATTAAAGTTTATGGAATCAAATGCATTATATTTCAAAGGAAATTATTCACAGAAGTTCCAATTAAACATAAAGTGAGGGAAATGAAAAAGCAATAAGAAAAGTAAATCCTATTGTCACCAAATTTACATCTATTTGTTAATTTGCTAACGAACTGTCAAAAGCAGTAAAAGAAGCCATGTTGTTCCTGATTCTCATTTCTGTAATTCTTTGATCAAAGAAGTATTTTATGTCTTTTGTACAATTCAGGGGAATAGTTTGAGATACAGATATTTATATGTACAAACACTTCATGATGTCATATCCCAGCAGAGGTAAGTTAAATATTAATAGCAAACAAAGTATAACAAGTTTCAGAAATAATGAGCAAGAACTCTAAAATTGGCTGCTATGTTTTCTTGTACATTCAAACATAGGTTGTCTTGGTTATGGAAAGTTATAGTATTCAATGACTTAGGGAAGTGGTTTCATTTTTCCACTGAACTATGCCTATAGGTGCCTGAAAATGAAGTCATCGTATCACTAGAATTCTTCTGTGTGCTCTAGTAAATTTTTCTCACAGTGTAGAGTAAGCACTTCTGTTTAGAAGTTTAAGATGCAGTAATGGAACATATCATTGTCTTATCACATTTTTTCCTAAATTTTGCTGCAGACTTGCAAAACTTTGCAATTAGGGAACATTACTCAGTTCCATTCATATAATGAGAATCATACATTTTATAGGATGGCTCCAAAGAGCCACACCCAAGACCATGAAACTAACCTATCTGTACCCAACACTCTCAAGGAGGGCAAGCCAAGATTGAGAGTTTCTACTTATGGTACTGGATCATTGGGGGTGCTCAGGAGTAGGTGCTGGACCAGAGGCCTGTCAGTCTAATTAGGGTGTGTAAACCTATCAAAGGCCCATGAAAGCTTGGAAAGTTCATTTGGCATTTTGAAAAAGCACTAGATTCATCCCAAATCCAAGCTAATATAATCCCAGGGGAACAGAGAAATGCTCATGTGTTCGCTCATGAGCCCCCCCAAACCTGCACTCACCCTGTGAACTCACACAGTCTCTTTCCATGGCCATGTGGCCTTAGCAGCTGCCTGGACAGTAGCCACATGAACTCTCCCCAGAAGCAGCCAGGAACAAGCTAAGCTATCTGGGTGGTGGCTGAGACTAATCCAGGAAGAGCCACCTGCAGGATCCAAAGGCCTGAGCTTTGACACAAAGCATAAACACTGGACACTGGCATTTGCATTGGCCTTGCTGAGGACACAGCTGGCCTTTTTCCATGGTGGGATGACAGAGATGGGACACTGGAAACCCAACAGGCAGCTTCTATTTCCACCTGAATAAATCATCTTGCCACACCACAATTTCACTTGCACGAGTCCTTGGAATGCTTTCCTCACAATCCCATCAGAGCCTAATTTCTGCTGGCAACATGTCCACTGCTTGAACGTAGTCAATATAAAGGAAACAAGCCATTTTGTGAGTCCTTGTTAGCCCAATTATTCTTCCTGTCATTCTTATCATATGAAAGGGAACATAGTATGAAACACACTTGAAATCACCCAGTTTGGGGCCTATGCAAATTGTTGAATAAGCATAGTAAACATTGCAGACTATTGCATAAGATACGGTTCCTGTTTCTTGTATGTGCCAAGGAGAGGCAAGCCCCTTTTGCAAACGTTTCAAGTACAGCCGAGCAAGTCAACATGCTCTAATTTTAAGCTTCAGTTTAAAAGGCACAGAAAGCAATGTCTCATTAGTTTAGGAAAATTGGAGAAGTATATGCCAAGGACTTTGGGTTTCTAAAGCTCTTTTTAAGAAAATCAATAGCAATATCAGGCAGTATAGTACTATGCTAAGAGAACTTTCTAAAGCATTTATGGAATCCTCTACATTTCAATTGAGAGCTTTGATTTTAAGTGCCTGTCCCACTGATGCAATGTATTGATTTTTTTCACCTTTGTTCATAAGGTCATTTCATTTTTATAAGTATACCACTACAATATGTCTGTCAACTTGGATAAAAAGAGTGACTATACAAACTATAGTCCAGAAAAATCTTCACTTTGTAAAAATGTGAAAGAATATAGTCAGCTCTCTGCATTCCTAAGTTCCCCATTCATAAATTCAACCAACAGTAGATTAAAGTATTTCTTAAGTATTACACTGTTGCTGAAAAGTACTATGTAGTTAGGCCTATGATGGTTGCATCTGTACTGAACATACACAGACTTTTTTTTCTTGAGTTAAATATGTTCATATAGCATTTATATTATATTAGATATTATAAGTAATCTAGAAATAATTTAAATCAAACAAGAACATGTGTATATATTATCTGCAAATACTTCATTTTTTATATAAGGGACTGAGCATCCTTGAATTTTTGTATCTACAGGGGTTCCTGGAACCAATTCTCCATGGATACTATAGTCTATGCATTCACACTTCATGACATTATATATTTAAGACCCACAAAGCACTGTGTAGTTATCCAGTAAAGAAATCATTACTACTGTCATTATTCCAGGACTGATAGCAAGACAAATACTATAGTTAAAAAATAGAGGCCCTGGCTGGTGGCCCAGTGGCTAAGGCACCAGCCTGCAAACCCAAAGGTTACTGGTTCAATTCCCAGCCAGGGCACATAACCAGGTTGCAAACCAGGTCTCCAGTCAGGTCTGCGGCTGGAGGCAGGTGAAAGGCAACCATACATTGATTTCTCTCTCCCTCTCTGCCTCTCTCCATTCCCCTCTCTCTAATAATAAATAAAAAATCTTTTTAAAAAATTAGAGAGACAAAGTCTAGAAATTAAAAGACAAGTTTGTTGATTGAAGCCCTACCCTTCTCTTTACAGTGGTCGCAATTGAAGCATTATGCAATCTCAAAACAAAAATATTTTTTGATTTACAGTTTAAAGACAAGATAGATCTGATGTACTTACAGAAGAAAAGATTTGCAAGACTTTAGCCTAAATAATCTTTCTAAAATTTATTTTATTTTAATTTTTTTAACTTTATACCTACGGGTTACATTTCTCTAAGACTTAACTTATTCTTAAACCACAGTTTCCAAGAGCTAAGATATTTGATCAAACCCTGTCCTACCTCCTGCCTCATGTCAGTGTTCTTCTATTTTCTCATGATGAAACTAAGAGATGATAATATGATTCATACTAGCAGCTAGAAGGTAAGAACAGTCTCACTTTTTATCCGGCCTTTCTGTTCTCTAGTGGTTTTCCTCTAGAACCTTCAACATTGTACTGATATTCGTTTATTTGTTACCTCTTGAAAGAGATATGCTATGAAGATTTTTTAAAAGCATAGTTGGACAAGGACCACAACTGAAAAACATAGTATTGGCATTTAAAAAATACAGTCGACACCATATTGAAGGATAAGAACAACACCATATTAAAGGATAAGAACAAAGTTGGAGGATTGATACTATCTCAAATCAGTTTTACTTATACACTATAGTAATCAAGACAGTCTGGTACTGATTATAGAACAAGTAGATCAACAGAACAAAATAGAAAGCACAATGGTAATAGTACAGCCACTTTGGAGACATTTTGACAGTTTTTAATAAAACTAATCATACTCTTACTATATGATCCAGCAATCATGCTCCTTGATATTACCTAAAGGGGTTGGTTGACATTTTAGGTTCACCCAAAAATCTGCATAAAATTATTTCTAGGAGCTTTATTCATAATTGCAAAAACTTAGAAACAACCAATATGTCCTCCATTAGGTGAATGGATAAATAAACTCTGTTATAGCCAGACAAAAGAAATGAGCTATGAAGCCATTAAAAAAAGATGTGAAATATTCCAATGTGAAAAAAGCGACATACTATATGACATTCTGGAAAAGCCAGACTATGGAGAGAGTAAAACGATCTGCCAGTTGGGAAACACAGAGAAATAAATAGGTGGAGCACAAAGAACAAGAACTTTTAGGCAGTGAAAATACTAAACACAATACCATCATGATAGATAAGTGGCATTACACAGTTTCCAAACCCACAGAATATACAACATCAAAAGCAAAACTTGAACTATGGACTTTGGATAACTATCATGTGTCAATGTAGGTTCATTAATTGTAACAAATGTACCACTGTGGGGGGATATGTTGATAATGGGGGAGCAGGATGATATATGAGAAGTTGCTATTCCTTTGTTTCAAATTTGCTATGAAACTTAAAATTCTTTTAAAAAGTCAAATCTTAAAACAGTAATAATGCTGCAATAAATGTTATTTATATAAAATGAACCCAACTTTTCTGATATTTTTCTCCAGTTCTATCATGGGTTGAATTATTTTTCCTTTAAATTCTTACATTGGAGCCCAAGTCACTTGCCTCAGAACGTGACCATATTTGGAGGTAAAGCCTTTATTTGTGTTAAAATGAGGCCCATAGGGTAAGCCCTAAGCCTATCTGATTGGTGTCTCTATAAAATAAAATTTGGACTCACAAAAAAGTGAAACCAGGGATGCATGTGTACAGAGAAAAAGCCATGTAAGGATACTGGAAGACAGATGTCTGCAATCCAAGGAGAAAGGCTGCAGAAGAAACCAAATCTACCAACACCTAAGATCCAGAACTGTCAGGAAAATACATTTCCATCATTTAAGCTATCTGATCTACAGTATCTTGTTTAGGCAGTCCTAATGGGCTAATACACATACATTTCCACACATGACCACTGCATCAAGCCTTTGAGCTTGTGAAATTTTTGGATTCGCATTGCCATTGTGTTTACCAGGAAAAGCATGAAGAATCCGATTTTATTATGTACTCGCACACACAAAAAATAGTCGCTTATGTATTAAAAAGAACAAAAAAGGAAGAAAAGAAGGAAGGACAGGAAGGAAGAGGTGAAAGGGAGGAAGAGAGAAGAGAAGAAAACAAAAGCTTTGCTTTAAAAATAATCTCTAACTATGAATAAAATCTAGATTCATCTTTCATCTGTTGTATTTGTTCTATTTTTAAAATAGCCCAAAGCAATTTATTTTCCAATAATGAAGAATGGAATAACCGCAGGTTTACTCACAACAGAACATAGGATTCCTAACAATTGCAATCTACAGAATGTACAGAGTATATCAGAATGGTAATAAATTATGTTAGCCTTTGATAGGAATTTCATCAATCATTCAAGTAAGACTTGCCTGTTCAAGGATAAGCAGTGGTAAATAAACATAAAAGAACACCTTATTTTACACTGTACTGAGTGATTAGTTCTTCCTCAATACTAAGAGAATTAGAAGAATTATTATACCTACATTCTTATATAAAATCATATGATCTGAGATGGTGAAGTAGTAGAGAAAGGGAAAAGTAACTAGCTAAGAATAAAACTTCAGAGGTAGAAGAGATGTTTGATTATATAAGCAATCTGATTTACACAATAGAAGGAATATTGCTATTTCTCATTTTCTTAATATGCCTCTCAAATGTTGTTTCTTTGTAATATAGCACTGAACCTAGTAGTTAAATGTTATGCAGGCAATGTAATACAATCTCTAATATTACAAAATTAATAATAGACTAGACATTTAAATTAGTCTTTAAATTTCAAGAGGTTTGCTTGAGGGAGAATCTTTTTACAGTCAAAAACTAATGAAGGCTGTTAACATGTGTAACTTGGGGAAATGAGTTTGTGTTATCCAATATTACAACTAGATGTACTAGAAGATGCTATATTAACACTACACTAGTCCAGAGGCACGTCAATCATATGATTCTGTGTTGCTTCACAGATAAAATAAGGAAATTAATTTTTATTTTTAAGTTGATGATACCCAAGATTTAAATTTTTGTATTTTTATTATTTCATAGGATTGAAATAGCATTTTCAGTGGCAAATATTATTTTACAGTATTATTTTTTATAACTGCTTTTACTTAATTCTATCCTAATAGGATAGCATTGTATCAACAGCCCCTTTTTTAATTTAGCTCAGAATATGCCTATACATTGCACACTGGTTTATAGCTGTATGGAGAGCTTATATGTTTAATCAACATCTAGCAAACAATTTTACATGAAATATTATATATATATGAAAAATAGCCCCATCGATTCTTCTCTCCCTTTCTTCTTCCCTCCTTGCCCTTCTCTCTAAAAATAATGAATAAAATCTTTTTTTTTTTTTTTTTAAGAAAAAAGCTCTGGTTCGGTAAGGCACCAGCCTACAAACCCAAAGGTTGCTGGTTCAATTCCCAGGCAGGGCACATAACCAGCTTGCAAGTCAGGTTTCCAGCCAGGTCTCTAGCTGGAGGCAGGCGAAAGGCAACCAAACGCTGATGTCTCCCTCCCTCTCTGCCTCTCTTTCTTCCCTTCTCTCTAAAAATAAATACAATCTTTAAAAAAATTCATTAAAGAAAAGAAAAATGGCCCAGACCCAAACAAATGTGGAAAATTCTGGATACAAACATTTGTGACAGCGTGGGTAGACCTGGAGATTATTATGCAACATGAAATAAGCCTGTCTGAGAAAGACAAATACAATATGATCTCACTTACAAGTGGAATCTAATAAGCAAAATAAACTTTTGAACAACATAGGAACAGAGGCCTAGATTCAGAAACCAGGCTGATAACTGTTTCAGAGGGGAGGGGGGAAATTGGATGAAACAAGATGAACAGACCAGGGAAGAACATATATGCATGACTCAGACAACAGTGTGGTGATGGCCAGAGGAAGGGGTATAGGGATTAGGTGGAGATGGACAAAGTAGGGAGATGGGGACAATAGTGTCAACAGTAAAAATAAAGTTTACAAAAACAACACCTAAGCGGTTTTTCTTTTTCTTTGAAGGAATTCACAGAACCAGTTATGTTAAAATCTGGAGAGAAGGTATAGACTTTTCACTATTTGCCAAAGTTCAGATTGATAATATTTAAAATGATGAAAAGAGATTTAGGTTCTAGTCCTGTTTTATTTTATCATTGTAAAACACCTCTCCCCACATACCAACCTAAAATTCTGTTCCATTGGCAATACCTAGGAAATAGCTCTAA
This sequence comes from Noctilio leporinus, assembly GCA_004026585.1. Lineage (NCBI taxonomy): Eukaryota > Metazoa > Chordata > Mammalia > Chiroptera > Noctilionidae > Noctilio > Noctilio leporinus. Next base: position 79,181 of record PVIW01000529.1, read on the forward strand.
ATTTTATCAGTTCTGTTTTCATCCCCACTATTAGTATTCCAGTTCTTGCCCTGTTGCTTTATTGCTGCACTAACATAGTAGCTCTGCAAACATCCTCTTCCTGCTGAAATCAATTTTTCCCACAAATTATCTTTCCAAAATCAGATTTCATCATGTAGGTTTTGAAACCTTCCAGGAAAAATGTCAGAATAGCAGCTGGCAATGCTGTGTCATGGCCTCTATCACCTTTAGTGGTAGCCTTCCCCCACACCCTTCCCTTAATCAACCCCTTAATTTGGTCCCTCGTGTTTACTCATGATTCTCTAACTGCACAATTTTCATGCCTTTGTGCTTTTGTTCTGAAACACCACTATCTCTTGTTTCCTCATATTTCAAAGTTTGACTGAAATATAACCCTGTGATCCCTTTGTTTTCATCCCTCCTTTTGAATTAAGTTTTAAAATGTCTTCTGGAAGTATTTTATACCTGTATTTATCATAAAATGTACCACAGAGGTACAAGTGTCTCTCGTAGTACACTGCCAGTAGATAGGATATTTTAGAGAAAAGGGATGTCTTTCAAGGACATATAGTTCATTATGATTTTTTTACTAATCCTATTGTAAGAACACACTTCTTATTTTTAAATTCTAGTTTCACCTACTAATATCTCCTATACTTTGAGATAAGGCTACTATCTATAGTAGGCAAACTTGGGCTGTTTAACTGGAGTACAACACCTGGGTATTAAAGGTGAGGTAATGAATAAATAAGAATGGAGTTAAAATTATACTAGCATCATTATTTATTGGGTGCTTGCTCTCTATTAGGCAACTTGCTAAGCATTTTATATACAGTATCATATTCACAAAATAAAGGAAGTCATAAAACCACTAATGAAAGATGAAGAGCACATCCTATTCACACATCATAATGCTGTAGTCCAGGTACTACATTTACATAACCAAATGGATTTTTGAACTTTCACCAGGTGTCAGGCACTATTCCAAGAGATAGGAAAGCAAAATTGAATAAGTAATTTTAACTTTCATAGATCATACAAACTTATGTTACATGAAGGCTGTCATAAAAGAGGCCCATAAAAATGATATGAATGAAAATAGAAGCTGACTCATATTGCTAAGTTGTATCCCCTCCAAAAAACATGTTGATGTCCCAAACCTCAGTACTTCATGGCAGGACCTTATTTGGAAATAAGATACACCTGTAGTTATTAAATTAAGGAAAATTAAGATACACCTGTAGTTAAATTAAGGTAAGAAGATGGCCTCTTAACCCAACATGACTTCTATTCTTACCGGAGAGAAGAAATACAGAGACACAGTTCACCAGTGGAGAAAACCATGTGACAGTGGAGACAGAAAACAAAGCACTGCAACTGCACACCAAGGAATACTAAGGATTTCTATAAAACTACCAGACTAGAAGAAGACATAAAAAGATTCTCCCCAACAAATTTCAGAGGGAACATGTCCACCCTAAACTTCGGTTTTAGACTTCAAACCTCCGTAAACACAAGAAAATTAATTTCTGTTGTTTTAAGCCAGTTTGTGCTACTGCATTATAGCAGTGCTTGAAAACTAGTACACTAAGCTCACATAAGGCTAATATAAAATTTTCATGTGTGAGCCAGCTTATGAATTAGTGCTTAGAGTACTATTAGTTTTCCATGAAAAATAGACCTTCTGGTTAGAAAATGGGTGGAGGGCAATTTGTGCAGCAGGTAGTTGATTTGTTTGACGAAGTTTGGTTCATGTAATGACATTAAAATTAATTTTATTTTCATGAACAGAGCAACCCTGCCCATGAATATGTCCTTCAATTCAGAAGAGACCACCAGTAATATCATTCAAGAACTTGCATTGCATCCTCCTTTTATCAGTCATTTTCAGGCAATTTAGCATTAACAATAAAATTATCTTGCAGCAATTGACCAATTTCATTGATTATTAACACAAAATTTCCTTTCACTGTATCATTATATAGCAACTAGAAATGCTTTTCTGCACTAGAAAGAATATTTACTTCCAAGGACTCATTACCATGTATAAGCTCTGTCACTAATTACAGATACTCAGAATCAAACAATATAAGGCCTGCGTTAGAAATCTTTCCCCAAAATGCCTATTTTCCATGCCTGTATCTCCAATTTTCTTGTGGTGTGTAAGTCAGTTCAGATGGTTTTGTTCTGCATTTTGGAATTTTTTTTGTATGTTTTCTCTCCAAAAAATGTACTTTTCTATACAGGAATTCCGGTGCTTGTTTTACTAACAATGAGTAAGCACTTTTACAGGTAGACTGTGATAGAAGTAGGACAGAATGAAAATGCTGGGTGTACATTTCAAAGTTGTAGCTGAGTTTGTTACCAGGTTGGTTATTTTATCTTGTTCAAGAGATTCCAGGAATTAGAACCTGACTGGTGTGGCTCAGTGGGTTGGGCATCCTCCCACAAACCAAAAGGCTGCCTGTTAAGTTCGGTGTAGGGTACATGCCTGGGTTGCAGGCCAGGTCCCAGGTTGGGGGTGTCCCAAAAGCAATGAATTGATGTTTCTCTCATACATCAATGTCTCTTTTCCTCTCTTTCTCCTTTCCTTCCCCATCTCTAAAAATAAATACATAAAACCTGAAAAGAGAAAGAAAGAGAGAGATTGATTTCAGAGAGAGAGATTGATTTCAGGAATTAGTCTATTTTAGAAAATGAGGTACCCTTAATTATTTATTTGAGAAATGCTATTATCAAAGATTTTCATTGCTTTCTATTACCTGGCTGATATATTTACTAAAATACTGAAAATAATACTCTCTCCCATCTCAAATATTCACATTGATTTGTACCATTAATAATCATTCTATCTTTGTAATCAGAAATTCAATAGTGCATATCCTTTACTGTAGTTTCAGGTATATGGGAACATTTTAAAACTACTTTATTAGGTTCAGCCTAAAGAAGATTAACAGCTTTCTACTTTCCAGCCTAAAAACACCTTCATTTTCTTTACCTTGCCATTAATCAACACAAAAACATATTCATGTTGATGGGCACTAATTGCTTGATGACTTTTATGCAACTCTTAGAATCCCACTGATATTTTCTGTTATTTTTCCTTCTTGCTTTTCAGGATTTTTGGTTTTATTTAGAAATGTGCTTATGTTTCTGGATAGTGTTAGTATGCTTCACTTGTCAGTTCCTAAACTATCCAGTAATCATGATAAAACAAAAAGCAAATTCTTTAAATAGTATCATATCAGCATTCATTAAAGGATGGCATTTTATAACATGTTGCTTAAAATTGTCAACTGTTCTTTCTTTGCCCTCAAAGCACTGCAGGTGAAATTCGAACTTGCCAAATTTAAGTAAAGGCATAATTGAAAACATCTGATTTATTTCCATCTGCTCAAGGCATAAGGCATGTCTCTTCCTTTCTAACACTTCAATTTTGCCATTTTTTACATTTACACACATGGAAACTGGGATTCATATCAAGATTTCTTCACTCATCATAAAGCTTTAGAGATACATCTATTTTGTTGCACATATTGATACATTATTCTTTTTATTGCTGAGTTGCATTCACCAGGTGATGGATATTTGCATTATTTCAAGTTTAAAGCTAGTAAGAATAAAACTGATGTTTATAGATGAATAGATCAGGTTTCAGGGTTGTTGTTTTGTTTTTAGGCCAAAGGAAGAGGATGAGGCGCCAATGTATATTTGTCATTACAGACAATGCAAAATTATGTTTCAAAGTAGCTGTACCACTTGCATTCCTAAAATGTATGGAATGTCTGGTCTAGTTGTCAAACATCCTTACCTTGATTTGGCATTGCTAGTCTTTTAAATTAGAGCCATTCTAGTCATGGGTATTAGCATCTCATGGATTTAACAGCTATTTCTCTAGTGATTAAAGATTTTAAACGTCTTTTCTCTACATATTTCCATCCCCTTATCATCTTTGGTGAAGTCTTGTTTAAATAGCCTTTTTATTATGAAATTGAAAATATTCCTTATATATTGACCTTTCACATACATATATATGTTTGATGATCATTTTCTCCCAGTATGTAGAAAGCGATTTCATTTTATTAACATGTCTTTTTTAAAAGGAAAAATTTTGATGTGGACAAAGCTCAGTTTATCAATTTTTCTTTTTTAGTTTATGCTTCTAATGTTTTATTAAACATTTGCTTAATTCATAGTTATTTTTTTTCTCCTCAATATTTTATTGTTTTAATCCTGTCATTTAGGTCTATATCTCACTTAGAATTCATTTTTAAATATGTCATGAAATATAGGTCCAAACAGGTGCTTGTTTTTATTTGTTCGTTTTTATGCAATTATACAATTTTCCAATACTATTTGTTGGAAGGAGTATCTATTATTTCACCCATTGCTTTGTCTTGCCATTTTTATTTAAAAATTTAATTAATTCAATCTAGAGATTAACCTATCACTGTGCACCTTTGAATATTATACCACTTTATACACTGCATTGAAGCTTAATAGGGCATTTCCTTTCTTTCCCTTTATATTTTAACATATATTTTACTTTCACATATCTTATATATCCACAATATATTGTTATTTTATATACATTAAACATCAAATTATTTTAAAACAATAGAAATATAAAAATAAAAACATTTACAGAGCCTTATTTACACCTTTTGTTTCCCTTATTTGTATAGAACCAAATATTTGTAGGTGTCATATCTTGGCAGTTCTCGCTTTCAACATGCTTAATGCTTTTCTCTACCTTTTTAAATATTTGAAATCTACTTCTAAAAATGTTTCAATGTCTTCATTTCAAGATTTTTATCAGTTGTGTCCTTTCTAGTTGTGATTGATCTTCTTACTGGTTGTTAGGTATATATCTGCGGGTTCTTGCATGCCTGAAAACATTTAGCAGAATAACCTATTTTGAATTTTAAGTGTTGGGTTTTTCCCCCCATTTTATTACTTTGATTTAGGCTATGTTATCAGACATAGTTATGGTTACCTTCAATTAATCCAATCCTTTCAACTGTTGTTTTTAATTAAGTTTTAAACTTAATTAGTATGGGCTAAATTTGACTACTGTGGGCCAAGAATGGTCTTTAGGGTGTGGCTACTTTGCTTCTGTTTCTAAGGACTCTACTGACCTATACTACTTTCCTTGGGCTGCTAAAAAACATGATCACAAACCAGATGGCATAAAACAATAGAAATTTATTCTCTCACGGTAATAAAAGCTAAAAGTAAAAAATGAGGTGTCATAGAGCCATGCTCAGTCTCCTGGCCTTTACTGATGCTGGCAATCCTTATCCTTCTTTGACTTGCAGCTGCATAGCTCATTTCTCTTTCCATCATCACATGGCCAATGTCCTGCAGTGTACCTATGTTCCCATATGACATTCTCCTCAGTTTTGTGTATTTGTGTATTTTCTCCTGTTCTTATTAGGGCACCAATTGTACTGAATTAAGGATGCACTGTACTCATACTAACTTAAATTTTACTCATATCTTACTGTATCTGTGAAGACTCTATATTCAAATAAGGTCACATTCACAGGTACCAGAGGTTAGGGCTTCCCCATAACTTTTTGAGGGTCCCAAGTCAATCCACTGCACAGTTACTCCATATGGTAAGAGGTTTTTGCACTATGACTGGTGTGATCTAGGCAAATTTGGGGTATGTGTGATATGCAGAGATTTTTTAACTATTCCTTTCTATGGTTCCTTGCCTGGCATTTGGCAGTTGCCTCAAATACCTACATAGATCAGTTCTAAGCGGCAAACTTAAGAGAACCTCTGTGCAAATTACTAGGGCTCTGTCAGTGCGGTCTCCTTCCCATTCTGTCCAAATTCTATCTACCTTTGCTCCTTGAACTCAAGACTCCGCTTCTGCAACTCAGTGAGCTCGCCAGGCTCTATCTGGGTTATCACTTTGTATAACACAGCCTGGAAATCTTGACCAAGCATTATGCTGGAAAACAGAGGAGATCTAGTCACGTTCAGTATCCATCCTTCCCTGCCCATTTGCTTCGTTTGCCACTTTTCTTGTCTTTGCCTTGGTGTTGGAAACGGTTCCGGGCCATCCTCTCGCTGGCACTCTATTGGGACCCCCATTTATGGCCCGCACATCCAAAGCCACATGGCACACCCTGCATCGCTAAGTATACCGTCTGCCTTCCCAGGAAACCGCACACTCCACTCACCTGTGCCAGGCTCCGAGCGCTCAGAGGAGAACATTTGCTGGGTGTCGAACTGGGCTGAAAGAGCCAGGCAGCCCAGAGGTATTCCGGGGAAAACTGCGGAGCGTACAGTGCGGGTGTCCCGGGCCCCACCTAGCTGTAGCTGGATCAACGGCGTGCGATGGAACAGCACACTGCGGCGGCTGCAGGGTGGGCCCTGTGGAGGTCCCGTTGGGGTCCCGGGATTGTGCTCCCAAAGCTCGCGTCACTGCTCCGGGCCTTCAGCACCTGGAAAACTATGGCTTCGAAGGAACGCAGTTCACTTCCCCCACTCCAGCCCAGGGTGGTCGAGAGCCCTGACCTGGCCCCTGGACACAAGCAGCACTGTGCTGGGACTCTGGACGGGAGGCCGGGCTGCAGGGACTAAGACTGGGGTTTGCTCCCTAGGCGGCGGGAGTCAGGCTTTTTAAATAAATTTCTGAGCCGAGTGGCTTCTGGCAGCCGGGGCACCCAGGTGTATCTATCCAGCACCTCCCTTGCACCACCTGTAGTTCCTGAGATCTCCTGAGATCCAGCTGTCTCAAAAGCTGTGCTGCACCTGTGCTTTGAGCCCATCCCACTGTTCTCTGAGCCAGCTCGGCCACCTAGACATTGTAGTTCATTGTCACCCTGTCCTCCTTCAGTACCCGTACTTCTCCCCTTACGAACCCCAAGCCTCAAAGCCCACTGTGGGCTTCAACTGCACCCTGTTTGCAGCCTGGGAGACCCCACATTCCACCCATCTGGACCAGGCCTGGCCTGTCTCAAGACTTATTCCATGTTGCTTTCTTTTCTACTTGTTTAAGGAAGGATGGCATCCTTGTCATTCTTCCAGAATCAGGAGGCCAAGTCACAAAGGCATCTTTTTTTTTTTTTTTTTTTTTTAAGACTGAGGGTTTTTCCTATTTCTTAATATCATAGCTATTATTAAACTTACACCTATATTTTAAATCATTTGTACAGCGCACATAAATGTTTTCTATGTCTTGTTTTCTTTTTAAAGACTATTTTTAGAGAGAGAGGAAAGGAGGGAGAAAGGGACGGAGAGAAAGGTCAATGTGGGAGGGAAACATATATCTGTCGGCCTCTGCACAGGCCTCCTAGGCGAACCCCCAACACAGGCAGGTGCTCGGAATGGGAAACCAAACCAGTGACCTGTGGCTCTGTGGGATGACACCTAGCCAACTGAGCCACATGGGTCAGAGCTCTGTGTTTTTCTTATGATTTCCTTTAACATTTGTTGTACATGTTTGCTGGAAATATTTTATATTAGACAAATGTAGATGATGTAAGTCAATGAACATATTTCCATTTCATACTAATTTGTGTGTTAATAAAATACAGTGTTGGCATATTCTGACATTTACTAAATTTCCTACCAATAAAATTCTTTACCTCAGTACAATATTTAACATAAAATATTGACCAAATTAAGGATTCTCATATTCACCATAAGAATATGAAAATTCTTATCAATAACCCTTATCTGAAAATACTGATAATCCTTATCTCTAATAGATAAATTCAATGAACCTCCTGCCATATGAGCATATAACCATAATATTGGCAAATGGACATAATATGCTTTGATTGTCATGTACATACAGCTGCATAATATGTTTCATAGGATACACTGATAATAAATATGATGTGATCACATTAATTGGTAATATTGAAATGTCTAACTGTAAGCGCATAGTATACGTTTCTAACTGCTAAAACCTGGGAAATTATTTTTGCTGACAAGACTTTTGAAACAAGAAGACAGATTTGACAATATCCTCTGTGAAATGCAAATGAAAAATTTTTACAACTAAAACATATACAGACCCAAGAGGATACTGATTTACACTTACTTTTCATATATGCTAATAAACTTGGATATTTGTTTTCCATATTTCACTAAATTAAAGAGAGATTGGAGAATGCAAAAGTGATCTCTCTTAAAGCAAAAGAGGAAACTAACATTCTACCTAACTTAATCATAATAATCTCTATATGATTTGAAATGGTTTGGCAAAGAATAAATCAACATTCCTCACATTACTATTAAATATAACCCTTCTTTTATTACTGTTATAACTGAGTGCTACAAAATTATATATGTTTATGGCAATGGTTATTAAAAATAATATAACATGGCATTGCCTTATACTCATCTAAAAAGCAATAATTGTTTCTGGATGATTCCTACAATGATTTGAAATTGCTTTCTGTCACGAAAAAAGGTAACATTTTCTTGTCTATAAAATTTACATATGTGCCTTTATACAGAAATTTCAGGAAATATGCATATGTGCTTTATATGAGCAAAGTATAGAGAAGAAGTAGATTCAATGTTCATTTTTGTGGATGATTAAACTAATATAATTCTCACAGGTGACTTAATAACAAAAGATCTCCAAAGTACTTACTTCTTTACATCATTAAACATTTACAAAACAATAAATCATATCCTGGCTAGTGATCTATTATTGTTAACTGCATTTGTCTATAAAACATCTGTTTCTAAATTCAAATTGAATTGCAGAACTAGATTTATTGGATAAATTATAATTTTGCCAGTGGAGAAACTGTTCTCTAAATATATTCAATATGTAAGACTTGCTGGTTTTCTTATTACTCTGACATTCTTCAGATTTTTAAATAGTGCAATTTAGCAATAACAGTTATTCACCATTTCTGGTACTTCTTTTCCAAACCTACATTAAAATTCACAGTAACATAAAACTGATGAGTTGAGGCAAACAATTTTATTTTAGGCTGATCTCACATTATCCTAGTTACTGTTTTTAGATACCCAACTTACTTTCATTGATAGCTTACTATAGGGTCGCCAAAAACATGCTAAGTATAATAATTTAAAATTATTTTAAAACTTCCCATTGTTCTTGTGTTAATATATTGAATATATTTATTGAGTTACTCACACTTTTCACATTTCTCACCATTCAGTGTTTAGTTATTATATGTGAAGTTTATAACTCCATGTAGCAAAATTGAAACCTGGTTTTATGACACAAAATAGAAATACAGAAAATTTTGTTCAGATAATTTGTTCTCCCTGATTTCTACCCCCAAAATCACTATAGATGATATTTATAGCATGTCAGCTCTTAAACAGGAGGAAAACCATCCAATCATTTTGTTCCTCTGTAATCTCCTACAGTTCAATAAACAATCAGTCCCAAATCTTATTTAAATGATCTTCCTTTCAAATGAAAGGTCACAGAAACTGCACAAAGAGGATATACCATTATGCTTTAGTCTTCTTCAACTAATCATTCTGTTATAAAATGTGACCAGAAATTTTCCATAAGCTTTCATAAGACTGGGAATTCAAACTGTGGCTCTACAGGTGAGAATTGTGGCAAGAATAATAGCCACTTTCTGAGTCTCATGCCTTGCAATTGAATTTTACATAGAAGATGTTCTTTAACCTTGTACTGTATAAGCAACACTATCCAGCACTATGTAATTTATTTTCTACCCCATTTGGTTTCTTGAGCTTATAACGAGAGGTCTGAAATGCTGTGGACTTGTAGCATACCATGTGCTGGGAAGGTTGGCTAGAGTGTTGGCTGAAGGATGAAGTAAGTGTCAGTTCCAACCCTATTGTTCTTTGCTCACTTCCCTTAAGTTCATTTAATTCCTTGGCTTCATTTTCCCAGTTTGCTATGTAACACTTGGCTCACCTGTCTGTCTGAATGCACCTTCCTGTGCTGCGATAAAGTGAGAAACAATTGTAGCACCTTTCACTTCTGTCTGGGTTGGAAGCCTTTGACTCTGGAGAGATGACCCATTTGGATGATTTAGGAATGACCTGGAGAACTGCCAGGTTGTGATGTATCTGCTATGCCTCAAATCCGCTCTTCTTTTGAATGCTAATGCTTTAGCTAAGACTATAAAATTTGAAGTTTGTGGTTATTTAATAACCACAGGATAAATGGGAAGTTGGACTATTATGGTCAATGCTTTCGAGTGACCTGACCAACTCTCTCTAACTAGAGTTAAAGAAATAAACAGTCTTTGGAAATAAATTGGATTAATATGATGGAGAGAGGAATGAGAATTTCTCCACTTTTTACACAGTAAAACTGAGATGATGATGGTGGTCTTAAAAGACAAAGCGATCACAGAAGAAAAATGATTGGGTAAGAAGAATCAAGGTAACACGTGTAATTTTTATAGGTATTGGCTCTATGATATACAGTTGATAAATTTTTTTCTCATATCAAGATCTTCTTTTAAAATGAAGACAACAGCTTTGTTTGGCATTGCTAAAAAAATAAATGAGTATGATCTTTAGAATCATTCCCTAAAAACAGATTCTTTTTCCTTGACCCTTAAAATGTAAGTAGCACAGAGATAAAAATACAATGTGTATTTATATCCTAAGGACTTCCTGGATTCCTATTAGAAAAATCAATAATTTGAGAAGGTGACCTCCTGTAAAATGGACTATTATTGTATTTGTCGGAGAGAGGACTGGTAGGAACAGCATCATTAAAGCAAAGCATGAAGCATTTGATCTGACCCTGCAGAAAATGAATCTCCTTGACTTGAATGCCTATGAAGCGCACTCACATTCATTTTCTCTGAGTTGTTTGTATCTTTGTGCAAGAACTTCTCCTCTTAAGATTAAGAAAAAACTACATGTTCTGTCAAGCAACATCCCCCTGCCCTTTAAAAAAAGAAATGACCAAGTATAAGTTACACCTGAGAAGAAAAGCATTATTTCCTAGTTACCTAATCTTGTCAATTAATGTACCTCTAAGGAGATGAACCCTGCTTTAACATAGATAATGTCTTTGTCTTCCAAAGTGAAATCTTGAATATCATATTAACTATAAATTGAGTTGTCAGTTGTTTCTCATTTACCTGAATCTCATAGTGGACTATGAGATTCAGACATAGGCATTCTGTGTAGCTATGGGAAATCCAAAAAGGGTGGATAGAATACAGACTATAGTGGTAGGCAAATTCAAGACATATACATTCAAGAAGACAGACCTAGTTATTACCAATGACTGTATATGTCATAAGTCAAGGCCATGAACCATTTCATTACCAGCATTTACCTGGGAGTCTCCCTAGCCTGCTACACATGTACTATGAATGAGAAATATAGTACCTTTGCCATCTAAAGGTAAAAAAGTGAGCATATTAAATATGTGATTTGATTCTCTTCTTACTATAAAATATTGGGTTGGCCAGAAAGTCCATTCAGTATTTTCCATAAAATGAGAGATACATTTTTCACTTTTATGATTAACTTTATTGATTTGGGTATTTTGGGTATGTTGGCGATCTCCTGCTATTGGCTTCTAGTGGGTAGAGACCAGTGGTGCTGCTAAACATCTTCCAATGTATAAGACAGAAAAGAATTATTTGGCCAAAATATCAATAGTACCAAGAAACTTTGCAAACCACTTTTTAAAAATTAATTAGTTGTTGTTGAATTACAGTTGTTTCACTCTCTCCCCCACGCCCGTTGCTCTCCCTGCCCTGCCCATCCCATTCCCTCTTCCACAGTCAATCCCCACCTCATTGTCCATGTCCATGGGTCATTCATACTAGCTCCTTGACTAAACCTGTCACCGTTTTTCCTCACCTCTTCTCCTCCCACACCACTCTGGTCCCTCTCAGTCTGTTCCTTGTTTCCATATCTCTAATTCCATGATGCTCATCTGTTTGTTTTGTCCATTAGTTTCCTGTATTAGGTGAGACCATATGGTATTTGTCCTTTGCCACCAGGCTTACTTCACTAAGTATAATACTCTCTACTTTTGACACATTCAGCAAGTCATAGCACCTTCCCCATACACTCACATATTCCCCCCACTTTTTGTTTCTTTTCAGTTGCATTTTTATCTTTCTTGAAATAATCAAGCATAGTATGCCAAAAATGTTGCTTGTTTTCTTCCAATTTCAATATTAAAATGGCTACACAAAAATTTACCAGTTTTGGTAAGTTGTTTTTTAAATACTTGCTGATATGACATCTGTCACAATCAACCTAACAAAATTGTTTCAAATGAAGTTAAACACAGCTAAGCACTACTAGAGCCATCACATGGGGGGAAAAAAAACTAAATGAACTTTTGGCCAATCCAATATATAAAATATAAGCAAATACAAAGGGAAATTGTAGTTTAACAGATATAAAGCCTTGGTTTTGTGAGATAAAAATATTCTAGATCTGTTCCACAGCAAGTAATGTGGAATATAGTAAATAGTAATGTCCTATGCACTTGAAATAGTAAATGTGCATATAATTAACACTAATGTAGTATGCACTTAGGTAGGAAATTTTAGATATGTTTTTGACCACAATAAAAATATAATAAAAGTACAGGGAATATAATAAACTCCAGAGTAGCTATTACCAAAATGTAACAATTGTTAAAACTGTCCCTTATATATGTCAGTTTTTCTAAGAAACAAAATGTAATTATAACTGCTTAATCCCCCTTGCTATCCAATGGCATTCCTTCTTTCTTCTTCAAAGGTAAGCACTATTCTAAAATAGGTATCAATATTTTTGTCCATGTTCTTACAATTTTGTTACAAAGAGTATAACCCTAAGTACCAAATGAAATATACACTATAAACTAATTTTTAATAAATATTAAATAACATAACATTTTTCAAGACAGGAGAGAGAAAAATAAAAACAAAATTTCCAATTATAAATTCTGAGGAAATGGTACTCTAGTGTTCTAGATTTTTTAAAGCTGTCTTTGGCCTATCTCCTGGATACTTGCCATGTTGTATTTTTTTAATTTCTTGGCCAGCGTGTTTGTTTTCTTCTGGCTACTGTAACAAAATATCACAAACTGGGTGGTTTAAGCAAGAAAATTGTCTCAGAGCTCTGGATGTTAGATGCCCAAGTGTATGGTACTGACAGAGTTGGTTCCTCCTAAGGGCTGTTGAGACAGAATCTGTTCCAGGCCTGTCTCCCAGATGGAGGTTTGTGAGCCATCTTCCAATTTTCTTGGCTTATAAATGTATCACCTTAATTCTGCCTTCCTCTTCACATGGCATTTGTTCTCTCAAGGTTTTTTTTTTTTTTTTTATGTTTGTTTGTTTGTTTTTTACATTATCTTCCTTCCATCTGTGCATGTCCCTCTCTGTGTCCAAATGTCCCCTTTCCCATATCAAGATTTAGAGGCATGGTCAGGTTCTTTGTCAATGAGTCAAATTATAAAAACCCTACACAGAGATGATCACAGAAGTGAGTGTAATTGCACACAATTAAAGTAATTAAATTGAAATTATTCTAACCATAACCTGTATTAATACCTGTTAGTAATGCACTCTTATGGGACAATTAAAATATAGAATATTTAATGTAAGTAAAATGGATCTTAAACTTAGAAACAGCGTGTTATCTTGAATATCACAAGATGTAAAGATACTCACAAAAGGCAGTAATTAAATGGTGAATTGCCTGGTGAGAAAGAGAAAAAGAAATACGAATTGGTGGTTACAGAATAGATAGGAGGATGTTTAGGAGAAAAAAAAGGAAATGGAGAAGCCAAAGAATGACATGACACATGGACATGAACTAAAGGGGGCACTGCCAGAGGGAAGGGGAGCACCGGGTGGAAGGGGCCACAGAGCGGAAAACTGGTACAACTATATCAGCAAAATCAATTATATATATATTTATTTATTTATATATTAAATCTATATGTATATACATTTAAATATCACACTACAACTTCACAGATAAACTTGGAACTTGAATCCTGATCATTTTAAGACAGGATTTCTTTAGCCGGTAAATGAAACTATTGAATTTAAGGATATCCAAATTCCTTTCCAATTCTTTTGTTTGGAAGTCTAACTCTCAGCTTACTCACTTACGCAACTGGCCAGCCATTCTTCCTTCCATTCTGATTCATTCATCAAAAATGTAAGTGGTTACTATGTATGAGGCATTGTGCTAGAGACAAGGAATAAAATTTTGAATAATACAAAGTGTCCCTTCCACTGTGGAAGGTATTTCCATTAGAATACAAGCTGTCAATTCTATATGTGAGTTTTATTATTTCACCCTTACTCCAACAGTGTCAGACCACCTACTCCATCAACAATGTATTCCATCTGCAAATAGAAAATCATTGCTTTTAATTTACATTGGAGTTTAGGCACTGCCTGCTCCTAAAATCTGTTCTGCCCAAGAAGACCTTTTAGATGAGTTACTAGATCAACGAAATTTTGCTTCACCAACAACTTGCATCAATTACTGTGGCTATTTTAACATCACTCCATGTTGAACTCCATCACTCCATCATAGCTAGATTGCCTGAGTTTCTTACTCTCAGCTCTTGTGTGATCACAGAAAGTCTTCACTTTATGCAGCCACACTTGGGTGTCTCAGATAATCCTCTTTGCCTGCTGCTCTTTTCTTCTACATTGAATCTCCTTGATTTTGGAACCTCTAACACCTATGGCCCCTAGTGTTTCATGGTATCACCTTCCTCTGTAATGCTGTAGGCAGCCCTACTATTCCATTTTGTCAAAGCATAAGTGATCATGAGACCCTAATATAATGCTTAATTAACTTCTTGTTGGTGGATTGAATTAGATAAAATGTAATACCAAAGGTATGATTACTTTTCAAAAGTAGTTTTTTTTTTTTTCTTTTAAGATTTTACTCATTATTTTTAGAGAGAGGGGAAGGGAGGGAGGAAGAAAAGGAGAGGGGCATCAATGTATGGTTGCCTTTCACCTGCAGCCAGCTGGGACATGGCTGGAGACCTGGCTTGCAACCTGGTTATATACCCTGCCTGGGAATCGAACCAGTGACCCTTGGGTTTGCAGGCTGATGCTCAATCCAGTGAGCCACACCAGACAGGACCCAAAGTATGATTATTAATTATCACACTTTTCATTCTAATTTTTTTCTGCAAATGATGTGAAGAAACCAAAGTGAAAATAGTCTGCAAAATTATTTAGATAACCCACTCACAGTCTATTAAGAATGAGGTCACTTTTGGCTGTGTCCAGTCATTATTTATATTACTAAGGTTGGATGCTATTCAACACTCTATTCCCTTTTATGAGAGAATGAATATGATGGACCAAATAGTCAAAGTGTTCCAAAACCAAGGACATTACAATTCCTTTAAATTAGTCCGTTATCAATAGCTTTGCTTACAGCTTAGTTGTTAGGAACCAGAAAAGCCTGATTTAAAAAAATGTTTCCTTTATTTATTATTAACATATTGATTTCAGCAAGTTGCTAAACTCTTCAGATGTCACTTTATTTGTAAAATAAGAGTAATATCACTTAGTTGATTTTTATTAATATTTGGGTCAATATATTTAGATTCTTCATTATAGGGCTCAGAAAGGTAATACTGCCAATGCTATCTATCATCACTGTTATTAATAAGTAGGCCAACATTCTATGAGTTTAAACCTTGAAAATTTATTTTTCTTTAGTTTTTCCGTTTAGAGCAGAGGTCATCAAACTGTGGCCCACATGCCAAACTTTTTCCTCCACCTGTTTTAGAAATAAAGTTTTAGTGGACCGCAGACATACTCATTTGTTTTTATGTATTCTGACTACTTTGGCATTATAATGACAAAAGGAGTAGTAGTGATAGAGATAATCTAGTCTGTAAATCTGAAAATATTTATTATCTAGTGCTGTCAGAGTGTTTGACAAACACATGCATCTGTATGTTCATGATATTGTCTGTTCTGTAAGTCGGCTGGACAACTGCTCAGCTCGCCACCTGCTGAGCAGCCCGGCACCACGGAGTAGACAAGAGTCACACACAGTAACTGTGCTATTCACTCAGCTTTTATTGAATGCAGGTTCTCTCAAAGTAGGACATGGACATGCATTACTATCCTACTCACACACTAATGATCTAAGAGAAATATAACATGCACCCACACACAGCAATCAATGGGGGAAAACAAAACCGAGTCCCAGAGTCAGTCTGTAGGTCCAGGAGGCAGCACGGTGAGTAGAGGAGTTGTCAGTGTCTTGCCAGGAAGGATCTAAGGAGCCAGGGGGCAGCAGGGCAGGCAAAGTCCTCCGTTCAGCAGGGCAGAGCCTTTGGTGGTTGATGCCAAGACACATCAGCGTGGTGTGGAGCAGCGCTCTGGTGAGTGGAACTGAGCTCTCTCAGCAGTGGTCTGGAATCTGCCTCAGATATACCTGAGAATTGGTGTTTTCCACCTTTCTGGGTCTTTTTGATCAATGTCTTGGCACCTCTAATACCAAGTTTGGAATTTGTCCAGGAACATCTGGGTGGTACATGGCTGTTCTGCTTGACATCCCTGCTGGCAAAAGTAGAATTTTCCCAGGAGCATATCTATGGCTGGTCCCACTCTGCAGACATGGCTGTTCTGACCACATGTACAGATATCTTAGCTATATCTCCTTGACAAGGATGTCTGTTCCGACCATGTGGATAGACACCTAAGTGTGTCCCATTGCCAGATGTGTCTTTAAGCAGTTTTCCTCTTGAACCAAAGTGTCATAACTTACTGAAAGCCATTTTAGTTGACATGAGTAACTCCATTTTATTTCATATACTTGATTCTATCTTAATTGAACTAACATCATTTTATTGATCCTGCTCTCTTCACCAGTAAAGGCTTTTGGGTCACCAGATTCTCTAATTTCATTGGCTGCAGCAATGGTAAAAACCCTACAGTCTGTTTCCGAGGGGAGTAACAAGCAGAAATATCTATTTGGGAAATTATGTTGATGAATTAGAAGTTAACATTTCTGCTACTGACATAGAAAACTCTTACTTTATAACAACAAGCACAATTACTTCTTAACATGTACTATCAAACTGGTCTTTATTACAAAAGAAAGAAAAATAAAAACAAAACATGGTATACATGGTAAGGACTTCAACAGAAGTGCATTTACTAGATAATATAAACTAATATGGAGGTGATGAGTTATCTGTTAAGAGGAAGTGTTTCTGGCTTAATTCAGGAGGAAAAAAATCTTTAGAATTACAACTAAACTATTCAAGGAAAGCTGTTACATTTTGTGTCAGGGAAGAATAGCAAAGTTTTATGCTTTTGTTAATGTCATTTTCCTCTCTGTTTCTTACAGAAAAGGGCTGTGCTAATTGCACTCTATGGATTCTATGCTTCCTTTGAATTGGGATATTTTAAAAGGCTGTAATATTTTTTAAATTTCTATTGTGACAACTTTATTGAATATAATAGACCTTAAAATAAATATTTTAAAGTAAAATTTGTAAAAATACATTTGTATGTCTGTGAAACCATCATTACAATAATGGTATGTAATATATCCATCACCCACAAAAGTTTCCATATGCCTCCACGTAATTCCTCCTTCCTGTCCTCCCTGCTTCCCCGTGATCTGCTTTCTGCCACTATATTGATGCTACTAAACACAGAATCTTTTTTATTTTAATTTTCAGTTAGTTGATGCAATTGATGAGTATAGAGATCTTGTATCTTACAACTGTATAAACTCGTTAATTCTAGTAACTTTATTTTAAGTTGCATAGATGTGCATTTCATCAAGTCAGCTTTACTTCTTTTCAATATGAGTTCCTTTTATTTTGTTATTATTTCCTTATTGCTTGATAAGAACATCCAGGGTAATATTGAATAGAAGTAGCAGGATCATATATTTTCTGATCTTTGGGGGCAAGTATTCAATCCTTTACTATTAAATATGTCATTTATTGCTTTTGTTAGATGTTCATTATCATTCTGAAGTAGTTCCATTCTATTTTTATTTTGGTGAGAATTTTTTGTTTTGTTTTTCCTTTTTAATTTTTTAAAAGATTTTATTTGTTATTTCCAGAGGGGAAGGTAGAGAGGCTGACAGGGAGTGGGACATCAATGTATGGTTGCCTTTCACCTGTCTCCAGCTACAGACCTGGCTGGAGACCTGGCGTGCAACCTAGTTCTGTACCCTGGTTGGGAACTGAACCAGCAACCTTTGGGTTCACAGGCTGCCACCTTATCCACTGTGCCATCAGCGAAAGTTGATGGGAGTATTTTTAATCAGTAATGAACTTTTGATTTTATTTAGTTATCTTTTGAAGTTGACTGAAATAATGAGGTGTGGTATTTTATTGATTGTGGATATAGTAAATAACATTAATTTTTTAAATTGCTTAACTAACCTTGCATTCATTGAATAAATTCCACCTGGTTAAGATGCATTAGCATCTTATATACTGTTGGGTATGAGAACCTAAGAATTTGTTTTTGATATTTTCATGTTGCAATGGTATTTTTGGTATACACACCACTCCCTTGTAATGTCTTTGCCTGGTTTTGATCATTAGGATAATGATAATCTCACAAAATTAGTTGGTAAGAATCTCCTTTAAAACTTCCTAGAAGTTTTTTGTGGAATTGGTATCCCTTCTTTAAATGTTTGATAGATTTAATAATAAGGCAATCTGTGTATGTTTGTTTGAAGAAAGGTATCTTTTCTACAAATTCAATATCTTTAATAGACATAGGGCAATTCAGTTTACCTATTTCTTTTTAAGTGAGTTTGGTAGTGTCTTTTGAGGAATTTACAATTTTTATTTTCTAAATGTACTGGGATAGAAATTTTTAAATATTCCCTTATTCCTTTTAATATCAGCATATTTTACAATAGTGCCACAATGCTCATTAATTGAGTCTTGTGTGTTTTCCTGATCAAGAACTTTCTAAATTTTTATTGTTTTTAAGTAACTTAGTTAAATACCAATTAAATATCAGAGAGTTTATATGTGGTGATTGTGTTCATCTAGTGATTCTATAACTATATTGTATTTCCTTATTCTGGGAAATGATATTTTAAATCATTTTTTAAATCATGTTTTATTGTTAAATTACAGTTAACACAATTTTATATTAGTTTCAGTGATGAGACATTATATAACTTACTAAGTGATCATCCCAATAAGTATTATTCTGACCTGGCATTGTACATGGTTATTATAATATTATTGACTATATTTTCTATGGTGTAATTTACATCCCTGTGACTATTCTACAACAACTAATCTATACTTACTTCTCAGGATGACCTTTGCCATTGAGATTTCCCTTTCAACACATGGTGTAGGACCAGCTCATTCTGCATCTCCAGCCTTCCTACCAGTCTCAATGTGGTTTTTTCCTTCAAAGCCTAGTTGTAAGATTCCTATTCAACTAGATTTCAGGTGGCTTTGAATGATGTTGTGCTGAAGTTTAATTATATTTTGATGTAGTCATGGGAATATTCAAATACTACATTTACCTACCCTTCCATTTTGACCAGAAGTTGAGGTTTATTAATTTTTATCTATTTTCTTAAATAATCAGCCTTTAGTTTCACTGATTTTCATTTCCTATTCTATTTTATATTTAATTGGTTTTCATGTTGAACTTTATTTCCTCTCTTTTACTTATCTTAGTTTTATTTATTTATTTTTTTAATCTTTTTTTTTTTTTTTTTTTAAGATTTTATTTCATTATTTTTAGAAAGAGGGGAAGGGAGAGAGACAGAGAGGGAGAGAGACATCAATGTATGGTTGTGTTTCACCTGCCTCCAGCCACAGACCTGACTGGAGACCTGGTTTGCAACCTGGTTATGTGCCCTGGCTGGGGAATCGAACCTGCGACCTTTGGGTTCGCAGGCCGGCGCCTTAACCACTGTGCTACTAGCCAGGGCTTTTACTTATCTTAGTTTTAACTTGCTCATCTTTCTCTAGTTCCTTAGAGGTGGAATCTAAGATCATTGATTAGAGACCCTTCTTTTCTAATATTGACTTGCATGTAAAGTATCACCTCAGTAGCATCATATATATTTTGATGCTATGCTTTCATTAAGTTCAAACACATTTTCTAATTTATATTCTTTGCTCATTTTATTTTATTTATCATTAGTAATTTATTAACAAGTTTCAAAAACAAATTCTCTAGCAATACAATCAGATCAATGTTATTCCACTTCCATTTTACAAATAGAAAAACTTTTTTCTAAGTTTCCTTAACACTTAAAATATTTTCATACAGGGGACACTGAAGAAACTGTTTTGAGTTTGCATGCCAGCATTTTTATAGGTAAAAATACATTGTATGATTTTGTTTGTTTTTAATTTTATTGTTGTTGTATTACATCCATCCCCTTTTTACTACCCTCTGTCCCCTTCCCCACCTACCTACTCCCCCCACCAAAGTCAATCCCACTTGTTGTGAAATATGTTTACTGATACTTCTCCAAGGGCAAAGGAAATAAAAGAACAAATAAACAAATTGGACTATATCAAACTGAAAAGTTTCTGTTCAGCTAAAGGAAACACCAGCAAAAGTAAAAGGGAACCAACTATATGGGAAAACATATTTGCCAATGATACCTCAGACAAGGGTTTGATATCCAAAATATATAAAGAACTTACACAACACACCAGGGAGACAGGCAGCTCAATGGAAAAATGGGCAAAGGACCTTAACAGACAACTCACTGAGGAAAACATACAAAGGGCTCAAAGGCATATGAAAGAATTCTCAATATCACTAGCCATCAGAGAGATGCCAATTAAAACCACAATAAGATACCACTTCACACCTGTCAGAATGGCATTTATCAGCAAATCAACAAACAAACAACAAGTGTTGAAGAGGATGTGGGGAAAAGGGAACCCTGGTGCACTGCTGGTAGGAATGCAGGCTGGTGCAGCCACTATGGATAACAGTATGGGGTTTCCTTAAAAAACTAAAAATGAAACTGCCTTTTGATCCAGCAATTCCACTACTAGGACTATACTAGGAACCCTGAAACACCAAGTCATAAGAACCTATGTACCCCTATGTTCATAGCAGCGCTATTTACAATAGCCAAGTGCTGGAAACAGCCTAAATGCTTATCAGTGGATGATTGGATCAAAAACTTTGGTACATCCTTGCTCATTTTAGCAAACAATGTGTTATTTAAAGTCTTGTTAATTTCAAAATTTAGGAGCTCTTCCAGAAGTCTTTCAGCTATTGAATTCTAATTTATTTCCACCACTTAATGGAAGGATGCTTTCTATAGGCTATTTTTTTTCATTTTATAGATTATTTTAAGCACAGAAAATGGTCTATCTTGATAAATACCCTGTGTGCATAGTTATCACAAGGTTTTGATGTGATTGATTATTCTATCTGTGGCAGTTATGTTTTTTTCTTTTCTTGATTCTAGAGAGAGAGGGAAAGAAAGGGATAAAATCATTGATGTGAGAAACATCAATTGGATGCCTCTTGCACACACCCTAACTGGGAACTGAATCCACAGCCAAGTATGTGCCCTGATCAGGAACTGAACCAATGAGCTTTCATTTTACATGACAAGGCCCACCTAACTGAGCCATACCGCGATGGCCAGTTATGTTAGTTTTGATTGACCAATTTTTCTCCTTTCATGGGTTTGCTTTCTTCCTTACTTGCAGCTTAGTAATTTTTTAACAGAAGTGGAGAAAGTGGACAGCTTTGTCTTGTTCCTGATCTTAGAAAGAAATCTTTTAGCTTTTGCCCATTGAGTATGATGTTGGCTGCAGGTTTCTCATATATGGCCTTTATTATGTTGAGGTATGCTCCCTCTATTCCCATTTTTCTGAGCATTTTCATCATAAATGGATGCTGTACTTTATCAAATGCTTTTTCAGCATCTATTAACATGATCATATGGTTTTGTCTTTCATTTTGTTTATATGGTATATTACATTTATTGATTGGTGAATCCTTGCATCCCTGGGGTGAAACCCACTTGACCATGGTGTATGATCTTTAGCTGTCTCAGCTAAAAAGTGAAAAACGCAAGCACATTCAGCTTGGGTATGAAAACTGAGATTCCACTGGACATTTGGCCTCTCATTTTCCTTTTATAAGGCAAGTTATTGGGTTATCGCTAAGAGCTAAAAATAATGATGTGAACTATTCATGAGCCTGAATAAAGTAGAAAACCTATACTGTCTGATGGTAGAAATAAGATAAATAAATTTAACACATTAATCTCCTTTCTTTTCAGTGTGGGTTTCTATACCTTGGGATAAAAACCTAAGTAGATATTGAAGCATGGGTTTTTATTGCTAATTTGATGTACTATTTGCCTAGTGAATACTGTATAACTTGAATTTAAATCATTTACATCTCTTTATCTCTTTAATATTAAAGTTATGTGACTCAAAAATTGACAAAAAAAATTAAACAGAAATAAAAATTTGTGAATGTACTCTCAGATTCTCAGTATTTTGACCTTAACTATAGTAGGCCTATTTGTTCCTTTCTTACCTGTAGATCATGTTTGTTATTTGTGTTTTAATATTTATAATTAACTCAAATAATATTAGATTGTTTAAAGTTCCATAGTAATTTTTTTCAATTCTAGGGGAGTCAACATCATTTACTTTAACAGCAATAGTAGATGAAAATCATTGACCATTTTTGAAATAATAGGTAATTTTCAGTAAAATTTAAATTTTAGATGACCAATTCTGTTTCCAATGAGAGACAAATTTATTTTAATTGTGAAGCCTGATAAATTATTCCAAATTTAAATACAATCCTGTTTTTTCTAAATTAATTAATGACAAGAGCTTACCTGCACTGACTAAAAGTCAACATTACTTTGTTGGAATAATTTTAGTTCTCTTTCCAGAGTGACATTTTTGCACATAAGATAATTCTATAACTATGCAATAGCTTGTATTTTGGTTGCATATGCTATCAGTGTTACATTATGAACAAGTCATATGTCTGAGGTACTTGAGCCTCTGAGTAAATGTCAAAGCACCATCATACTTCATCATATGTATCATTCTGTTATGGGATACGATCATTACGTAGAATCACATAGTTAACTTTTTATTGATGTGTTTATCTAAAATTTAATAAGTGTTATTAGGAAAAATATTCTATAGAACAGCTAAAGATTTTATTTATTTTTAGAGAGAGGGGAAAGAAGAGAGGCAGAGAGGGAGAGAGACATCAACGTGTGGCTGCCTTTCACCTGCCTCAGCAAAGGACCTGGCTGGAGACTTGGCTTACAACCTGGTTCTGTGTCCTGGCTGGGGAATTAAACCAGTGACCTTTGGGTTCACAGTCCAGTGCCTTATCCACTGTGCCACCAGCTATGGCCTATTCTTGACATCTTTAATGGAAGGTTTTTGTTGTAAACCAAGAAAGAGAAACTTTCTCAACTCATACTAATTAAAACTATTGCTTGATTGTGATGTTCATTTCTAGCTTTTACTCTTAGACAAACTGAAGAAATGTAGCTAATGGAAAGAGTTAATGATCTTAATATTTTGAGACAACTCAAATGTTAAAGAAACGCAAGATATATAGCCTGGGGGCTAAAAGATTCAACAATGGGTTTAAGGAATATGGATGTTTTCTAATTTTCTTTGTGCTTTTTGAGGATAGAAATAGACTCCTTAGATATATGGGAAGAATTTTTGACACCAAAAATGAAGAAAAAATGCTTATTCTTATTTTCCCTTTCTATAATTATTTTACTAGTTTATTTAAATAAATTTTGACATTTCATAGACCAAGAGTTTTTTAAATATATATTACATTTTTATAGATAAAAATGTTGTAGTTCAGATAGGGTAGGAAACTTGATTAACGTCACATAAATCTAATTAATGGAACTGAGTCTATACTATACCTGTACCATGTTTTTTCACTGTACCAAGCTACCTGCCTATAGTCTCTTTTATTCAGGAATATGATACAGATAATATTACTTTTTCCTCCTAGGTCTATAACAAAAATCAAAGCTTTATGGACTGCTCCAGTCTTCAATAAAACTGCTCTGCATCAAATTTGGTCTGTTGGAAAAATCCCCCAAGCATACAAATTCTTACACTGAAATTTAAGAATTTGGATGAAAAATCTCAAATTGTCTATCAATTACATATGTATACATACATACATACATATATATACACACACACACATATATATATATATATTTAAACTGTCAAAGACATTGTGTTGGTTAAAGCTTACCTTGGTATGTAGTTGAACATATGATTTTACTGGCAAAAAAAAAAATAAAAATAGCTATTTTCATCCAAAAAGATAGCAGTCATCAATAATAAATCCATAAAAGACATTACACTAAAATGAAAAGCTATTTTGCATTTAGGTGACTACATGTTATACCTAAATGTAGATCCATAGCAAATAGTGAAATGACTTGTTATAAGTATTATGAGAACATATGTATAAATCAAAAATATCTTTGAAAAATCATTGGTTCATTTTAGTTATCTTTACATCTAAATTAAACTATGTATGGTAACAGTGTTTGGCATATTGACAACTTTGACTATGATACACAGATTTCTAACATGGCCCCCATGATTTCTATCCCTTGGTTTTCTTTCTTGGTTATATTATATTATATGGCAATAAAAATGATTTTCTAGCCCTGGCTGGTGGCGCAGTGGATAAGGCGCCAGCCTGCGAATGCAAAGATGGCTGTTTCGATTCCCCAGCCAGGGCACATAACCAGGTCTCCAGCCAGGTCTCCAGCCAAGTCCATAGCTGGAGGCAGTGGATGCCTCTCTCCCTCTCTGCCTCTTTCCCTTCCCCTCTCTCTGAAAATAATAAAATCTTTTTCAAAAAGTAAGTAAATAAAAAATAAAGAAATAAATAAAAATTATTTTCTAGATGCAACTGAGGTCATTTATCAGTCAATCATAAAATAGAAAGCTTATCAGGGTAGGGCTCACCCATTCACATGACCCTTTTCACAGCAGAGATTTCTCTGGCTGGTTGCAATTAAGGAAGTTCAAGGGATTTGAACCAGAGAAATTTGATGCTAGGGCAATTATTTGTTGCTCAGATGGAGGGGGGCACAGAACAATGAACCCAAAAGCAGCCTCTAGGAACTGAAAGGAGTTCCCAGCTGACAGCCAACAAGATAAAGTGAATTTCAATCCTAGGACTTCAAGAAGCTGAGTCAAGCTAACAAGTTAAATGAGTTTGGCAGAGGACTCTTCCCCCAAGACTACAGATCTGAGCCCAGCCTGGCCCAAACTTTGATATAGACTTTTAGAAACCTGAACAAAGAATCCAGTCATACCTTGCTGAACTTTTGAACTACAAAACTGTGAAATAAAACAAACAAACAAAAAAGCTGTCAAGTAATAAATGGGTGTTGTTCTCAA
Organism: Noctilio leporinus; assembly: GCA_004026585.1. Lineage (NCBI taxonomy): Eukaryota > Metazoa > Chordata > Mammalia > Chiroptera > Noctilionidae > Noctilio > Noctilio leporinus. Next base: position 104,562 of record PVIW01000529.1, read on the forward strand.
CCACTCAATTTCTGATATTTGTTACACTGCAATAGAAAACTAAGTCATTGACCTATATCTATAGATTAATTGTAATGTAAGATATATCTTACATCTGATTATATGAGAAATCTTCCATATACAAGAAAATAAAAAAGTCAAACAACCACACTAATTTTGGAAACTTGGCTCTTGCAGGTCCAAGATTCTTATATGTTATATGTTCTTTTATTCATTCACTTATCCATTTATTCCCTCAATGGATGATTGGTAATTGTAATTGAGTTTACAAATTCAATGGTCAATAATAATACAGAGAGAGCTCCTGCCCTTACTGATCTTATCAACATCTCCATAACAAAGTTTCTTCTTTGTTTAAATATGAGCCAAATGTGATAATTATAATTTAGTAAAATAAATTGTATAGCATTTCCATAATTTTGACTATAATTTCAAACAAGTATATTATAGTAACAAGTTTTAATAAATTCCAATTTATGTATTTATCATCAGTGATTACGCAATAGCAAATTTTATTATTGAAAATGCAAAAGAACTTGTTATGAAGTGAGCTAAACATACATAGAAAGATGAGTTTGGGCCTGTTGGGCAAATTATTTAAACAATAACAGAATTTAAATATAACTTAAAGAACATCTTTAAAATATAATAAATAAGAACATTATTATAGTTTAAAATCTCTCTGGATTGAAGAAAATTAATAAAATAAGAGGGAATTCTTCAAAATGTTTTCAGACTTTGACATATTATGACTAATTTCATAGGAGGTATTACAATGTAATAATGGAAATTCATAGAAATGGTAGAACAAAATTCTAGAAAACATAAAACAAAACCATTTGCTAAAAAACATCAGAAGATTCTACCTGACACAGTATAGCTGCTCATCGTACCAATGTACCCCACCCTTACATAGTTGGATACGAATTAGACATGAGCCCTGGCTGGTGACACAATGGATAAGTCACTGGCCTGCAAACCCAAAGGTCTCTGGTATGATTCCCAGCCAGGGCACATAACCAGGTTGCAAGCCAGGTCTCCAGCCAGGTCCTTAGCTTGAGGCAGATGAAAGGCAACCATACCTTGCTTTTTCTCTCCTTCTCTGCCTCTCTCCCTACCCCTCTCTCTAAAAATAAAGGTGAGTTGTATTATCAGAGGGGGGAGGATCTGACTCAAAAAGCAAATTCATTTTTCACTATGTGTTTGTCACTGTCTCTAGGACAACTTTCACAAAAGTGAGTTCTGCAATACACCATTTCTGTGATATATATTTCACAAAAATAGCATTCCAAAGTAAAGTAAGTATTAAAGAAGAAAAAAATGCTTAATTTGCTATGATATATCTAAAATACTATCAGTTGACATGTAATAATTATATAAGCTGTTGGCATATTTTAATTTTTTAAAATATTTTATTTGTTATTTTTCAGAGAGAGGGGAAGGCAGAGAGTCAGAGAGGGAGAGAGACATCAATGTATGGTTGCCTTTCACCTGCCTCCAACTACAGACCTGGCTGGAGACCTGGCTTGCAACCTGGTCATGTTACCCTGGCTGGGAATCGAACCAGCAACCTTTGGGTTCACAGGCAAAATTTTTTGTATTAATTCTTCAAAATCCAGTATGTACTTTAAATAGGTGTAAAAATATGTATGTATGTAAATGTATTTTTGCATGTGTTTGGTAATATTGCAATTCATATTACATAAAACAGTAATTCTTTAAACAAATGAATTAAACAAATGTAGGCATTTTGAAATAATGAAAAGAAAACTTTGTATTAATATGATTTGAGAAGCTGACAGAAGGTAGTAATTAAATGGTGAACTGTCTGGATGTGAAAGGAAATAAAAAGTACACATTGGTGGTTACAGCATAGACAGGGGGATGTTAAGAAGAATAAAGGAAATGGAAATTCCAAAGAACTTATATGCATGACACATGGACATGAGCTAATGGGGACATTGCCAGAGGAAATGGGGTACTGGTGGAGGGGGGCAGAGGGGGAAAAATTGAGACAACTGTAATAGCAAAATAAATAAAATGTATTTTTAAAAAGCCAGGGCGATATATATATATATATATATCCTTATATATATATATGAATATATATATATATATATATATGAATATATATATATATATAAGAATATTTCAAGCCCTGGCTGGTGGCACAGTGGATTAAGCACTGGACTGTGAACCCAAGTGTTGCTGGTTTGATTCCCAGTCAGGGCACATAACCAGGTTGCAAGCCAGGTCTCCAGACAGGTCCTCAGCTGGAGACAGGTAAAAGACAACAATACATTGATGTTCCTCTCCCATTCTTCCTCCCTCCCTTCCCCTCAATCTATAAATAATAAATAAAATCTAAAACAACAATGACAACAATAAATAATGAAACTTCTTGAAAGAAGTCTTTGTCATGTTGGAAGCCCAGTGGGTGATGAAGTGTACCAAGAACATTTACAGTAGGGCCTGTTACCAGGATTTTCATACTAAATTAACTTATTGTCATCATCTGCTTCTCATCATCTGAAACTCATTTGCAGCTACCAGCTGTCCAAAGGAGATTTTACATTTAACAAGAGGAAACATGAATGTGGACACCAGCTTTCTTGTTGTGTCTCACAGAAATCTTTCATGTACTCTAAAAAAGGAGAATCAATTCAGTTTTATTTGTAAAATTGTTACAGTATATTTATTATGGCTTTATTTTATTGATGTCTATATTTATTGCACAGTTTTTTTGTAGGTCTGTTTAAGTACACACCTGTGTAGCTATAATTTTAGTTTCAGATGATTCCTTCAGCCCATAATTCATAACTTTTCATTGGTCCTGGAATATAGTTACTGACATTTTAAAAAGGAAATAGGTTCCTATATCTAAATTACTATAATGTAGTATATCTATTGATAGTCTTTCATTCCTGGATAATGAATTCATCCATAATTGTGAATATTCTATAAACTTAAGGTAAAATCTTTAATGTATACTATAACAATTAGTTTTTCAATGGAAAATATATAATAGATTCTTGATATTGCTAGGGAATGGGTCTTAATACCATTGTAAATCCTATTATTACCACTTTGGTAAGTAGCACATTTACCAGGTGTAGTCTAAATCAGTTTTTTCTATACATAACAAGTAAAGAAAAGCAATGCAATACCGAATTGTGGGTATGGTCATTGTGGTCCATGTCTGGGCTTATTCCCTTGCCAAATAATTATGTTAGTATTGAGCTTCAAGTTCACACTTAAATAAGGAATTCCACCAATACTTAAACTGGAAAAATTACTCTATTTCTAGTTTTAATTCAACAAATTTCTATTTTTGAACCACAATATAGAACTGTGAGGTCACCAGGACACAAACTTTACATAAGTGAACTATTGCTACTGCAAACACATTACAGACTATAAATTGTCAGGTGGGACATTTGTGGAACAGAAAAACCAAGGACTACAGTAATCTAAATATAGCCCTAAAGAATACAACATGCTTAAAAGAAATTCAGAATAAAATAATCTGGTAGGCATGTGTATCATTTTATTATTTAAATTGGTGATTTTCCACCTTTTATTACATGATACTATTCATAAACTAATTACTAAATTTCTGTAGCACATCAAAAATATATATTTTTTGCCAATCTGACAAAAATATATAAACTTTGTTTCCTTCAAACTTGACAACTATTGATATGTTGGCTGTTGTCATTTTTTTTTTTTAATTTGATAATCTAAGGGGTAAAAGGTCAATTCCCCTGACTAAATAGTCAGGTGTTGCATGTAAAAATTTCTGCAGCACACCAATTGAAAATCGCTGATTAAAATTATAATGATCTCATAGTATTTTTGTATCATCTACAGGAGCCAAAAATAAGTTTTAAAAATGTTTGGTAGTGCATCAACTAAGTAGCAGTTAATAACATAGCTTAATAACATAATGGTTAATAGAATGGCTTTAGAGTCAAATGGATGTGACTTCAAATACTAATTTTAATGCTCCCTGGCTGTGTAACACAATATGTTAATTAACTTAATTCTCAGTTTCCTTATGTAAAAATGAAAATATAATTGTCTTTCCAACATGAAGTGGATTGGAAAATGTTTAGAAAAGTGCTTGGTGCATTAACAATACCCTTAATATTCAAATATCTGCTTACGATATTGTCTCTGTGCACAAAATTATGGGAACTTCACAGGAAATTATTAAATAGTAGGAAAGGATTGCAATCTTGAAAATCTTGCAGTCTATCCAGAGGGAAAATTACATATAAGATAATTTACCCTAGAAAATGCATGTGAATAAAATAGGAAAGTCTTACCATCTATCATTCTACGTGACTATCAAATTTTTTTTCCTAATGATTTGTTACTTGTAACTTGGTAAAAGCTTTAGTTCTCAAAACAAAGATATATTAAAAGAGACCTCAACAAATTTAAAAAAAAACAAAAACAAAAAAACCCAGAGATACAGATTTCCCTACAAACTCTTCAGTAGACAATGCTTTAGTCACAACTCTCGGCTACTTACTATGGAAGCTACATGCTAATCAATATTGAACAGTAAACATTGATCCTAAATATTCCTATCACATCAAATTTGATCAACAATTGATTTCCTGTCATCTTCACTTACCAGCAATTGAAAGTACAATATAGTCATGCATATTATGAGTCATAAAAATGTAAGGACCCATGTATCATTTTTAGTAATAGACCTTAAGAGGTGCAGAATCCACAAAAATTCTCCCAAATAAAAAATAAAAATACAAGAATCTCTAGGATCAGTCCCTGTTTCCTATCTTGACTTTTCTCCAAAGGCTACTGTCAGACCATCAATGACCATGGAATAATGAAAGGAGATAGGGGTGCCAGGCAAGGTCTTGACATTCTTTCATGGTCATCCAAGCGGCTGCTACTTTCTTTTTCACATGCAAGTTATTCCTATTTTGGTAAGTAAAAAGTGATCAATCTTCTGTTTGAGTGAAAAGTAGTCAGAATTAGTTTGTGTTCATCAAACCCATACATAAAATGGAAAAGGGATTATGTAAAATATTGAAACCCCTCTTCGGTTCATGAGTTTTTGGCAGTGGTGGTGGTGGGGTGGGGTGGGGGGTGAATCTAAAAAGGCCATTGGAATTTGAAATGGCTGAATATGTTAGATATAGTGTGTGATGTTATAGGACAGAATAACTTATTCTACATGTGAAGTAAGAGAAAAGGGAGATGATAAAAACAGTGATATAAAACTTTAATTGCCTATTTCATTATGTAAGCATGCATAGGTATTTCCCCTTGACTGATTAAACAAACAAACACACACAAAAAATTATGTCTGAGAGTCTAACTCTTGACCAATTTAACCAGCCAAATATAAAAATAAATTCAGGATTCTCATTATAGTTTATTGTTCTTTGTCCGTATACTAAAACTGATCATTATGATGCTGGCTAAGAAAAAGTTTCAGTGTGACTACAATAGACAAAACGGGAGAGGAAACAAAATTGTAACATATATATCTTTATAAACTCTCTAACAATTTGTATTTTAAAAATTATGTTAGTATGTCAGATTTTATTATTTGTTTGTTTACTGACTGGTCACTTTTCCATTTAAATTGTTTACTTTAGCCCTGGCTGGTGGCTCACCGGCCTGCAAACTCAAAGGTCGCTGGTTTGATCCCCAGCCAGGTCACATAATCAGGTTGCAAGCCAGGTCTCCAGCCAGATCTGTACCTGGAGGCAGGTGAAAGGCAACCTTACATTGATGTTTCTCTCCCTTTTTGTCTCCCTCCCTTCCCCTCTCTCTAACGATAATAAGTAAAATCTTTAAAAATAAATAAATAGTTTACTTTAATAGGCCACTTTTCCTGAACAGCCCTAATCTTCTAAAAGGTAAGTCAGTTTGGCAGCTGAAGTCACTTTGAAATGCTAGGAGGCCTTGCTGTTATTTTTAGTCCTTACAAGTAAAGCTATATATAAAGTATAGTGAAAATTAGTCTTAGAAGTAAGATAGATCTGAGTCTGAATCCCAGTTGAGGCAGTCCGTATGTGTGGCTTATAATGAGTAACTTGTTAAGATTAGATAGGGTGAATGCAAAGTTTATCACATAGTGCTGCTCATACAGTCTTTCACAACACATGGTTGGCATTATTATTCTCTCAGTAAGACAGAACCCGTGTCTCAGATAGCCTCACTACAAATAGCTGGAGTCTCATTATTTTTATATCTCTTTTCAGACTAATTCTGTGGCTAGCTGGTATCTCACACCTGTATGCCCTGCAAATTTATGGCCTCATGTTGTGTATGTGTTGACTTCTCACTAAGGGCCATGAACATATCGGATGGCCCCTGTTGGCCTGAACAATTTCTAACATAACGCTGACTCAAAACTTCTCTGCTACAAGTGACCTGACAGATGAAGTCTTCCTTCACTCACTTCTACACTAAGAACACTGTCGTGTTCCTTGGCCAAATTCAGGCCACAAACATTTCCTTTTGTTCTCCAGCCTTGGATGCCTTAGCTTCCATTATAGAAGCAAATTCCACATTTCATTAATTTATCTGAATAAAGCAACACACTTTACACATTTGAGACTGTGTGTCATTTTAATGGTACAAAAGCGACATCATAATAATGTGCCCCAGCACAGAGAGACTTTGTCCCAACCTAGAGCAATTGGACCTTATTAAAACAATTTAGATAAATGATAAGCTAGCCCTTCCATTGAGAATCAAACTTCTTTTAAGTTTAAATTACGTAAAAGGCTCAGAATAGTCCACCTATGAAATTCTAATCCATTTACCTTCTTGTATTCTTAAATTTTCTATTCTTCTGTAGCTAACGGAATTCAATCCCTGGGGTTTTGAGAGAAGTGTCATTCTATGGACGTATAGAAAAGAAATAATACCCATCTATATATGTGATTCTTTGATTAAGCTTAAAATAAAACATCTAAATTATTTTAGTGTTTGTTCCACAAAGGCCTAAATTTTTGAGGCAAAGGGGTATATTCTTTAATCCTTTTTATGTTTCTCCTTGCCAGAATGCTTCATCAAGAGCATTGATAATCTAGTGTTACATGATTTCCTCAATTCATGCTGTATTGACAAAGAAGAATTTAGAATAAAATGCCAAAAAAAGAGTTATTCTTCTATTTATTCCCATGAGCATATGTATATGAGTACATTTTTTGCCACTCTAATTAGGTTACTAGTCTGGGATTACAAGTAGAACAGAAAACAATGATAAAATTTAAATTTAAGTGATGAAACCAATTGTTTAGTGTAAATCTTTAGATATTTTCATAGCTAAGTGAATTAAACCTTAATGTGCTCAATTATAATCACGTCATTTAAACACTAATAAATTCTGAGAAATAAGTGATTTTGTCATTTTATGAACATTTTAGAGTTCACCTGCATAAACCAAGATGGAGTAGCCTAGTATACATCTAGCTTATAAGCCTATTGCTCCTGAGGTACAAACTTGTACAACATGTTCTGTATTGAATACCATAGGTATTGTAACACAATGGTAAGTATTTGTGTGTGTGTGCGTGCATGTGTGTGTGTGTGTGTACAGTAAAATATGCATAAAATATAAAAATGGTACATCTGTATAAAGAACTTACAATAAATGGAGCTTGCAGGACTGGAAGTTGCTCAGGGATAGTCTATGAGTGAATGGTGAGTGAACCTAGAACATCACTGTACACTACTATAGGCTGTCTCATAAGCCCTCCTTCTGTTTCTTTATGACAGAATCAGGAGGAATAAGAAATCAGGATGGAGTGATAAAGGAACATGGGAAGTTGTCATGACAATGTGGTTTGGCTACTACATGTTGGAGAAGTAGTCAGATTAAGAAACTTTCTGGTAGTCATTAAAAAAAGAAGAAGACGACGAAGACGATGAAGACGAAGACGAAGACGAAGACGAAGAAGAAGAAGAAGAAGACAGTGTTTAACATGGAGGGGTATAGAGCCGCAGACTCACTATTTTGATTTCAAAAATATGTTTTTGGTTCCATGGATCCTGTCTAGCACAAAGGGCTCTCTCAGGCATTGAACTGGTAGAAGAAATAAGTTGATGTATGTTTTACAGTCTTACAACCTGAAATATTTCCCAAGTACAGGGGCAGGATGGCTCCACTCTAGCAGGCAAAAAATTTACTAATCTAGCAGTAGCACTTAATACTTTTGTTTTATTAAAGATCTTATTTATTGTTAGAGAGAGGGGAAGGGAGGAAGAAAGACAGGAAGAGAATGATGGTTTGCCTCTTGTACTCCCCAACCAGCACCTGTTCTGCAGCCCATGCCTGTGCCCTGACGGGGAATCAAACCGGTAACCTTTCACCCTGTGGGATAATGCCCAACCCATTGAGCCAACCTGGTTAGGGATTTAATCATTAAGATAGCTCTTGTAAACCTGTGACCTTGTACAAGATCTTAGGTCCTCAACAAAGAATTTACAGCAATCTAAAAGATCATCAAGCAAAATCTGAGAGGGCTGCAGCACCCACTGAATATGAAAAAAGCTGACTCCTCTGAGCTGAAACATGTCAGTGGCTGATCAACTGGGAAGTAATTGATGCATTCAAAATTGAGGTACAATGAATGAGAGGGAATTTATTGGCAAGCCCCACAGGTACTCCTCCCATCAGAGAAAAAATATATTTTCTTCCATTTCTTACAGGACATTCAGCTATATTATAATCTAATGGGATCACCATCTTATATGCAGTCCATGGTTGACCAAAATACTGTTATGTGACACATGACTACAGTGTGATTGGAAGACCAAAGCAATTATTCTTATATCTCACTCATTAATCAGATCCTGTTATAATACAGAGGCTTCAAAACATTTTGACTTACTATGGATCACCTACAATATGGTTGTACAGATCCAGAGTGACCCAGCTAGTTGGTGAGTACAGTTGTATTTTATGTCAATCCGATTATGTCGATTTTATATAACATGATATTGTCTATTGAGAAAAATTTATATAATGCAAAAGCTATTATATTTCTAAATGTTTACTCCCTTCCATGATCATCAATCATATAATTTCAAAGGAAGTGACCAAGTTAAGTGAATTGTAAATGGTTTCATCCTGTTGTCAGGTGGGTGGTATCACTTTACTAAGAAGCAAAGTGTCTTCTGTTCATTGTCAAAATTATCCTAAAATATTTTAAGTAACAGTAACTTTTCAAATATATATTCCTATACTTTAGGTGCATATATTTTCAATAAAATATCCATACTACTTATTGCATATGTATTATTTTGCTATGGACTGAATTGTCTTGAAAAAAGTAATTTTTGTAATTTTAAGCCCCTCAATACCTGAGAATGTGACTTTATTGGGAAAAAGAACCTTTACAGAGGTAATCAAATTAAATATGAGGTCATCAGAGTTGGTCCTCATCTAATACAACTGTGCCCTTATGGAAAGGAAAATTTGAACATGGACATGGACATAGAGAAGGAAGATGCTGAGGGGGCAAAGGGAGAAAGTATGTGAAGGCAGAGAAAATTGAAGTTATGCTGCCAGCACACCAACGAATGCCTGGGGCTGCAGGAGCTGAAAGACGCAAGGAGGGATAGTTCCCTCTCCGTTTCACACTCTCACCCCCAGACTGGGAGAGTCAAGTTCTGTTGTTACATGTCTCCCAGTTTGTGGCACTCTGTTACTGATGCCATAGAAATATGATAAACCTTCCTGCTTTCGCTTTTTTATTTCATTCTTCAACACTTTCAGCAATGTGATTCCCCTAGATAACATCTTCAAACCTTTCTTTCCTCAATCCTCAGTACATTTTTTCAATTCTCATTCTCAGTGGATGAAAGATCTCTCCCTGAGGACAATATGTTTTTCTTTCTTTTAATACAATATATAAATAGCTGTGTAAAAACTGATGAGCTTATTTTCACTGGACAAATAAAAACCTAAGAAGAGACACTCCATTAGCACCTACCACAACCTCTCTCCTACTATCTCCTTCATCAGTTGCACAATCAGATTCTCTCTAATTGGGTTTTTCTCATTCTCCAATCTTAAATGTTGGGGTCTTTCTGGGTTTTTTGCTCTTTTCTTTCTACACTCAATCCTTTGCTTGTCATATCTCCTCTAATGGCTAAGAACAAGATCTACATTCAGAAGAAGCACTCCAAATTCATATTTCCAGGCTGAATCTCATTCCTAATTTCCAAATTTATAAATACTTACCCACTCCTAATGAATTTCTAAGTGACATCTCAAAACTAATACATGCATCCTGGCTGGTGGCACAGTGGATAAGGCACCAGCCTGCAAACCCAAAGGTTGCTGGTTCAATTCCCAGCCCAGTCACACATAATCAGGTGGCAAGCCAGGTCTCCAGCCAGCTCTGTAGCTGGAGGCAGGTGAAAGGCAACCATACATTGATGTCTTTCTCCCTCGCTGCCTCTCTTCCTTCCCCTCTCTCTAAAAAGAATGAATAAAATCTTAAAAAAAAACAAAAACAAAAACCTAATACATGCAATATTGAACTCCTAGTTAATGGTAGAGATCTCTACCCCACACCATTCTTCAACATCTCAGTATGAGGTAGTCTTTCCAGTTCCTTAAGACAACATAAAATTTGGATATTTTTCCAATCAACACCCCCTTTCAAGAGACTCTTCATCCTTTTTGCTGTATTTTTATTCATAGCAGTCCTGCCACTATATTTCATTTGTTAGTTTGCTTAAATGCCTGGACTGAAAATATAAGTAGCAGAAATATGGAAGAGAAGAAGGTACGAAATTCTGAACACAGAACTGCCACATAGGGAGTTTAGTGTAATGAACTCCTAGAATTAGGAAGCAATGTGGGAAAAGAAATAAAGCTAAGGAACATTAAAAAAGAAAAAAAAAAAATCACATTTCTGCAATCGTATTTTGGCTCAATGTTTGAGTACAGGAGCTCATTGTTTAAACTTATAAATCACATAGAAAACCTTGGAGAAGAAAATGGAGCCTAAAAACAATGCCACACTACGCTAAGACCTGGTTTATTTTATACACTTCCCCCCATCTTGCTGTATTTATTTAGGCACAAGAAATCTGGAAGATAGCTTTCTGCAATTGTTAAAAAAAGCAGAGTTTGGGGAAGCAAAATGCTGTCATATTCTGTATCTAATTTCATTAACAATTCTGAGGGTAGTTGCTCATCTGAATTATTTTTATGAATTACTGCTGGGAAAAATATTTGCTATTGTGTGTGTGACTGGCAAGCACGCCTATCTCCAGATACCATACAAATGAGCAGAAGAGTCAAATATAAAACAGAGATGATGGGTAGCAAATGTGCCAATGGTTTTGCTCCGCTGAGGGGGCTCCCATTTGTGCCACGCAGGCTGGTCCATCACCTGGTGGGGAGGCCTCATTTCCTCCACACCTGGCTTTTGTTTAATGATAATGTGCCAGATTTCCCTCAGCAGGACAACGGCTCACTGAGCAGCTAGAAATGACATGGCAGAGTAGGTAGATTTATCTTTGGGTTTCTACCAGTACCTCATTGCGCTTTATATTCCTCCATTACTACTCGGCACCCAGCTTATGGACATCCAGATTTACAAGGTATGAAAGGGTGCATTTTGCCAATGTTAGTGTTTTTATTCGTAAAAGTTTTGAGAAAAAAAGTTTTAATTCTGCTGATCAAACCCTAAGCATCAATATAAAAGTTGTGGAGTCAGAGGAGAAACAGCATCTCTCACCCTTAAATATCATACCTCAGATTCTCAGGACTTCAGGGAAATTCTACTGAATGTCTGATTCCTCACTGTTGTATCTGCTTTCATGAAGTAAACATCTTTATCACAAGCATGCTGGAAATCTGCAGAGAAAGAAATGACTATATTTTCAAGAGGAAAAATCCATGGGAGGTAATCTGAAAATGGCTAGTCTTGTTTCTTCTAAAAGAACAATAAAAAAATGCATTTTTTCTCACAAAAATAAGTTCCAGAAGGTGTTTTTAGAAATAAGTTTTACTACTAATAGTTCTATTAAAGTATATGACTAATTACTGAATAATCAGCTTTTCAAAGAACAGCTTTTTTTTCTTCTTCGTCTTCTATTGGAACCAAAGCTTCAGGGGAAAGGCAAACTAAGCACTAGAAACAGAATCTTAGTTTGTATTCCTGCTTCATCACTTAAACATAGTCATTTTGAAGAGGTTACCCAATATTTCTAAGCCTTAGTTTCCCTATCTTTAAAATATAGGCACAATATCTTAAAACTTGAATTAGTAACAGAAAACGATGAATGCAATGTATTTAGCACAGTGTTTGCTTCACCCAAGTAGGTGTCTAAGAAACAAATATTCCCATGAATTGATGAGTAACATTCATCAATAACATTCCTTTGTAATTTGTAATGTTATTAAGACAAAACGAGTGCACGTCTGACTTTGCATATTCCTTTGTAATATGATTACAAAGGAATGATCTATTGATCTATTGATCTATTGATCATTACTTACAGAATAAGTTAGAGAGTAAGGTAGGAAGAAATAGAACAGTGAGTGCTCTGAGGGATCACACAGGAGGCACACAGTTTGGGGTACTTATTTCTACATTGTCACCATGGCTTCTGTTGCTACTGTCCTACAGCTTTTATTTCTGCCACCTCCGTTCTCAGCCCTATTTTATAAATGATGGTTATTCATCATTTTGTAAGAATGTGCTTTTTGCAATTAGTTTACCTAACACTACAACTTTGAATATAAATCATGGGCAAACACACAAAAGCAAGACCAAATGTCATTAATGGTGGTTACAAATATGAGTTAAAGAAACATAAAAAAAGAAACCCTCATAATTAAAAGCCATGGTTGAGTTGTATATGACATGTTACACCACAGTGCACAATGGCTCTGACAAGCCAGAGTGAACATAAATCATCAAAAAATACAGGAAGTCTAAGTCATGTTTTCCTACATAATATACTTGAGAAAAATATCTTCTAGGCAATTTTTATTGGTAAATAAGAATGCTGGCCTCAAGGGTAGTGTTCTTCTGGAGAGAATGAGCAAATTTTACTGATCTAATTAGTTTTCATTTCTCACAGATGACATGAAAAAATTAGGCTAACAGAAATATCCTACCCAGCGATCCCTAATGTATCCACAATCCAATTCTCCTCATACAAAAAAGAATAATCTGTAAATGTTTAATAAGACATTTCTGGGAACTTTATGTACAGTTTTCTAGAAGAGTGGAAGATTTGAACACTTTTTTTTGCTTCTATTTTTTTGGTTTTATTGAAATATAAATAACAAATATAATTAAATATCTTTTGATATATGTATGCTAAATATATCTTATATACAATATATTTTGTTTTGTATTTCTCTGGTGATTAATGATGCTGACCACCTTTTGTACCTGTGGACCATTTTCTAGATGTTCTTTTAAAAATGGCCATTTAAGTCTTTGGCTCAATATTTTTATCGGTTATTATTATTATGCTATTGAGTTATTGATGTTCATCTTATATTTAAATATTGACCCCCTGGCTGGGGACACAGCAGATAAGGGCCTGCCCTTCGAACCCAAAGGTTGCTGCTTTGATTCCCAGCCAGGGCACATAACCAGGTTGCAAGCCAGGTCTCCAGCCAGGTCCCCAGCTGGAGGCAGGTGAAAGGCAACCATACATTGATGTCTCTCCCTCTTTGCCTCTCTCCCTTACCTTCTCTCTAAAAATAATAAATAAAGTCTTTAAATAATAAAATTTAAAAAATATATTGACCCATTATCAGATATGTGGATTGCAAATATTTCCTCCTTATTCATGGGTAGCCTTTTTTATGTTGTTGGTTTCCTTTGCTATGTGGAAACTTTTGATGTAGTCCCACTTACGTTTTTCATTTTTGTTGCCTTTGCTTTTTATATGCCAAATCCAAAAAATCGTTGCCAAGCCCAATGTCAAGAATTTTTTAATGTGTTTTTTTTTTCTAAAAGTTTTATGGTTTCACCCTGGCTGGTGTAACTCGGTGGATTAGCACCTGCCTTCAAAGCCAAGGGATCACTGGTTTGATTCCCATTCAAGGCACATAACTAGGTTGCAAACCAGGTCTCCAGCCAGATCCCTAGCTGGAGGCAGGCGAAAGGCAACCATACATTGATGCTTCTCCCCCTTTCTTCCTCCTTCCCTGACCTTCTCTCTAAAAATAATGAATAAAATCTTTGAAAAAATAAAATAAATAAAAATAAAAGTTTCATGGTTTCAATTCTCATATTAAAGTCTTTAATTCATTTTGAGTTAATTTTTGCGCATGGTGTAAAATAGGATCTAATTTCAATCTTTTGCATGTTCATAGTAGTCTCTTATAATATATAGTATTATGGAGTATCAGCTATGCCTTCTTTCATTTTTTGAGTTTTGAGTATTTACTCTATTATTCTAGCTAAGGATTTGCTAGTTTTATCTTTGTAAAAACCAAATTTCAGTTTTATTGATATTTTCTACTATATTTCTGATCTCTATTTTATTTATTTCCATTCTGATCTGTTATTTTCTTCCTTTTACCAACATTGCAATTAAAATAGTTCATCCTTTTTTGCTAATTCTCTGAGGTATAAAGTTAGATTGGTTATTTAAATTCTTTTCTTTTTGTCAATATAGGCATTAACTGCTATGAATCTCTCAGAACTACTTCTGCTGCATTCCATAGTTTTTGGTATTTTGTATTTCCACTTTTTCTTTTTTTCAAGATATTTTGTGATTTCCCTTTAGATTTCTAGTTTAACTCATTGGTTGTTGGAAGCATGTTGTTTAAATTCCATGTATTAATAAATTTTCCAGTTTTTCTCTTACTTTTTGATTTCTAGTTTCAAACCATGTAGTCAGAAAAAACAATATAATTTCAATTTTCATTTTTTTTTTTTTGACCTAACATATGATCTATCCTGAAAATGCTCTTATCTGTGCTTGAAAAGAATGTGAATTTTTCTACTTTTGGTGGAATGTGATGTATATGTCTGCAGCTCCATTTGGATTAGCATGTAACATTTGTCTAATTTTTCCTTATTGATTCTGTCTTAATGATCTACCTATTTTTGTATTTGAAGTACTGAAATTCCTTACTGTTATTATATTACTGTTTGTTTCTCTGTTGAGACATATTCATATTTATATTATACATTTATGTGCTCCCAGTTACTCTGTGTCTGGATCTCTCACAGAGGAACTTGCTCTATGTGCACCTGTATATTCAGTGTGTTGGTGGAAGGACATATTCGGGATCTTCCTATTTCACCATATTGGTCTGAACCAATATGGTTTAAATAATGTGGTTTAAAATAAATAAGACATAAAGTAAAATACTACAAAGGGAAAAATCTGATACTATATTTTCAGACATGTGTACAAAATAGACAGATGGGACAGTTCTTATCAAAGGGAAGAATAACAAACCAACACGAATAATTAATTACATGTCCTTTGTGTTAGATATTAAATCAGTCCCAGTGGTTCTCTCTATTTACAACTTCAACTTTAACTTTTTAACAAAATTTAGGTTGTAGCCCTGGCTGGTGTGGCTCAGTGGATTGAGCACTGGCCCGTGAACCCAAATATCGCTGATTCAATTCCCAGTCAGGGCACATAACCAGGTGGCAAGCCAGGTCTCCAGCCAGAGCCCCAGGTAGAGGCAGGTGAATCACCATACATTGATGATTCTCTCCCTCTCTTCCTCCTGCCCTTCTCCTCTCTCTAAAAATAATGAATAAAATATTTAAAAAATAAAAAAAATAAAAATTCAGATTGTAAAGGAAAATTACTATATTTAAGGGGTGAACTGGTCCTAGCTCTGCCTCTACTCAACTGTGTGGTGATAAGAGAGTTATCTTTGACATCTGTACCTTAGTTTTATTCTCTATCAGGAAAAAGTCCCCTAAAATACTCCAAACCCTTAAATTTCAGGATTCTCTAACTCAGAATATTGGAACCGTTCAGTGTCAGGGACAGACCTATTCCTTGAAGCATGTGATATGTCACTGAGATCACCTGCCTCAATGCGAATGACTGCACATATAAGAAGCTGACCCCCATCTGAAAGTTCAGCAGGCTTCCTCCACAAGAGTCCATTCTAAATGCCTGTCTGGTTTTAGTTCTAAATGCCTGTCTGGTTTTAGTTCTCACTATCTTTCTTTATCAACCCTTGAACATCGAGATCAAGCAAAGATACTCTCAATCATAGACTCATCAAATTTTACTGCCAGCAACCAAGACAAGGAAATCACTAGTAAATGAGGGGAGGTAGGCTTGACAGCCAGCTTGAGGTTTCCCTAGGCTAGAACAATTCCACCCTCCTCTCTCTAGCTATGATGTTTTCAATTTTGAAAAAGGCTTTATTTTATTTCTTTATGTGAGGTAATGTACTGCATCATATTTATAATTTTGGATATGTCACCTGGTGTCACGAGACATGTTAAAAGAATATCAAGATCCTAGTTAGAAATTTTGTACAAACAAAGCCAGGCCACAGTAGGCCCTCAATTTACTCTAAAAACTTTAATACGGTTATGTGCACACCAGGAACCAAAAACAAGTACATCCTGTCAACTATAATCTCAAAGAAAATTTTTTTAGTATGAGTCAGACTATACCATTCCCTTTCTCAAAATTCTTACCATCCCCTTATCATGCTCAAAATAAAAACAATTCCTCTCCATGGACTTCAAGGCTCCCTAAGATGTGGCCATGAGCTTCTCTTCAGATATCATATATTTCTCTACGCCTTACTCTTTCTGCTTTAATCATCAGACTATTTCACAAAGGCATGAAATATTCTTATCTTAGGGCCTTTTGTTTTACTGTTCCTACCTTTTAGGACACTAATTCCCTCAGTCATTGTTTTGCATTTCTGCCACATTTTGTTCTTGTTTCTGCTTAAAAGCCACATTATTAATGTTGACCACCTACATAATTAAGAGTTCTAATTACATCCCTTTAATTTCAGCTTTGCATATTTCCCTCATAATATATGACATTATAATACATGTTTTTTGATTGTTAGCTTGGTGTCCTCCACTAAATTATGGGAATGAAGTCAGGAACTTTGCTTTCTCCACTGTATTTCAGGTTATGAGAACAGAGCATTATGCTTATTAAAAACTGAATTTGCCATAAGAATGAATACCTGCATTGTTGGCATTTAAATGCATTTAAGCAAATCAAAACAAAACAAACTTAGTGAAATGAATCATCGACCCAAACTATAAACACATATTTCTTCAGCAGAGGTGGACTCAACAGATACTCAACAAGATATGAAAATATGAAATAAAGGTGTAAGAAATCCAGGTGGAGGGAGTTCAAAGCTAGGTGTTAAACCAGACTCAATTGCATGTATGCAGATATCTCTTCACTATCTTATATCATCATTTGAGTATTTTGCTGAGATGATGATGATTATGATGATGATGATTGATGATAATGATTTGATTTATACAGAGAAAATCCCTGATGATGTTTTGCTTCCAAATTTAGAAAATGTGTACAGCAAGATTGTTTGAGAACATTTGGGGTACTTTTAAGTATCTCTCAGAAAATTCATTGTAAATACACATAAATTTGCACATTCACTTACATTTGCTATTTCCTTAGGTCTTTTCCCCCTTGGTAAATAGGTAAATCTGTGGCTTCAGTGGAAGAACAAAACTCTGAGTTGTAGAGAATGAATTGGGTTGAGGTGGAGGAGAAGGGGCTGCCTCAGCTCTTATAATATCTCTAAACCTTACAAGATTTTAAGCCAAAGGTAACTGAAGCCCTGAAATTTTGAAATATTAATAGTAACAGGATCAGGCCAGCCTTTTAATTTAGTGTATGTTTGTAAGACAAAAGGCCTCCTTAGTAGCATTTAAAAATATCTTCACTTCCGTTTCCAACAGCCAAACAGCAGAATGTATTGACAACCAAGAGCAAGATTTTAGCCCCGTCTGCTGTGGCTCAGTGGCCTGAGCACCAACCTAGGAACCAAAGGGTCCCAGTTCAATTCCCATTGAGGCCACATGCCTGGGTTGTGGGCCAGGTCCCCAGTTGGGGGTACAAGAGAAGCAACCATACATTGGTGTTTTTCTCCCTTCCCCTCTCTCTAAAAATAAATAAATAAATTCTTTTTTAAAATCTTAAGATTTATTGTTGGAAAGAGGAGTTATATGTTGAGAATGAACTCTTAGCCCAGTCAGTAACCCATGCTGAGGTCAGAACTCTGATAGATAAGTATTAAGATCCTGAGATTTGGCAGGGGTTATCTGCATGGATTCCTGGAAGAACCCCACACTTTCCATGGCAATAAGATTCATTGATTCCAGCATATATTTTATTATCAGCCAGAAAAAAAAATTAGTAGAATGCTGGAAAGGCTTTAAGATGCAGCTAAAATGTCAGCTTGCAAGCTACCTGTGAGATTTGAGTCTAAGCTCTATCTCTTAAGCTAAAATATATGGGTTAAGGAATCAAAGTATGGATGTAAAAGAAGGTTTATCTCACTGTCCCTCTCAGTAATAAATGAATAGATTCCCCATTTCTATAAAATGACATCCTGTGGAGTTAGAAGCCCTATTTTACAGAGGCATAGACAAGAGAAAATCTTCCTAGAAGAGATATGAATTTCACTAAATATAGTACCCCCTTATCCACAGTGGATATATTCCAAGGCTCCAGTGGATGCCTGAAACCCAAGATAGTACCATGTTTTTTTTCCTATAAATACATACCTATGATAAAGCTTAATTTATAAGTTAGGTACAATAAGAGATTAACAACAAAAACTAATAAAATAGAACAATTATAAAAATATTCTGAGATAAAAGTTATATGAATGTGTTCTTTCTCTGTCTCTGATAACCAGTCTAATAACCAAGAACACTAATAATGACTAATGGGTGGGTAAGCATGTATAGCATGGTACACTGGACAAAGGAATAATTCACATCCTGAGTGTAAACTGCTTATTTATGAAACTTTCTATTTAATACTTTTTGATCATGGTTGACAGTGAACAACTGAAACTATGAAAGAGAATCTATGAAAGTGAAACAAATAATAACTACTGTATAATGCTATTAAAAAGAGTCATTTAAAGCTTCTTTTGCCAATAGACTTGTGACTAAAAAAATAAAATATTATACTACCAGAAGTAATTAATCCTTAGGATTAGGAGATAAGAGTGTTACTTCGCTAGGACAAAAATATATACTATATCTATATCTATATCTATCTATCTATCTATCTATATATATAGTTTAGGCGAGTCACTGGCACACACCTTGGTGCATTTGTGTTTAATGATGACCTTAAATGGAAAATTGTAGAAATCATGAATTAAAAATAACACAGTCACCAGATGTTCATGTACCTCAGGGTTAAATATCTTGATTACTTTGCTAAGCAAGGAACCTAGATCATCAGATGTGTAAATAAGAGGAAAACCTTAAACCTGTGACATAAAAGAAAAACAATGATTATTAATTATGGATTCTAAGCTCATTGAAACTGGGAGAAGTTGGGTGAAGATGGGATCTCTATTATTTCTTAAAACTATATGTGATTTTATAATTATTACTTCGAAATAGTTTTTGAAAAAAATAGTTTTTAAAAGCACTGAGGAAAAAATTTGAGGGCTCAATAAATCTTATACCACACACTCTCTTTCAAGTATCTATGTAAAATTTTGAATGGCCATGAGCTTGAAAAAGCAATCAGAAGACATGAGAAACACAATGTAAGATACAGATGGATTTGAAGAATTCAAGTGGTAGACTGTAGAATAAACTTCTGGTATCCCACTTACATGCTTCTAAGTTTTTTCTTCCTTTTCTCCTTTTCCCCACCTCCACCCAGCCTCACCCTCTGCCCTCCCTAAGTTGATCCCAGTATTTTGTCATGGATATGCATAAATGTTATTGGTTTAATTCCTTTACTATCTTTCATCCAGTTTCACCCCATCCCTTCAGGTAACTATTGATCTTTTCCACATTTCTATGCTTCTGTTTCTATTTTGTTCATTAGCATATTGTATTTATTAGATTCAATACATAAATGCCATCTTGTGATATTCATCTTTCACTGACTTAGTATAATATTTCCAGGTCAATTCATGCTGTTGCAAAAATGTAAGTTTCTTTTATACTGCTGTGCAGTATCCCATTTTGTAAATGTGCCAGTTTTTTATCTACTCATTTACTGATGGGCACTTAGGTTGTGTTCAGATCTTGGCAATTATAAATAGCCCTGCTATAAACATACAGGTGCACATAATTTTTTGTATTGGTGTTTCAGGATCATTGGGATATATTCCCAGAAGTGGAATCACTGGGTCAAAAGGCAGATCCATTTTTAATTGTTTGAGGATGCCCCATCTTGTTTATCGCAGTGGCTGCATTCTCATCAACAGTGCACTAGGGTTCCATTTTCCCCTCAGTCTCGCCAGCACTTGTTTATTGCACCAAGTTACCTTGAGCTGACCTCTAGTAGCTTTCTCTGGCTGGAAGAACAGATTGTGCTCATACATGGGGAAGTATACAAGTACCAGAAAGCACATGCCTCTGGGAATAACCTTAAAGTATGACAACTAAAACAATTTGCATATTTATCCCAGCTATCCTGACAGCAAGTTAGGACAACTCTAAAATGGGTTTCATACCATCACCCAGAGATCACAGTGGGTGTGGCCTGTTACCTACAATAAATAGGAGCTGGCTCATTAAACAATGAATATTGGCCTCCTTCCTTTCCTTCCCCTATTTCACTGAAATCAAGTTTCCTAGAGCCACCTCCCAAACAAACTACTTGTGCTCACATACTAATCTAAAGGACGTCTTCAGAGGGATTTCAACCAAAGACAATGTTATGAAATTTTTTGAAGTAACTTACTTTTGCCTGTAGTATATTTGAGAATACTTGAAATAGGACAAGTATTTTGTGCTATAAAGCATGTAAGAAACAAAATTAAGTAAATAACACTATTGTTTAATTATTCCTGTTTCCAAACAGGCATAGAGAAAGTGAAAGTGTATTTGTCTTCTCTATTAAATCTCCCAGTTTTGCTGGGACTCTGGCAGATTCTGAAATCTGTAAGTAGCCAAAACTCTCTGATATGTATCACAGATAAATAATCCTTTATACTCATTCCCCTAAATCCTTGGCTATCAAGACTACGATCCATTTTCTCTTTTGGGAAACCCACAGACTGTATAGTAATTATTTTTCTCTTTTGCAAACTCTCTCCTAGAAACTAACATGATTTCAAAATTTTGTCCACTGTTGTTCGAAGGAATAGGTCTTAATCATTTTTGCTAGTGTCACTCTATTTTCTCCCCCACTTTTTTCATGCTTTCTGTCTAGGCCAGAAAGTTATCATTGTTAAAGCTATTGTTTATCCAGGAGATTCTTACTCAGCTCAGTCCTCCAAACTTAAATCGCTACATCCCTCCCCTGAAAAGTGGTCTTGTTTCAAATAACATTTTATCAACCCATAGAATTTTAGAGTTAGAGATACAACTGGCTTCCATAATATGTAGATGGAGATAGTTCAGTTTTGACTATCTAGTCTTTGAATGAAAAGACTGAAGCTCACATAATTTCAAAGACTTACCTAAGGTAGCATAATAAGTTAATGGCAGGGCTAAGCCCTACCTGAACAAATCAGTGTTTTACTATGTTCCACAAGAGCAGAACCAGAAACATGAAAACAAATGATATAGTAAAATTGTCCAAAAATACAGTGTTATTTACCGTAAGAGAAGAAAGAGGACAGAGAACAGAAGAGGCTGCTTCATCACAACATGACTGGTTGGAAATGTGGAAACATGAAAGGGCTGACTGGGTTCCCACAGGTGGCAGCTGAAGGGAGAGAGAAACTTCTCAGGAGCCCGGGGTTCCACATGAGAAGGATGGGGTCTAATAAAAAGCCAGCTGAGCTTCCTAGCCTATAGGAACAAAGCAGAGAGTAAAGCAGAGAGTAAAACAGCATCCAGCTGCGAAAAGCAAAAAGCCTCCAAGTATAGCCAGCTTGAAAGGGACAGCTAGAGGGATAGTGCACGAAAATACACTGGCACCCACTAACCCTGGGCTCCAACAGAGAAAGGGCAGAGTAGACTAGAGACACTTAAGGAGAGTTTGGGGTGGTGCCTTTGGGGTGAGGTCCCAGTGCTGACCATACCCCATGCTGCAGGCAGACCACTCTTTTCCAGTGGCTGCAGCCTGCGGGGAAGCTGTAACCCTGCCCACAGGAATAAATCTGCCTAAACCTGATGGCTGATCACAGATTGATTGGATTAATAACTGAATTAATCTGCCTGACCTAGCCTTGCCTAAACCTAACCTCCATCACAGATTGATTGGATTAATAACTGAAGGAGACAAAGACAGTGGATCTCTGGTAGTCTCCAACAAGCTGACTAGGCCCAGACTGATACACAAGCTGAAAAGAAAAAAATGCTTAATTTACTACAATATGCCTAAAATATTATCATTTAACATATAATCATTATATAAACTATTGACATATTTCAAGTTTTTTTTGTATTACCTCTTTAAAATCCAGTATATACTTTAAATATTTGTAAAAACATGTATGTGTATAAATGTATTTGTGCATATGGTTGGTAATATTGCAATTGGTATTATTTTTTAAATAATTCTTTAAACAAATGAATTAAAGTTATGAAAATATTGTATTAATATGACTTGAGAGACTGACAGACGACGGTAATCAAATAGTGAATTGTCCAGATGTGAAAAAAAAGAAGTATGATTTTAAATTTTTTGGAAACTAACCTCTTTTTTTGTATTAGTTCTTTGTTTTATATAACATGGATTGGCATAACATGGCGTTTTTTTAGGAACCTAATGACTGTTTTATACGGGGGTTATCTGTACACATATTCTTTAATCCTCACAATTTTTCTGAATCTGTTCTTTTACAAAATTAATTCCTTTCCATAATAGTAACTAATATTAAACTTCATGGGAGCTTTTTTTTTTTTTTTGCTATTTAAAAGAATCCAAAAATTTTCTACCTGCTATTTTACTATAGAAAAAAATAATAAGCTACCAGTTTCCACACTTTATTTTATATGAGTATCATCTGTACTATTTATTAAAACACAGATTCATAGCCTTCACTTAAGATGTTCTGATTTAGTAAATTTGTGGTTGCTACTCAGAATATATTTTCTAAGAATCTCCCTGGGGCTGAGTATGGTTTAATTAGGACTGGTATACATTCTTTTTTTACACATTTTTTTCATATTAGCATTTGAGCATTAAAAAATCATATTTCATGAGTTAATTGTCTAATTTGCATGCTCCATAGTTTATATAGAGTTTGGGGATGTATTAGTGTTTATTTTCCTGTCACAGAAGTAAAAATGTTGTGCTATGGCCAATGGTTATTGCAGTGAGTAGCAGCCTGAAGAGACTGAGATATAAGATTTATAAATAGGGCAACTGAGTTTGAGCCTCAAAGGTACAGGAGCAGGATCATGGAGAGGAATAGCTCTGATAATAAGGTTCTGAAACTACCAGCAGAAAAATAAACAATGCACAGAGGAAAGATGTTATTGTATTTTAACCACATTTTTATCCTTAACTTCAAATATTTATTCAGTCATGTTTTTGTTGACTCTCTTATTTACTCATGAAGACTTACTAAATGAATATAATGTACCTAATACTGTGCAAAGGCAGTCGGTAACTTTATCTCTGTCTCATTTCCCAACTGAGGCGGGCAAAGAGGATCAGACAGTTGAAACCTGGGTCTTCTATAACTGAAGATACAATAACTGAAGATACAACAACTGAAGATACTAAGGTTGTGTAAGGGGAATTTTCTACCCCAAGCTATGGAAAACCTGAAGAACACAGAACTCTCTAGTTCACAAGTAAAGGGTACTAGCACACCCTCTATGTTTAGCCTCCTCCCCAACACCAGCTTTTGCTTCTCCACATACATACAAACATACCTTCCAAGGCCCCAACAAATCATTCACAGTTATATTAGATAATATCATCATTAAAAATGTGAGGTGTAAAATGCCAAATAGGTAAATAGGATGAAATAATTTGGTTATGTCCCTAGAGCTGCAAATATAATGTGACTTTTTCTATTATACTAACTTAAGCGATTGTTAACTGATCTCATATTTATAAATTACTCATATCTGGCACATGAATAACAGCCTCAATGATGGACATGTAAGTTCAACAGCTTTGGAGCTCAGAATAAGAAAGAAGAGAAGTGTTGAAGAACTAAAAGGAGGAGGGAAGGAGAGAAGGAGGTGGGTTGGCAGACAGAAGGAAGGGAGGATTAAACACATGGACTGAATCCTAGTTAGGCTATAGGTTCTATGTAAGTTCTTGAGAAATTATTTGAACTGTCACAGCTTCATTTTTTGCTTTTTAAAAATATCTGGGTATGAGTTTGTTATAAACCTTAAATAAGATTAATATGAACATCATATGGCTGAATTCCAAAAAACAAGCAAGATCAATTGTTTCCAGATTTTGTGATAGTTCAAAAATGTTAAATAATAGTAAAATACTTGGCACATATTAAATATTTAATAGCAGTAGTATTTCTAATTACTTGTTTGACAACATTTGACCATTCCATGACTTTAATCATTTCTGTCTTTTTATGTAATATGACTTTACTTCTTGTATATGACTTGGATCATTTAAACATTCAGTCTGATTCCCACCAAAATGGAGGCCTAGGTAGACACGGTACATCTCCCTCCATAACTAAGAAGGAATACAACCACCTCAAAACTAAAAACAGCCAGAAGTACCAGAAAATTGAATTGTATGGAAATCCAACAAAGATATAAAGAAGAAATACTCAACCGGGCAGGTGGGAGGATTGGAGAAAACACAGTGTGGTGGTGGTGGCAGTGGCTATGGCTGGTGGTGAAAAGCACAGTCCCACATTATAAGTCATGAGGGACAGCTGGGGAGCAATCCCAGCCCAAGATCAGACCTCACAGCTCAAAGTTCCAGTGCCAGGGAAAATAAGGCCACATTATTGCTGACTGTGAAAACCACTGGGGCTGGGGGTGATGGAAGAAAACTCATGGTCTCTCAGCAGAGTCCACTTGTTTAGAGGCCCCCATGATCCCAAAATGTTTGAAAAGCTCTAGGAACCACCAGGGCAACAGCTAGAGAGGTTCCAGTTCCTTATGGAAAGTGGGAGAAGTACCTGGAAAAGGGGTGAGCATTGAGCAAACAACATTGTTCCTTCTCTGACTCCTCCCCCACAAACAGTGCCACAATGTGGTGAAACAGGTCACCCTGTATTGACAAATAACTGATGAATACCCCTTAAATGTAACAGGTGTGACAGCTCTACCTAAGACACAGAGGCAAACACAGGAGTCTGACAAGTTGAGGAGACAGAGGGAACAAATCAAGGTTCCAGTAGGAGAACTAAGCAAGGAGAAGAGAAGCAACCTAACAGATGCAGAGTTCGAAAGGCTGGTGATAAAGATGCTCACAGACTTGACAGATATGCTTGAGTATGGCAAAGGTAGAAGGGAAAAAGTGAGAGTTAGGCCAAGAGAAATTAAGGAAAATCTACATAAAACCAATGGTGAAGGGAAGGAAACCAGGTTTCAAATAAATGATATGGAACATAAACAAGAACTAAACAGTTAACCAGTACAGAATGAAGAAATAAGAATCAATAGAAATGAGGAGAGGTTTAGGAACCTATAGGGCAACTTTAAATATGCCAATATCTGAATCACTGGGGTGTCATATAGAGAAAAGGGAGAACAAGACATTGAAAACTTATGCCAAAAAAATAATGAAGGAAAACTTCCCAAATCTGGTGAAGGAAACAGACGCACAAGTTCAAGAAGCACAGAGAGTCCTGAATAAGCTAGATCCAAAGAGGACCATATCAAGACATATCATAATTAAAATGTCAAAGTTTAAAGATAAAGAGAGAATCTTAAAAGCAGCAAGAGAAAAGAAGAGAGTTACCTACAAAAGGGGTTGCTATAAGACTGTCAGCTGAATTTTCAAAAGAAATTCTGCAGGCAAGAAGGGACTGGGAAGAAGTAGTCAAAGTGATGAAAGCTAAGACCTACAACCAAGAGTACCCTATCCAGCAAAGCTATCATTTAGAATGGAAGGGTAGATAAAGTGCTTCCCAGGCAAGGTAAAGCTAGGCCATTATTATATGAAATGTTAAAGGGACTTATTTAAGAAAAAGATCAAAACTATGAACATTAAAATAACAACAAACTCACAACTATCAACAACATAATCTAAAAAAACCAAAACAAAAAAACAAATGCAAACTAAGCAAACAACCAGAATAGGAATGGAATCATAGGTATGGACATCATTTGGAGGGTTATCAGCTGGGAGTAGGAAGGTAGAGAAATGGAGAAAGGGTGTAGGGATTAAGAAGCATAATTGGTAGGTACAAAACAGATAGTTGGATGTTAATAATAGTATAGGAAATGGTGAAGCCAGAGAAATTATATGCGGGATCCAATAAGTTGGGTAGGATTGCTGAAGGGAAGACAGGTACTAGGTGGAGGGAAGCAAAGAGAAAAGAAATTGAGACAACTGTAACAGCATAATTAATAAAATTTACTTAAACAAATTCATTCTCAGAACCTCTGCATTTTATTAAATAAATTTAGTCTATATTTAGTATTTACCTGATCTAATTTATTTATCATTTAGTACATTTCTTTAGTATTATTTACTTATTTCTTATCTTTTCTGCATTCTATTAGACTTCTTTTCAGAGACAAAGAACTTTATCACTCACAGCACAGCAGGTAGGAAAAACATCATGTTTGTGTTGGATCCCTTAGCCCCCCAACTACTACCACAGGGTCATTGTGGTGGAGCCCTATGAATACTAGACATTTAGAGGGTTTGTATCACCTCTAAAGAACACTGGCCTTGGAGAATTCACCTCTTCTATAGAAGGCAATAAGTAATATCTTTCTCTTAGAGAAAGATATTACTGAACTCTTCAAGTTACTTGCTGCACACACAATCCTGAGAAAGAGAGGCAGAGTGGTCAGGGCCTTGCATTCTTGGCTAGCCTGGCAAAAATGTTCAGGGGTGCTCGGGAATATGGCATTTGCTTTTCTCACTAACTGACCTTCATATTTTTAGCTGAACTCCGATATGGACATAATTATACCATTCTATGTGCCATTTTGAATAACCTAACCTACAAAGGCTGGGACAAAATATATGCAAGTTCTCTCACACAGAAGTTAAGGTTACTATTAATAGAACTTCAAGCAGCAAACTGCAGTATAGGCTTCAAACATGTCTGTGAATAAGTTCTAAAGAGGGTAGTAGGACTTATTTCATACATTTAGGATCTAATCCAAGGCCATTACAACATGCACAAGTGAATGATAGACTGATCTACTGATCTTTGATATTGTTTCTAATAAATTATCAGAGGTCTTGACACCCTTTTAAAAAATCAAAAATTATTTGGCCATAGATGTGAGGGTTTATTGTTCAATTGATCCAAATGTATGTCATCATGGTAATACCACACTGTTCCAAATTCAGGAAGTGTGATTTCTCCAGCTTCATTCTTCTTCTTCAAATTTGTTTTGGCCATTCAGGTTCCTTTGAGATACCATATGAATTATAGGATGAATTTTCTATTTTTGCAAAAAATATCATTGGAAGTTTGATATAGATTGAATTGGGTCCATAAATTACTCAGAAATCAACATGTACACAATATTCTTATAATTCATGACTTGGAATGTCTATGTAGTTGTCTTTTTTAATTTCTTGCAGGAATGCTTTTTTAGTTTTCATTGTACAAGTTTTTCACCTCCTTGATTATTTTCTAAGTATTTTATACTGTTGATGCTATTATAAATGAACTTGTTTTCTTAATTTCCTTTTCAAACTGTTAAGTTAGAGAAATTCAATTGATTTTTGTGCATTAACTTTGTATCCTGCTACTTTGTTCATTTTATTAGTTCTTAACAATTCTTTTTGTGACATTTGTACGGTTTTCTACATGAAGCATCACATTATCTATGAATAGAAATAATTTTAGGACTTCCTTTCCAATATAAATGTTTTGTTTTCTTTTCCTTGTCTATTTTCTCTGGTGAGAATTTCTAATGCTACATTAAATAAAACTGGTGTTATTTATAACACCTTGTTACTGATATAGTGGAAAAGCTTTCAGTCTTTCACCATTGAGTATGACATTTGCTGTGGTTTTCATATGTGATTTTTATTATTTTAAGAAAGTTTCCTAGTTTATTATTTTATCATGACAGGATGTTGAATTCTGTCAAATGCTCTTTTCTCCATCAATTTCAATGATTATTTTTTGCCTTTCTTTTTTTAATGTACTGTATTACATTGATTGATTTTCATATATTAAACCATCCTGGCACTCCAATAACATATCCCATGGGTCTTTGTGTTTAATCCTTTTAATATGCTGCTGAATTTTGTTTGTTGATGATTTTTACCTTAATATTCATAAAAGGTTTTGGTCTGTGGATTTCTTTTCTTATATTGTCTTTGTATGGTTTTAGTTTCAAGGCAATGCTGGTTTCAAATGAACTATGAAGTGTCCTCTCTTAATTTTAAGAAAAGTTTGAAAAGGACTGGTGTTCGTTCTTTAAATGTTTGGTAGCATTCTGCAGTGAAGCCATCACATCTGGAACTTTCACATGTCGGGAGATTTTGATTTCTGATTGAATATCCTACTAGTTATAGGTGTAGTCAGGTTTTCTTATTTTTTATGATTAATTCTAGGTAGAGTTTGCATTTCCACAAATTTGTTCATCTAGACCATCCCATAAATTGCCATACTGTTGTATATCATTTATAATCTCTTTATTTCTCTAGAATTGGTAGTAATGTCCCCACTTTTAATTATGTTTGTCTTCTCACTTTCTTAATCTAACAAAAAATTTGTCAATTTTGATGTTTTTGAAAAGACTTAATTTTTCTTGATTTTTCTCTCATTTTTCTAGTTTGTATTTCAGTTAGCTCTGGTCTAATCTTTATTATTCTCTTCTTTCTGCTAGCTTCAGGTTTATTTTGTGTAACTTTTTCTAGTTTTGTAAATTATAAAATTAGGTTGTCAACTTGAGATCTTTCCTGTTTTATTAATGTAAGCATTTAGAGTAAAATCATTATCACTGATTTTGCTGCATCCTATTAGTTTGGTATGTGGTGCTTTCATTTTCATTTGTCTAAGTATTTTTAAAAATTATATTGTGATTTCTTCTTTGAACCATTAGTTCCATGAAAGTGGGTCATGAAATTTCCACAAATTCATATTTTTTTCCATTTTTCTATGCTACTATTTCTAATTTAATTTGATTATGGTTACAAAAAATACCTTTTATGATACCTATCTTTGCAAATCTACTAATAATTTGCTGCCTAACATATGATAAATCCTGAAAAACATTTTATATGCACTTGAGAAGAACATGCCTTCCTTGTTGAGTAGAGTTCCATATATGTTTTTTAGATGTAGTTGGCTTTTGGTTTGGTTCAATTCTCCATATCTTTATATTGTTTGATTGTTCTATTATTGAGAGTAAGTTATTGAAGTCTCCAATGTAATTGTAGAACTGTTTTCCTCTTCAATTCTGGCAATTTTAGCTTTCTATATTTTGATGGTCTGTTTTTAAGTGTGTAAATATTTATATTTGTTACATTTTTTACTATATTAAATCCCTTATTAATATATAATGTCCTTTGCTTCTTATAACCTTTTGCTTATTTAAAATATTTTATCTTAATATAGTTTCCCTTCTTTCTATGGTTATTAGTTGCATCTTCTCACTTTCTATTATGTCTTTGGATGTAAAGTGAATTTCTTACAGACAGCATATAATTAATTGGATCATGTCTTAAAATCCATTCTGCTAATTTTCATGTTTTGATTGAATATTTTAATCTATTTAAAAATATTTTAAATAATTACTGATATAAGAATTACTTCCGTATTTGTTTTCTATTGCCTTAAAGCTTTTTCCCTCATCTCCTGCCTTGCTTTTGTGTTCAGTTGATTTTTTGTAATAAACTGTTTTAATTTCTTATCATTTCCTTTTGTTTATATTATATGGCTATTTTGTGTAGATTATATTGAACATTCTAAAGGTATAACATATCAATTTGATTCGAAACCAGCTTAACTTCAACAAAATTCAAAAAACTGAACTCCTTTATAACTGTTTTAACATCTTTCAGTTTTAACAGTACAAAATTACATCTTTATCCTTGGTTTGTCCCAAACATGAACTAATAATTGTTTTAAAATAATTTTAGAATGTGTAGAAAAGGATATGTGAAATTACAAAACAAAGTTATTACAATAATGCTAGCTTGAATTCATCTACTTGGACTCATGAAGCCTCTTAGATGTTTATATTTATGTCTTTTATTAGACTTAAAAAGTTTTCAGCCATTATTTCTTCAAATAATCACTCAATGTTTTTCTTGATCTTTTTCTTGTGAAATTCCCACAGTGTGCATATTGGTCCAACTGATGATATTCTCAACTTCTGTAGGCTTTGTTCACTTTTCTTCAATCATCTCTCTTTCTGTTCCTCTGGCTCAAGGTTAAAACTCCTTATCTTTAACTTCATCATTTTTTTTCTCCTACCTGCTTAAATGTTTTTAAATTCCTCTATTATTCTTAAGTTTTAATTTTTGTCCACATCATTTCTAGGATTATGAAGGTTTCTTCTTAGGATCTGTACATCTTTATTAAATTTTCTATTTTATTAATACAGCATTTTCTTTACTATTTTCATATTTTTATTTAGTTCTTTAAGCATCTTTAAGACAATTATTTTAAAGTCTTTGCTTAGCAGACCCACCATCAGATCATCATCAGGGAAAGCTTCTGTTGGTTTATAATTTTTTTTCCTTTGACTAGATCATACCTTTCAATTTCTTTGCATGCTTTGTGACATTTGAATTTAATAATGTGGTAACTTTGATAATCAGATTCCCCCCCCCCTCCAGGATTTGTTGCTTTTTCATTTTGTTTCATTTTTAAAAATTGTTTTAGGCCATCTTCATGTCAAAAATCAGCCTGAGGTATAAACTTGCCCATTCTGAGGTTTTTCATGAGCCTCCACCTTTCCTTGGATATGCATAGACTTCTCAATTTTTCTTGCGTATGAAGGTGTGTTGGAATGTCTTAGTATTCAACTTTTGGCTCTCCAAAGGGAACTAAGAGAACAATAAAGATTTTTTGTTACATAAAAGTTACCAGTCCTTGAAAGCTCCTGTGAGTTGCTTCAGCTATAGGAGTTGTGGTTTGAAACACAGGGTAGTTGTATAATAATGGCTGTCCATGTCTGCGTGCACATCTCCATAACCAGATTAAAGATATTTGGAAGCAGGGTCCCATTGCCTACCTGGGCTTCTGCAAACTATGTTGCAAGTTTCTCTGGGGATGTGTGCATGGCTGCTTGCCTTGGGATGTGGGCTAAGTGATTAGTAGCTATTGCTATGCTTAGAACTGAAATTGACTAAACTTAACCAACATTTACCATTCAATCCCACAAGTTGAAATGTTTCAATATCCTCCAAACTTCCAAAATAGTTACATCACACAGATAGATACCACCAGTACAACCGTTGTCTAGGTAGGTAGACAACGGTTGTACTGGTGGTATCTTAGTGTTTCCTACTATCATCTTCCCAGAATCCTTTCCCAGAGGCCTTGTCATTAGTTATTTCCCACAGTAGCTAGAGACAGAACGATACTGCCACATTCTTTCATATTTGGTCTTCTACATTATACCTGCATCTGTTATACAAATGTTAGGACTGAACATCATGGCCAAAAATTACTGGGTTTTACTTCACATAAGTAAACTTCGCTTTTATGAAATACCTGCAAAACTCACATTCACCTTTTTTGAATTACTTTATTCCTATCTTGGTGATCTCTTTAGCATTTTCATTATTCTTCAGTCTCTTTCTCTATTAGTGTTGGCATTCACAAGCAGGAATAAGTAACATAAATTAACAGTACCATATGCATGGAAAGGTGAAATATATATTTGAAAATAGCAGAGTGGCATGGTATATTTTCATAGCATATGGAAATATCATATAAAAAGCAATGGACATTAGATATTTATAAAGTGTAAGCTTTCATTTATGTGTAAATATTAAACAAAAAATGTGTTAACCAAAAGGAATATTCAACACAATTGCTAAAAACACTATCTTTCATTTCTAAAGTAAACTGTTTGTAGTATTTTGTTTGCTTTTAGAAGCCCCTTCAGGTATATTTTGTGTTTTATTTTTACATTATTTCTGAAAATAAATAAGAATCTCCTTTTGCAGAAACAGATTTTCTTCAAGGCAGTGCCAAACAGGTGTCTGGTCCTAAAATAGCCAATAATTATTTTTTGGCAATAAATAATATTAAGCAATTTTATTTTCTCTCATATGTGAATCGCCAAGTTTGCAAAAAATTTTGCATGCATCTTACATATAAATATTAATATTGCTTCTTCTGCCTTTGTGAAACAAGTTTCTTTTCCTATTGACATTGATATTGTTTGTCACTTGTTTTTCCTTTAATATTTTCTTACATTCTAGTAAGGGTGGGCTTTCTCTGTTAGGTTTTAATACCTACTTTTATTTGTACCATATCCTCCTAGGACTGAATCAAAGGATATTTGAGGCCTGTCATATACTGCTATTCTCCAAAGATTCTCCCTGCCAGCAATGAACATTCCCTCCGGGAAAATGTGCAAAGATGTGATCGGTTTTACCCTCAAGGCAAAGTTCAAAGACAACCTATAACATTCTCTGAAAGACTGGTGCAGCACAAGTTTGGTTAAGAGTTTGATTCCATCATCTTATGTTTTAATAATGTGTCCCACTGCCCATTTCACTATACATAGGGCATTCCTGCTGACCTAATCTAAAATGTGTCAGGTGGGTATTTTTTGGAGGTATTATGCATGAAAGTATTCCTGTTTTTATTTATATTATGGCACCCAATTTCAAACTTTAACTTACTATCTAAGAATAACACAAGATTAGATACATAAGAACCTTTAAAAACCATGTACTCCAACATTCTCATTTTATATTTGAGCAAATCAAGGACCCCAAGTATCCCAAGGCTAACACTAATACTAGTGTTAGCAATGCAACGCTTGGGACATGAATCATGTTTCTCAAAATCCAGGCCACTATTCTCTGCATTAAAATATATTGCCTTCAGTGTAAAATACAGACTTTATTCATGGCAAGATAAGTTGATTTATACATTAATCGATTTTAGGGATAAGATCATATACATATAATAGAGCAAAAGTGACAGCACACTTAGGTGAAAAACAAGAAAAGTAAGTTCTTATTTCATTAACTATTTTGTGCTACTGCCAATGATTGATAGGCCACCTCTCAAGGCATTTGTATTTGAATTTTCTTTTTAACCCTAGGAGTCTTTGAATGTAGGAAAAAATGTGTAAACTTTTCATTTTGACAAAAAGTAAAATATAGGGGTGAACAAAAGGCCTTTACTCAGGATAGTTTTGGAGTGTGTGTGTTGCGGAGGTTGGTTCCAGCCATGGCAATGGGGGTAACCCATTAGGACGTACATAAACCAAGGATACCCTCAATGTTAGTGTTATTTTTTCAAATTGTACACATGGAAGTGTTTATGGCTTTGGAAGAATCATGGCATGTGTAACTCATAAGAAGAAATTTATGAAATGCCTTTGTACTCATTTGATTGTGTAGGAAAGTGCCCTGTACCTAGTAAATGTAAATCCTATAAAATTACATACTAAAACAAAAGCTTAGATATGTTTATCATCACTGAGCTTCTTTAAAAGATTTAAAAAATTAAAAATAGCTTATTTAAAGAAGCAGACTAGAATTTGACTATATAACTCCTCATTGATCCTTTACTTGCTAATGAATGTTTTCTCAGATTAGCAGCATTCTTGTGATATAACTGGAAAGAGTATTAAGTCTAGAGGAACGCTTCTATAACTCAGTAATCATGGCTACTTAGACACTATGGTAGAATGTAATCAGAGGATCCTGAGGAAAAAGATCTTGAGTGAGGAAATTTACCTGAAGGAAATTAATTAGAAAATAGAAAGAAGCAGCAGCTGTGTTACTAACACAAATGTAAAAATAATGTGATAGAGTGATGTCAGCAAGAGAGTGGACTAAGAAACTCCAAGCCTAATTGCCCACTTTAATATTAAAACACAAACATACATACACACACACACACACACACACACACACTCGGTACCAAGTCTGAATCAGAAAGAAATATAAAATCTTAATAAATCTATAATCAGTAGGCTGATTTAATCAGTAATTAAAACCTCCCACAAAGAAAAGCCAACACCCAAAAGTGCTACTATTGAACTCTGCCAAACATTTAAAGAAAAATTAGGGAAATCCTTTTCGAATTCTTCCAAAAAATTGAGGGAAGTGGGGGGACACCTCTGCTATAGATTGAATGTCTATATCCCCGAATGTCACATGTTGAAATCTTACCCACCAAGGTGATGCTGTTAGGCGGTGGGGCATTGGGAAGTTATTAGGTCATGGTGGGAAGAGCCCTCACAAAAGGGATTAGTGGCATTACAGAACAGTCCCCAGAGGTCTCCTTCTTTCACCACCGTATGAGAACAGAGCAATAAAGTGCTGGCTATGAACCAAGGAAGCAGGCCCTAACAAGATACTAAAGTTTGCGGAAACTTGATTTTGGATTTCTCAGTCTTTTATTGTATTCTGTTACAACAGTCTGAATGTACTAAGACAACTTCCCAACTTATTTTCTAAGGCTAGCATTTCTCTGCTACCAAAGCCACACAAAGGCACTACAAGAAAACACAAACAAAATATAAAAATAAACTACAGGCCAATATTTCTTATAAGTGCTGATGCAAGAATCCAAACAAAATACTATCATACTAAATTCATGATAATGTTAAGAGAATTATTCACATTGACCAAGTAGAATGTGTTCCTGGAATACAAGGATGATTCACCATATGAAAACCAGAGAATGAAATACATTACATTAACCAAATAAAAGCCCAAAACCCACATGGTCTCTCAATTAATGCATCAAAAGCTTTTGGCAGAATTTAAAACTCTTTCATGATAAAGGCACTCAACTAGAAATATAAGAAAATGTTAACATGATAAAGATAATATGCAAAAAATACATGGTAACCATCATATTCAAAGGTTAAAAACTAAAAGTTCTTCTTGTTAGATGAGGAATGAAGTAAGGATTCTGACTCTTGTCACTTTTATTCAACATAGTCCTGGAAGTCCTAGTCAGAGGAATTAGACAAGAAAAAGAAATAAAAGGCATCCAAATAGGAGAAGGTGAAGTAAAATTATGTCTGTTTACAGATAACATGATAGTACATCTAAAAAACCCTACATTCCATTGGAAAACTTCTTAGAACAAACAAATTTAGCCGCGTTTCAAAAAGGAAATCCTCACATCCATGGTCAAATGTTTTTTGATAACAGTGCCAAAACCACTCAAGGCAGAATGGGTACTTTTCCACAAAATATGTTAGAAAATTGGATATCCACATGCAAAAGAATGAAGTGAGACTCTTACCTTAAATACAAAGTAACTCAAAATGGATCAAAGACTTGGACCTAAAAACTATGAAACTTTTAGCATACATAGTAGAAGAACTGGCAACTGTTTAATTAATTATGACACCAAGAGCAACACAACATTAAAAAAAATTGATTCTGGATTTTATAAAAATGTAAAATATTTGTGCATCAATGGAAATAATGAACAGAGTGAAAAGATTACCCATGAAATGGAAGAAAAATTTGCATATTATATACCTTAAGGGATTAATACCAAGAATATATAGGGAGCTCCTGTAACTCAACAACAAAACAACAACACAAACTTATTTAAAATAGGCAAAACTTACCCTGGCTGGGTAGCTCAGTTGGTTAAAGTATTGCCCAGAAATATCAAGGCTGAAGGCTCAATCTTTAGTCGGGGCACACAGAAGAATCAACCAATAAATACATAAATAAGTAGAACAACAAATAGTTGTTTCTCTCTGTCTCCTTTCCTCTCTTTCTCTCTCTAAAATCAATAAACAAAAAAGTGAAAATAGGTAAGACTTGAAGACATCTCTCCAAAGAAATGGCCAATTATTAAACATCATTAATTGGTAGAGAAATGACAATCAAAAACACAATGGGATATCATTTCATTTCCATTAGAGTGGCTATTGAAAAAAAAAAAAAAAAAAAAAAGGAAAAGTTTGGTGAGGACATAGAGCCTTTGTGCATGCCAATGGGAATGTAAATGGTACAGCAACTATGGGAAACAATATGGTGGTTTCTTTAAAAATTAAATATAAAAGTACCATTTGATACAGCAAGTCCACTTCTGGGTTATATACTTAGAAGAAATGAAAACAGGAACTCATATGGATACATATGGATATTTGCATATCCATATTCATAGTAACATTATCCACAGCAGCCAAAAGATGAAGCAGCCTAAGTTCACTGACGGATAAATGAATAAACAAAATGTGGTGTTTATATAGGTACGATATTCTGCCGCTTTAATAAAGAAGAAAATTCTGATACATACCACAACATAAGTGAACATTAAAAACATTATGCTAATAAAAGCCTGTCTCAAAGGAGAAAATATTATATAATTCCACTTATATGCGGTGCCTAGTCAAATTCACAATTAGAATGGTGGTCTTCAGGAGTTGGGCAGGCACAGTGGGTTATGGTTTAATGCATATGGAGTTTCAGTTTGGGAAGATGAGAACATTTTGGAGAGGGACAGTGATGACAGCTGTAAAACAACAATATAAGTGCACTTAGTGCTACTGAACTCTGGACTTACAATTGGCTAAAATAGTAAATTTTGCTGTGTTTTTCTACAATAAAAACATGTGCATCTATAATTTCAAAATGTTGTATTACATGGGCAATAAGCTTTCCTCACTCATTTGAAGATTTCTTTGAAGGCTCCATCTGCCCTAATTCATTTGTTACAGAGTGGAAGACGGCCATCTCCAAGCTACCAGACACTGTTTAGGGATGGGGGATGGGACTTAGTGAAGCACATTTTCCCGCAGAGAGGTAATCTGTACACCTATGGCTGGTAGCGAGGGTCTTAGTCATATCAATCATTAGGAGCCAAGGGAAGGGCTTTTGACCAAAGAACAGTGATGAAAGTACCACCTGTGTGAGATTTCACAGGTGGTCTCAATTGGTCACCCTACCCATTGCATCACAGGCGTCACCATGATCCAACAAAACACAGCACCTGCTTCCTGGACTGCCATACGGAGGTTGATGACATTGTACCCCAGATCCTGAAGGAGACAGCTGACAGATAAGGAATGGGAAACTTCTGGATGTTTTTGGCTTATAGCCTTTTAGGCAGCAAGGCAAGTGCTGGGTTTCAAGGGAGGTCACAGTCCTTCCCAGATCAGAATATTGTAAATAAAGACCTGTTTTCTTCAACACTAATCATTGGGTCTTACACCAAGGCAACATATGAATGAACTCACATGTTACATCACAGAGTGAAGAAAAGCAGAAGATGGGGGAAGGGAAACAACTTAAATACCAATCATGAAATAAGCACAATATTTTGTAGTAATGATCCATGGATTAAAAAAGCCAAATAGCACAAAATTCAAAATAAATGGTATTCTCCACAAAGCATGGTGAGTGCCAGGTGGAGTGCATGCTCGGGGTGCAGAAAGAAAAAGCAGAGGAACAAATCTTGGCTTGCTACGGAGACCAGAGTCAAGGACCCCCGACCCCCACCCCCAGCTTACAGCTCAGTTCTTTGTAAGAGATGAATTCAAGCAAGCCAACAGGTATAGTAGAAATGCGATAGCAAGTTAATTTAGGGAACAGATACAAGCACGAAGCTGCCAACAGGCCCCCAGCTGGTCTAAATGCCCCACGTACAGAGGAAATAAAGTTGTTAGTAAGCTTGTTCTAGACACCTGAGCCGAGGCTACAAGCAGGTACTTACCTAATCTAAGTACACCGACTATAGGGGTTTGGGCATTATATACATTAGCTAGCTTCCAGGTAGCCCTCCTTCTTCCTCTAGACTTTGGGATTAATATAAAAGTCTGCCTAGTTAGTGAAATTGTTACAAACGCTTCCTTACCCAGCATAGAATCTCAAGGACCCCCTGCTTCCTCCTGTGCTCCTTGATGTTCAGGTCACCTGCGAATTTTAGTGAGATTGTTGCAGAAGTTTACGTGTACCCCTTCCTCAGCACAGCCTCAAGGATTCCCCTTCTTTTCCACTTTTTTGTTTATCATGCTTCGGACACCTGCCAATCTTATCAAACTGGGTCACTTTTGCTGAATTGGTGAGAAATGGCCCTTTTGCTTCTAGCATCTTCTGTAAATTCCTTGTTAGGTTCTAATGGCAAGGGCCCTGCTTTGTTTATTTCCCCTGTGGCCACTCACTCCTAGCTGCTACCTAACACTCTGACCTTGAGATATGCCGAAGGTAGCTGCGATAAATACAGCTCTGTAAAGGCTTGTCAACGCATTGCAAATACATTTCCTATTTTTAAGATAATACTTACATGTTGCTGTCTATAACTTCAAACTGCTGATAAATGTCTACCTCATTAAATTGTGATAACAAATAATGAGAATACAAATGAGAGTACCAATTAAGAATAGACACAATCAAAACATTTATTTATTTCAAGTTTTTCTTGCATTTGCTTGAGCTATTCAGAGATTGGGCTGAAACACCAAGTTGAAAGTCAAAATTTTCCTTGCAACACTGAATTGTGACACTGCAAGCACTTTTTAAAAACACATTTTGAGGACCAGTTATCATGGCAATACATCCACCAGCTCATAAATTCTTAGGCTAGACTAATAAGAGGTAAAGGACCTCAAGTGATGTGATGAATACAACAGGTGAGAACAAGTACTTATGTGAATGTGCATAATTAAATGACTCACAGCAAACGAAGTACAGCAACTAAGCCAACAAAACAAATACTCCTCAAAAGAGTATTTCAAACTCAAGAGTAACATTTAGCAGTTTCCCTGGTTTACAGGTGCAAGCTTGGCATATTAAAAACTTCCCAAACAAAAGTTTTATGTTTAGAGCAAGGTTCAGTATGGGGAAAATTCATTTAAAACCTCTTTAAGAGGGTTTATAAACTTTCCAAGTAAGGCAAAATGATTCACTGCTCAGTTTTCCTAAGAACACAGGAATATTTTATGATTTTTATATATTTTACAGCATCTCACCAGTCATATCTCTAAATCCGATACGTTTAGTGTGGTATTTATGCATCTTTGGAGTAGGAAATGGGAGAATTTAATGAAGCTCCTATTCCCACCTTTGACCAACACTCCATTTGCAGCATACAATTTTTTTAGATGATCCTTTGAGAAGTGGCTTTTTCCAGTTCAAAAAATGTTAAATTACTATCACAAAGGTTAAAGAAGGTATTTCTGAGATATTTGACTGGAGAAACCTGAATTGAATCCAGAAGTTTTAAGCTATCTAACAACCTAAGTGTTTCAGTGACTTCATTAATACAAAACCTTTTTCCTTACTCCTAGAATGGTCCACACAGTTGTCCTTAATCAGGATATTTCTTCCCAGGTCACAAGGATTTAGGCTCCTTCAGTTTGTGTGTTTACCTTCCTGATAACACTGAATCCTCTTCATTTAGCCAGAAGTCAGAGAAAAACAGAAGGTGGTATGCAGGTTTCATAAGGCAGGTTTGGAGTAGTATACATCATTTCTGTCCCCATGTACTAGGCTCTAATCCAGTCACAATGGCCTCATCAAACTCCAAAGGAGGGTGGGAAATGTAGCTTTGCTGCGTCAGTTTGGTAAACAGCCAGTAATCTTAACAATTTATCCTTCGTAGATAAGGATTTTTATTTTCTGAGGTTATTTTCCCATGGGAACAAAAGAAAATTAATTGTCTGCTTTTCCAGGACTCTGTGTGTGTGACTGTGTGTGTGTGTGTGTACCTGTATGAAGGTAGGAAATGATCAGGATATTACAATAAATGAACAAGAAAAAGCATACATACAACAGCAAATATAAAAAGACAGTCTGTGAATATTTAAAAATGACTGAATATTTGATAGATCAAGGAAAAGATAAGACACAAACTAATCAGGAATATGATATTAGGATCCTAAAATAGGCTACATATATAAAAAGATTATGGCAACTTTATATTAGTAAATATAAAAAAGAGAAAACTGTGACAATACCTAAAAAGTGTAATATTAAAACTAGAATCAACAAAAGTATGTTCCACCATAAAGAAAAATTACTGTTTTTAAAAATAAACATTATTCTTATAGAAAACAGAAAAAGAAATTTGCCTATTCCTTTAATGGAGTATAGTTAATTTTCACTTTAAGTTATCTAAGAGAAGGCTTCTCCTGGCCAGGATAGAGCAACAGTGTCTTGGCTCTGTTGACTCTCTGGCTAGCCTCCATCCCCTGTACTCTCAAAGATCTGTGTCTGTCCTTTGGACGGAAACGAGGAAGTCTTTGGCAGGCAGCAGGGCCTTTTCGGTCACTGTGGACTCACAAGTCTCCACATCTTTGGATAAGAGATTATAATTTCCCAAGGATAGGTTCCCTTCTTCCACATGTCTATCTGTGCAAGTGTCAATGAAAGAGGAAAAGGACAGCTTTTCAGGGAACCTGGAGGAGGCCAAGAACACTTGGAAGCTGGGATCAGGCTTCTTTCTGAAAATAAATCCTAATTCCTGATCTTTTCAGTCAAGTTGCTTCTGCCCAATGCAAGGCTCCAGCCACATAGGCAATTCATGGGGTCTGAACAAAACAGATACTCGAGCCTCCGCTCCCCTTTGTTTTGCTGTGCACTGCCTTATTCCACACGCCTTGAGAGAAACCCAGTTCTCAGCACTTCTGAAGAGCTCTTAAGTCCCCTGGCTGCAAGTATCTCTGGATATTACCTTCACCTCGGTGGGGTGAGCTCCACGGGAGTCTTCCTTTCCCTGCTTTCTGCCAGCCACCATGTGTGCAGGAACAGAAGATCCACACTGCCCCAAACCATACCCCAGAGTCCTCTGGGAAATACTCCTTTCCCAGAGTGGATCCATTCTTGCTCTCTCCTTTGCACTGCAGAAATTTCAGCATACATGAGACTAGAAAAAGACAATAGACTGTAGAAGCAGGGGAGCCTATTCAGAAGGAAGAGAGAGAGGGATGGGACTAAGTATCTGGGGTGCAACGGAGAGGGAGCTGTACCAGGGACCATGTGGGAGGACGTGAGATGGGTAGAATGAGGGCAGTTCCCTGGGTATCAGTGAGCTCCCTAAGAGCACCTTCAATCCTCACGGACCCCCTCGGGCCACTGGGATGCAGGCCCTCAAAGGCCTCGGATATTTTTCCTGTCTCATACATAAAAAATGGGGCTAGCACATTTCAAAGAACAATGTGAGGGAAAACAAAGGCCACCTCAGAAAAGCAGAGCAAACCATC
This sequence comes from Noctilio leporinus, assembly GCA_004026585.1. Classification (NCBI taxonomy): domain Eukaryota; kingdom Metazoa; phylum Chordata; class Mammalia; order Chiroptera; family Noctilionidae; genus Noctilio; species Noctilio leporinus. Next base: position 146,144 of record PVIW01000529.1, read on the forward strand.
AGCAAGCACAGGGATCTCAGCTGCCACCTGAGACAAGGCATCCCAGCCTGAGACAGAAGAGGTACCAACATTTCTCAAAACTCTCTCTAACCAAAAGCTAAGGGACCCCATATCTCTTTCTCAAAGGAATAAGTCTTTCTCACACCTATGGCAAGTGAGTAGTCCACTAGCTTTCTTAGACAGCAATTCCCACACACCCAATCAGGGATATAAGTGATCTCTCTCACACACAGCAGTGCCCCGCAATGTCCACACACTTAGCAACAGATACAGACAGGAATGGAGACCAAAAGCAACAAACACAACACTATTGTAATAACTATGTATGAGGCCAACCGGGTACTTGAAATACTTGAAATATTGGGGGCCTATTCTGTAAAGGACATGATTATCTAACCACTACATTGCACACCTAAAACTAACAGAATAATATTGAATGTAAACTGTGATTCAAAACAACAAAATAGATACAGGACACACACACACAATGAAAGTGCTAACTCACACAGGCACAGGATGGTTTAGGTAAGATTCTTCGCTATGTTCTCTCATTACCTCTCTTTATCATATTACTGTTTCAGTTTGCTACCCGCTTTTACCATTCTCTGAAACCATCTTATCAATCTGTTCATGCTCATTATGTTCCACAGGGCCAAAAACTAGTATCTCCAGTTCACAGCAAGAGGGCTGGCACATAGCAGGGCTCCAATAAACATTCAGATTAGTGATTAAAATTATCTTCCCAGATCTAACCACCTGCATAAAGCATTCTCCTCTTCCCCAAATTTAGCTCAGCATGTCTGCATCATATCAATTTGGCAAGCAACTTCTGAGGCCCCAGACCAGGGCCCCCTACCCATCTGCCCCCCTAAATTCACACCAGTCCCAGCACCTGTCATATTGTTGGCCTTTGAATGTGGCTCTTCCCACCATCATACGAAGATAAACAGACAGGCAACTGAGAGAGTTCCAGGGCTTTTAATCAATAGAATCCCGAGCCTGCCCCCAGCTGGGCTGTGGTCAGAAATCAGGCTGTTCTCAGATGTTCACAGTCCACCTGCAATGAGGGTGGGGCAAGGAGGCTGGGGAAGAGCAAGACAGAGGTTAGACCAGGGTAGGCTGGGCATGCAGATGAGGTGCTAAGCTTCAACTGTCAAATAAACTGCTCACTTCTCCCCACTTCCCACAACACCAAGAACAGCAGAGCTCCTAGACATGCAGACTAGAGGCCCTCCCTCCCCCATTCCAGCAGTTCAGAAACACAGGCCCTGGGCTGGATCCTTTCCTACGTTGCTGTCCCCCGGGAAGCCATGGCAGGCTTGCAGTTCCATGGGGAGACATGGTATGAGCAGTAGGTAAGGCCCACGTGCGTCCCAGATTCTCTCTCCTTGCTCATCTATCCCATCTCTTAGTCACCTTGGAGGACATACCCCATCTCTCCTATGGTATCTCCCGTGCTCTGCTCCTGGGGCTGGGTCAGTTGCTGGGGCTTCCCCGCAGGAAGATCCGAATGTTGCAGTGGCTCTGCCTCTGCCCCAGACACTTGCAGCTTACCCTGCAACGTGTACAGCAGTTGGAGGAAGGTCTGGTGCCTACAAAAAAGAGGTGAGTGTGAAGGGAGGAACCTCAGCTGGACCACCCTGGGCCTGTAGCCCATGCGCCCAGCCTCACCTCTGCAGCTTGTCCCGCTCCTGTGCTGCTTGCTGCTTCAGGGTTCCAAGTTCCTGACACAGCTGCTCAAGCTCCTGCTGAACTCCTGTCTTACGCCCCCTCACCTCTGCAGAAACTTCCGCTAAATGCTGCAGACGCTTCTCCTAGCAGGAGTGAGAACGCAAACATGGCTCACCAGATGCTGAGATCTTACAGCCATTCCCCTAACCACTTCAGCCCAGACGGCACAAAGATGGTAATACTTAGTTTGCTATGTGCCAGATACATTTTAAGCACTTGCTGTGTTCATTGTTTAACCATCTTAACACCTTTTTAGGGTAGATGCTAATATTGCCTCCATTTCACAGAAGTAACGAAGCACAGAAAGTCAGGTAACTACCCAAGGTCACAAAGTTGTTTAGTAAGGATGCTAGGAGTCAAGTCTACATTGGTATCCATACACTGTAATGTTGCCCAAAAAGAAAGGAGATGAGGTTTGTCAGGCAGAGGACTCAGTCCATGCAATAGCACATGGTAGAAAGAACTATTTTCCTAGGGAAATGGACCCACCTGTTGCAGCTGCCACTGTTTCTGGGCTGTTCTGAGTTTCTCCATGGCCAGTCGCTTCTGCAGGTAAGCAGAAACAGGGGAAAAGGAGAGGAGAACCATATTCTTCTGGCTGCACTTTGGGATATGGACAGTGGTGCCAACCTCGCATGTTTGCTCTCCCCCTCCTCCTCTCTAGAAATCCTTCCCTTCCCTCACCCTGGTGCACCTTGGCCTGGAGCTGGTCAAGGGCCTCCTGGAGCTGTGCTTGCTTCCTCTGGGCCTCCTCCATCTTGGGCAGGGCCTGGCTCAGGCCTCTGGTGATGGCCTCCACATGTTCTTGGTAGGTAGCCTTCAGTTCTTTCCATTGCTCCTTGGCTGCAATTGCCTTCTGTCCTGAGATGTGCCAACCAAATGAGGACTCAAGTAAAGGTTGGCCTGCTAGCCTGAAACACTGGGGCCTCAGTCTTTCCATCAGCTGTAGGGCTGACTTGACTGACATCTCCCTTCCCTCCCCACTCAGAGTAGCCTTTACCCCAACCCTCTGACTACTCACGGCTCACATCTTCAGAAGCCAAGGGGTCCAGGCCCTGGACAGTATCCTTCTGAGCCAAAAAGTTCTGCAGAAAGTCTACTACCTGAAGCTGGCTGCAGAGCAGCTTGTCTTTCTTCCGAGAATCCTATTTAAGAGGGAAGAGGCAGAAAACTTCCTTACCTTTTTGTACTGCAGGCCAACAAGGCTGCCTTCCAGTCCGTTCGCCATCACCGATACCCAGGATCTCAGCACAAGGACCCAGGAGCAGTCCCTGGCGTATACCATCTTGAACATACATACCATCACAAACTCAGCCAGGATCTGTCCCGGCAGTTCTGCCTCTTCCTGCAGGCCTGTAGGCTCCAGGGTGTCTGCCAGCTGGGCCAGGGCCCTGAAAGGGGCAAAGAAACAGGGGAAACTGCAGACTCCTAAGGTATCAGTTCTGGAGAACTTTTAAACACATGCACATGTGTATATATCAATGCTAAGAGTTGTGCCTGACCAGTATCTACACACAGGCTGAAAGGGCCATACGGGACCAGGAATGGTGTGGGGTGGGGGGAGCTATGGAGGAAATAAGGACCATGAGAAAAAATAAGCAGTGTAAGGTGAATAAGGAGTGTGGGATGGGAAGTGTCTCACTGAAGAGAAACCATTTGAGTCAAGGGAGATGTATAAGGAAAGGGGAAAAAAAATAAGGACAAAGTTGATGCGCTGTGGGTGCTCTCCAGGCAGAGCACTAACCTTGGAAAGGGGCTTAGGTCAGAGGTCTAGATGCCTAGCCTAGGTTCTCTGAGCTCTTCCTTGATAGGGGCTATAGTGGTCCCCGAGGAGGCAGGGATCAACATAAAATAACCCAATGGGAGAGGGTGGGGCAGGGGAGAAAGAAATTAAATGGCCCTTCCAGGATGTCTCCTGGAGGTGGAGTCTCCTGTTTTGATAGTGCAACCTACGAAGAAATGGGAGGACTGACACGGATGAAACCATCCCCTTTCGGGGCACACTCCCGGGAGGTGCGGATGTGCAGGGAGCCACGGGCAGTTCCTCGTAGACCGAACCCCTGGGAAGAGGCACGGCATCTCAAAAACCTAAGACTGGGGTCTAGGGTAGGGACCAGTTCACCGCGACCGAGCTTGAACAGCTGTAAGGGGTCCAGAGAAATGTGCACTGTACTCGGGGACTCGCAAGATCCACCCGGCCCACCCCCGGGTGGCGCCTTATTGCAGACACTTACTCGAGGGCTGCAGCCTCCACCTCGGTCTCCGCCGCCTCCATCCTTCCCCGCGCCGCCATTCAACTCATTACTCCCCTAATACCGCTTTCCTGTTTGGATCCTTGGTTGACTGCGCGCCGGACCAGGCGATTGGCTACCCGGAAAATGGGCGGGAACCAAGGACCAGCGCGAGCTCTCATTGGCAGGCGCGGATTCGCGCGTCGGCGCGCCCCACTGTTTGGCGCAGGCGCAATTATAGACGGTCGGGTGTGGGGGCGCAGTAGTTCTGCGCTTGCGCACTAGCCTGTAGGCGGTGCTGGACACCGGAGGTGGTTCCTTAATGCACTGGGTGGTGTTTGGTTGCGTTTTCCTTAAAAGCTTGCAGTAAATTGGGTCTTAGGAGAAACTCTCAACATTAATTTTATTCTTAAGAAACTATTAGCTAGAAAGACAACACTGGGTCTGTCGTGCAAGGGACTTGGTATCAGTAACGAAAAGCAGTGATCCTGGAGGCACGGAGATCAAAAAGCTTACTGTCTTTAAAAAAAAAAATGTCCAGGACGTGGTGCAGGGAGGGAGAACCCAAGCAGAGCCCAGCGGATTACCGGCGTTGACAAGTTTAAAATGAAATTCTGCAGGGACCAAGGCAGATCATCTTATCAGCAGCGTTTAGGAAAAAGGAGAGAGTTGCATGGAGAGAGAACTCAGGTCGACAGTTTTCTCAGGCTTTCAGCTGAGAACTGAGCGTCCCCTGTCTGAGGACGCCACCCAGAAGGGGTTTACATATTCCTAGAGGTATTTAGGGTCAGAAATAGTGGCTGAAAATTTTCATCTATGGGCTGCTAGGTAGAGTACCTAGACAGGGCGTCCCTTTGTAGTGGGGAATAATTAGCCCTAAACTGGTCACTGCTCTAGAGCGACCTAACAAATCTTAAAATCAAGACTCAAGTGGACCAAACTCTCTAAGAAGAAACAGGACAATGAAACATTTAAAAAATACTGTTAGAATTAAAATTTAAAAAGTCACCCTTGATTTTTTATATACACGAAACAGAATCTGTTCCAAAAACGAACGTTATCTAAAGACATCTATCTATACATAAAAACTTGAAGCAATTTATCATGGGCAGGTCTGCACTAAAGAAATGCAAAAGAAGTCTGTCAGAAGAAAAATGGCGTCTCACTGAAATATGAACGTGTACTAAGAGATGAAAAGTACTAGAAATAACAGTAAATATGCATACTTTTCCTAATTATTTTTTAAACAAATGAATTGCATCAACAAAAATAGCAATAAAATGTGGAATTCATAATGTGCCAAAGTTAAACGTAGCACAAAGTGGGGGAGAGTAGAAATGAAAATAAATTATGTATCTGATTTGTCAAGTTGTATGTCAGGTTAAAGTAGTTAAAGCTGTGTATTACAATCTCTTAAGCAATAGTATTAACATATCCTATGGTGACCACAATCTTTCTTTTTGAGTGTAGGTGGAGCCTGTCACAAGCTACCACTTGTTTCTAAATGAGGATATAGTAAGGGTAATGAGATATCATTCTCTTAATTAGGGTACTTAATAGGCAAAGGTGTTGCCATATCTTTCTCTTAAAACCATTCATTATATAACACTCTATGGCAAATTGAAAAGGGAGATTCTCCTGCTGGCCTTAAAGATGCAAACAGCTGACAACTAGTAAGAAGACAGAGACCTCAGTTATAACATCCACAAGAAGGTGAATTCTGCAAATACTATGAACAAGCTTGCGAATAGATTTTTCCCTAATTGAGACTCCAGAAAAGACTACTGCCCAGTTAACATCATTGATTTCAACCTTGTAAGAAGAACGCAAAATCCTGTCTCATGGAAACTGAGCTAACAAATGTGTATTATTTTAAGATGCTAAATTGTGGTCATTTATTGTTCAGCAATAGGAACCAAATATAAGTAACTTGTAAATAACAAAGTTATAGCTAATAAGCCAATAAGGGAGATAAAATGCTGTAGAATCTAAGTAATACTCAACTATTTCAAAGGAAGGAAGAAAAAGGCAAGAAGGGAAATAAGAGAGGAATAAAAAACAAATAGCAAAATGAAAGACTTTAAGCCTAATTATATAAATAACTACATTAAATGAAACACTTTAGATACACAAAAGGTAGAGATTATCAGATTGGATAAAATAATTACATTAAGAAACTCACTAGTCGTGGCTGGTGGCACAGTGAATAAGGTGCCCAGCCTGCGAACCCAAAGGTCGGTTTGATTCCCCAGTCAGAGCACATAACCAGATTGCAAGCCAGGTCTCCAGCCAGGTCCATAGCTGGAGGCAGGTGAAAGCCAATCATACATTGATGTCGCTCTCCCTCTCTTCCTCTCTCCCTTCCCCTCTCTCTAAAAAGAATAAAATATTTCTAAAAAAAAAAAAAAAAAAAAAAGAATGAAGGAATACATGTGCATTCAGGCAAACCTCAGAGATATTTTGAGTCCAGTTCCAGACCACCATCTTAAAATAAGTATCACAATAAACGGAGTTACATGATATTTTTGTTTCCCTAGTGTATATAAAAATTGTACATATACTGTGGCCTATTAAGTGTGCCATAGCATTATATCTTTTTTTTTTTAAAGATTTTATTTCATTATTTCTAGAAAGAGGGGAGGGGAGAGAGGCAGAGAGGGAGAGAGACATCAATGTATGGTTGCCTTTCACCTGACTCCAGCCACAGATCTGACTGGAGATGTGGTTTACAACCTTGTTATGTGCCCTGGCTGGAGAATCGAACCTGTGACCTTTGGGTTCGCAGGCTGGCGCCTTACCCACTGTGCTACCAGCCAGGGCACATTATATCTTAATAAAAGCAATTTACATACCTTAATTTAAAAATAGTGTATTGCTAAAAAATGCTAACCACCATTTGAACCTTCAACAAGTTATAATCTTTGGATGAAAATGCAATATCTGCAAAGCACAATTAAATAATGTATGTCTATATTGAGAGGAAAATGTATTATCAGAGATGAAACAGTTTCATAATAATAGAAGTCAATTCATGTGAAGTTAATAATCATACATTTTTATGTTCATGCAGTTGGAGACCAGCAAAATACATGAATCAAGAAGTGGCTGAGCTGCAAGGAGAAATAAACAAGTCCATAATTACAGTAGAGTTTTCACTAACCTGTTCACAAAATTTTTTACAGTGCACATAACAGTAGAATATTCACTTTCCCAGTGCATATCAACAAATTATATACATATATATGTACACACACACACATACACATATACACATATATGTATATAGATACACACACACATATACACATGTATACATATATATGGTCATACAAAATGTTTTCTGTCTGTAAAGTATCAAAATAATCTTATATGCTTTGAGCATTATGCTGTTTTCTAATGGAGAACAATTTTTTTTTAATCTAGTAATTTCTTCATCTTTAAATTTCTGCTCAAGCATTTTAGACATTGATCAAGGCTTCCTTAACTTCTATATCTAGATCAGATTTCTTTATCACAGGTTCACGAAGCTCTATGGACTTTTTCATACACTTCATAGTTGCATTTTTACATTTGATTATAGAATTATTGATTGATATATTTCTTCTTTTCTAATTAGCAAACTTACTGAGGACAGGATTGGATATAAGTTTGCTTATAACATAGTAAGAAATGAATTGTTATATGCACATTATATAAGGGACAGTTTATGCTAGGCCTAGACTATTTTAAGGATGCTGGTTTTATCATAAGGGTAATAAAAAGTTATTGAAGGCTTCTTGGTAGTTAAACGGCAAGTCAGATTTCAGTAGAGTAAAATTAAATTCTGGGTGAAAAAAAGACTGAGAAATGATATTACTCTAATAGTCTTATTGAAAGATGAGAACGTTTTTTGATTATATGATTTTGTTCGGTGAAGTGGCAGTAGAGACAGAAGTAATCCAAAGTATTTAGATAAAACAAGCCATAGGATTGAATGGATTTGGATATGTTAGAGTTGGTAAATTATGTAACAAATATGACACTTAGGTTTCCAACTGTGCAACTGGGTGACTTGTGCTTCCGTTTATTCAAATGGTGATTTCTGGGAGAGATCTGTTTGGGAATGACAGGGAACAACTTGCTTCTGTTGACCTACGAGTTAGAGATATTTCAGCTATCCAAATAAACACATGGACTACTGCAGTTAGAGCTTGGAAGTAGGTAAGAACTGGATATATACATTTGAAAGATAGAAACATATAGGCAGTTGAAACCATGGAGATGGATGTCATTACCCAGGGTGATAATATAAAGTGAAAATGAAGAGATTACTGAAACAAATAGTTGAGTAACTCTGATATCTTACAGATTTATGGACTTTTCCCGTGGAAACATTGCCCTTTGAATGAAATTATTTCTAAACACATTAAGTGATGTCACCTTACATCTAAATGTAAACATTGTAAGGTTAAACTGGAGACCCAATAATTAAAGAATCAAACAATGTAGTAAATCAAAATGATGTGCTACAAGTGGAAATTGAATAATATGACTTAAAACATCAAGCTATATAAATTTTCCAGCTTTGTTTAGCCCTCTACTTGGCTCAATTTCACAGAGAGATCTGACCTACAATTCTAATGAAAGTTATTATGTTAATATAAAACATATTATTCTAAGTTTACTCTATTTCCATGTTGTCCAATACTATAGCAAAAGCCACATGTGACAATTTAAATTTAAATTAATTACAGTTAAATAAAATTAAATATTGTTTCTAAGTCATATTAACTATGTTTTAATGCTTATTAGAAATGTATTGCTATTGACTACTATATTGGGCAATGCCAATTTTAAAACAAACATTTCCATGGACAGAAAGCTCAGTTGAACAGTGATGATTCAAATAAATTTTAGGTACATTAAACGTGTATATTTTGTACTTTACCAAAAAAGTACATTTACAGTAATTTCAAAATAAGCAACAGGCTAAAAATTTTATAGTTTAAAAAGTCACATTTTCAGTAAAGAATTTGCAAGTGTATAAATTGTGTTTATAAATTTAAAGAATGCTGGCGTGCCATCCAACAAACTCTACTGCCCTCCATAAATTGTATATAAATATTTTGTGTTGCTCAATCATCATTTCTGTTGCAGAAAACAATAACACAACCAGCTAGGAAGTAAAGCAAATCCCCTTAAGCATATAATTGTTATGGGGATTATATTTTCATTATTAAAATGGAAATATCCACTAAGTCACTGAATAAGTTAAAAATTAAATAATAGTAATAAAGCATATGTTTCTGGAAACAGACAATTTCCTAACTCATTTGGAAGCTTTCATTGTGTAGTGCATGTGAAATGATTCTGAAAAAAGTACTTACATTAGCACTCAAATGGAACATCAACTGCTTTATTGGGAGGCATGAAGTGATTATGTGTGCAGGTTCCTCTGAAATTCATAGAGCAGTAAGTAAACATAAGTAATGAGATAAGACATTTTCACAATTGTCTATTAAAAAAATACCTCCAGTACTTATAAAACATTAAAAATAACATCGTGAGTTGGGAACTGATTTCCAATTACATAGAAATTGGTTTTTGCAAGTCCAGCTCTCCCAGTATTGCTTTAGGATTTAGGTTGTACACCCAGACCTTTGCTGCCCAGTGACAAGGTCACATAACTGAATCTTGGGAAATGCAATAAATAAAATATTATATGTGCCTAAGGAAGTGAGTCCTTATGTGCTAAGTCTAATAACCATCTGTCATTATACAAGTTTATTATGATATTATTGACTATATTCCTCATGCTATGCATTGATTCCCATGACATATATTTTATAACCAGAAAATTGTACCTTACTTCATTAGTCATATTAATGTCAAATTACTATTAGGTTGTAAACCTAAAACTAAGATAATATTGTACATAACTATGTTTTAATATAAAGTAAATTTATCCACATATGAGTTGGATACAGTATTGAAAACAAACCAAAAATAATTATATATTAACAGATATGTACAAGGAGAAACCAAAAAAAAAAAAAGGAAATATTTTCTGGAGTATAGACTTCCGCTATTCAGTGTATTAGCTGGTATTGCTGTGAGAGGCTGTCTTCAACTTCAGTGAATTTTTTTTTTGGAGATGCAACATGTTTGCCCATTTTATGATGGGTGATTTAGGAACACACCTGTCCACACTATGCTGAATATTTAGCAGTTTTTCACCAAAATCAATCTGACTCCTGTGCCCCACCCTCCTTATTCTCCTGATCTTGCCCCCAAGTAACTTATTTTTTGCTTGTTTCCCTGGGTGAAAAAAGTCCTCAAAGGGAAATGTTTTGCCCATATGGTAGAGGTGAAACAAACACACACACAAAAAAAGCAGAAACCCTAATAAAAGGCATCAATATTGGCAAATTCAAAAACTGTTTTTAGAGGTGGAAAAAAATATCTCTAGAGGTGTCTTGCATCAAAGAGAGAGTACTTTGAAGATGATCAAAGTTTAAACATGTAAGAATAAGTACACAATTTTTCATAAAAAAATTTTGGGTCCCTCTCATATATTCATATGAGATCTGTCCCAAAAATATCGGCCACACAAACTGTTTTAATTATATTGACATTGGCTCGATACTTTCGAGACAGACCTCGTTTGTACATATACAACTATCTATTTACCTATTATCTTTCTATCTGTCTATCTATCCCCATCCATCTCAACATATTTTTGTGTGTATTTATATATCTTACAGCAGAAACATTAGCTAAAATGTAATACTTTAAAATTCATTTATGTATTTTAGAATTTTTTCTCTTCTAGAATTTTAACAGCAGCCATTATTTTCTATAGAATCACTGATTTTTTTAATGTCAACACTCACAGATTATGAAGATATAATTCCATTGTGATACAAATTTGGAGGCTAAAGTAATCATTATTTGAGTAAGTAAAGTACATGTGTCAGGACATTTTCAAAGGATGCTTAAAATATATATTAAGTTTTGTTCATTATTATGATATAATTGATAAAAATATCTCTTTTCTACCTTCCTAAACATAGGAATGTTTCTATGTTTGCATTGTAATTTAGCTTGCTGAATTTTTTCAAAAGTTATTTTTGTTAATAATAATCTTTTTAGGGTTGGTTTTCAATAGCATCCCAAAATATATAATGAAAATTTTATTTTATAAGTTTATAAATAATTATTACCTTGGTGTAGGTATTTTAATGCAATAAGACAAATTATATGTCTAATTGGAACATTTATTAAGATAATCATATGGTAGACCATACCAATGGTCTAATTGGTATTAACTAATTACCAATAGTTAATAAAGAGAAAAGTGTTCTTAGGGATGCAGACTCTTACTGAGGAAAATTCTTTTGCTTTTATCAGTCAATGAATATATGCTTTTAGTGTGTGTGTGTTTCCAATTTTGCTCTGGAATAAAGAATTCTCATTGATTACTCACATTTTAAAATTGTTTTATTGAAATATTACCTACAATCAGTTATAAATGTAAAATTCAATGACTTTATGATAGTCATAGTGTTGTATGTCAATTTTAAGACATTTCCACCACCATCCCTAAGAGACTCATTTTACCTGTTTGGGAGTGTGTCCCTGTTCCTACACCCATGGCCAGACTGACACTGATTATATATATATATATATATATATATATATATATATATATATATATATATATATGTGTGTGTGTGTGTGTGTGTGTGTGTGTGTGTGTGTATGTCATTTGTCTTTATAATAAACTAGGCTTTTCTAGACATTTTAGAAACATACAGTATACAAGAGTTTTGTTTTTGTTTTTGTTTTTGTTTTTGCATCTACTTCTTTGCCTTTGCACAATGTTTTGAGAATCATCCATGTTGTAGCATGCATCAGTAATCTGTTCCTTTTTATTGATGGATACATTACATTATATGGATATACCACATACATTCCATTTGCCAGGTGATGGAAATTGGATTGTCCCTAGTTACTGACTTTTACGAATAATGCTGCTGCGAACATTCCCTTAAAAATTTTGTTGAATCAACATATGTTTACATTTCTCCTAAGCAGATACCTAGTAATGAAGTCACCTGTTAAATATGTTTAATTTCTTTAAGGAAGTTCCAAGATAGTTTCTAAAGTTGAGCTACCACTTCACATTCTCATTTGCAATATGACAGTTTCAGTTTCTTCATATCTTCACAGGATATGCTCAGTAATTTTGATTATAACTATTTTTTGTGGATATAATATGGTATCTCATTGTGGTTTTAATGTTCATTTTCCCCTAATGGCAAATTATGGCCATCTTTTCATATGTTTATTATCTATTTGTATATCTTCTTGGATGAAATATCTATTGATATATTCTACTCATTTTAAAATGTTATTTTTTCCTTATTAAGTTGTAAGAGTTATTTCTATTCTACATGGAATTCTTTTATCATATATATGTGTATATACGATATATTTCCCATGGACAGTTTAGCTTTACCAGCAGCTCCCATTCATCCATACTTTATTGGGGAGATTTTTCCCATATAATAGTGTTTTTCAGCTTTTATCTCAGGATCTCATGACACCTTCTTACACACCCTACCTCACAGCCAGCTTGGTGGGGTGCCTTTGCTCTTTCAAACTGTGTGGCTCTCTCTTAACGGCCGCTGCCTTATTTTTAAATCCCTGGCCATGGCATTTGATGCTGCAGCTGTGGTAACCAGTCCTAGCCATTGGCAGAATCTCGCTCAGAGCCCATACGCTTTTTTTTTTTTTTTTTTTTTTTGGTTACCATTTCTATGGTGAAAGCCTATTCCATCTCCTTGGCACTGAGGTTTGGCTATAGTCATTTGCAAAACCAAGAAACTGGGCATCTCTCAGGAAAATGGCTGTGCTCCACTGAGTCCCATCCCTCAAATTCTGAGACTTCGGTCCACCCTCTTACACGGGGACTAGAACGGCGGAAGCTCTGTGGCTGACACTGCTGTCAGGTGAGTTGGATCATCACCAGAGGCCTAACTTGTGGAGAAGTGCTTGGGGCTGCCTGCTAGTTCTTGGTTGAGCATCTGCTTTTCCAGTCCTTTGGTCATAAAGAGTAGGTTTTATTCTTTTTGTAGTCTTCCTTTTGTAAATTTTTTCTTTCTTTCCCTATTGATCATTCCTTGTTGTAGGCATCTCCACTATCCATCCAGTCCAGGCTGTATAGGAGATGAGAAAAACCAGGGTACTCACCAGTTATTCCTCAAATCCTATCCACATTCTTCTTTTCAGCCTTTTGAATTTGTTAAGTAATGTCCAGAGCATATATTTATACTTCGAAAGAAGAAAAAGGGAAATATTGGTCTATATTTTCTTGATCCTAAAGTCTCAGCTGTTATTTTTATAGTTGTTGTTCAACTACCAGTGGTCCTAGAACATGCTAGACGCTTGGCAAAAAGAAATTGTGACTAAGTGAATTAACAAATGAATGGTTGCCTGCATAAAAGGAAGAAAGATAGGAAGGTAAGGAAGAAGGAAGGAAGAAAAAGGAAAAATAAGGGAAAGAATGATACTATTGTTAATGAACTAGTCTAAAAAATAACATTACATATTGTCAAGAACACCAGCCTCCCTTAATGTCACTAGCCAATGTAGAATTATTAGCTACCAATTTGAATTCTGTAAACCTACATGTTCTCTTTTATAAAAGAAAAGGCTTTGCGCTGGCTGGTGGCACAGTGAATAAGGCGTTGGCCTGCGAACCCAAAGATCACTGGTTCCATTCCCAGCCAAGGCACATAACCAGGTTGCAAGCCAGGTATCCAGCCAGGTCCGTAGCTGGAGGCAGGTGAAAAGCAACCATAGATTGATGATTCTCTCCCTCTCTACCTCCCTCTCTACACCTCTCTCTGAAAAATAATAAATAAAATCAAAAAAATAAAAATAATAAAAAAGAAAAGGCTTTTCTTAAAACTTGTTATCTCTTCCAGTCAGGTATGCTGTGATGCTCTACTTAAAGGTGATCTGCTATTAAGCTTAGAGTTGAATCCCCTGAGGCAGCATGCAAACGCTTTGACACAGCTGTGCAGCAGTGCGAACTAGCAGCAACTCGATTGAAAATTGAATTGGAGTAAAACAATGAGGGATTCTGTACGTTTTCCCAATCGATGGCATATGTGGGGCATGAGTCAAAGAGGTTGAACTGCCAAAAATGAAAGGCTTAATAGAGCTTTCACCTGTGAGCAGCTGGTCACACACTTTTGTTTTCTCCAGATATGTCCACATATTGAGAGAAACCCACCTGGTGGCTATTATCTTTGAACATCAAGGACAAACAAACTTGTCATGACTAATGCCTATCCAACTGTTAATGCAGTCTGTGCCTTTGTTGGAACTTGTGTTCCCAGTCTAATGGATATTTCATTTAACTGATAACTCTGCCTTGTTGATATACCATTAGCACCTAAACTTCTTATGTGAAAAGTCAATGGGAATGAACAGTGTTCGCCAGGTTAATGGAGACTCAGGCTGGGTGGGAGGTGGACTCAACAAAGGAACAAAAAATGTCACTGCCTACTGGCTCGGTTAGGAGGGAAGTTCAACAAAGTAACAATGACATCTGCCAGCACTGTCTGGGAGAAAGATGACTTTATAGCCTTTGGAGCCAGACAATTCAGCTCCTCCCTTTGTGTTCCAGGTATTGACACTTTTTGAGCTGATGTCCAGCACTGGAGCTCAGAGCTACTAAGTCTGTCAGCGATTTCAGGTCATGAAATAGGAAGGCTGGGGACGCCAGAAGCCCTCCCTCTCACTCAACCATACTTTGGCTGGTTTTCACAGTCAGAAGTTATGGGGACTCCATTCCTCACACTGGAACCCTGGCTGGGGAGTGCAGCATGGGGCTGGGACTTTTGCCCTTCACAGGGAAGCTCTGCAGCCAAGATATCCTTTCCGATTTTTTAACAAACACACATAGGTTTGTGGCCTGCCTATTCTGCATATCTGCCCCTCCTACCAATCTCAATGTGGCTCCTTTATGTCTTTAGTTATAGGCGTTTTTTTCAGCTAGTCTTCAGGTGGTTCTCAATGACTATTTTTCTGTAGTTGTAACTATGTTGTGGTTGTGAGAGAAGGTGAGCACAGAGTTTGCCTACTCTGTTGGAAATCCAAATTAGAACACTTTCTTCCTCAATCTTTTGATATCATGCTTAATTTTGACCTTGGGAATGAAACTGCATTTCTTATTTAAATAATTGGAATGCTTTTATCTTGTTGACAGGCCTAGAAAAATGGCTCATGGAAGAACATTAAAAGTAAACAGAGCCCTGGCTGGTAGCACAGTGGGTAAGGCGCCGGCCTGCGAACTCAAAAGTTGCAGGTTCGATTCCCCAGCCAGGGCACATAACCAGGTTGCAAACCAGGTCTCTAGTCAGGTTTGTGGCTGGAGGCAGGTGAAATGCAACCATACATTGATGTCTCTCTCCCTCTCTGCCTCTCTCTCTTCCCCTCTTTCTGAAAATAATGAAATAAAATCTTAAAAAAAAAAAAAAAGTAAACAATAGTATAGACAAAAAGTTTATGATTTAAAACTGAGGGCTTTAACTTGAATTAACATCATCACAATTAATCACTACTTCTCTTTATTAAACACACATATGGGTGTGCACACACACAAGAGAAAAGAAAGAAGGGAAATTAAATGTGTGTTTCTACATGTGCACTGTTTATTTAAATTAAAAATAAAGAGCCCTGGCTGGTGGCACAGTGGATAAGGCCCTGGCCTGCTAACCCAAAGGTCGCTGGTTCGATTCCCAGCCAGGGCATATAACCAGGTTGCAAGCCAGGTCTCCAGCCAGGTCTTTA
Organism: Noctilio leporinus; assembly: GCA_004026585.1. Taxonomy (NCBI): domain Eukaryota; kingdom Metazoa; phylum Chordata; class Mammalia; order Chiroptera; family Noctilionidae; genus Noctilio; species Noctilio leporinus. Next base: position 161,950 of record PVIW01000529.1, read on the forward strand.
GCTGGAGGCAGGTGAAAGGCAATCATACATTGATGCCTCTTTCCCTCTCTGCCTGCCTCTCTCCCTTCCTCTCTCTCTAAAACTAATTAATAAAATCTTTTTAAAAAATAAATAGATAACATTTTAATTTAAAAATACATGTAATGACACATTTAATATTTATAAAACTTTACTATCTCATGAAAATATTTCTAGGTTTGCAAACAATGTAATTATCTCAAAATGAATGTAGAATGAAGAATATATGTGGATATTTCTCTCACTGAAAAAATTTCATACTGAAGTTGTATGTAAATCGTTCATTTTCCACTCATGACATTATATTCCTCCTATATATATCTTGCATAGTTTGAGAGCAAGTCACATTTTAACCTGTCATAATTGTAGACATCTGGGTTAGTGGAAGTTCAATGAAACTATAAGCAGAGTGGTGAATAAAAAAAGGTCAAAATATTTTGGAATTTAAATAATAAAGGACCTCAGGGTCATCTTCTTCTGTACAAATCAAACATTGATTGTAAGGAATGGGAAGTGGGAGTAGAAGCTTTTTTACTAATGCCTCTGATGGTCTTCTTAGGGTTTTATTAAGTTAAATAATATTTTTTCCTTAACAAGGGGATCATGCTATAGAAAGAGATCTGGATCCATAATTAAGAGACTGATCTGGCTCTGGGTGGTGGGTACACGTGCACCACACAGGTCATGTATCATAGAATTGCACACTTAAAACCTAAGCGATCTTATTAACCAGTGTCAACCCCATAAATTTAAAAGAAACAGGAAGGCTGGTACCTAGTCTTAGATCCACCTTCAAAATCAGATGCATGATTTTGAATAAGCTTCACATCAACAGCTTGAAAGTCCTTCAAGTATAAAAGGAAGGTAACAGATTCAATGCAACATAAAATAAATCTTCAGGACCTCCAGTTTTCTCATTTGTGTAAAAGCAATAATATTACTTGCGCTCAAAAAAAATTATTCCCATAATATCAAAGCAAAGCTCAGGAAAACCAGTGATTGGCCCTTCAATTAACAATGTATTCATCAGTCATATGTAAAATATATCAAGCTATCAACACAAAAAAACTTGAATAATGAGCTAACTTTGCTGGGGAAAGTAAACTTTGAGCATTTAAAAAAGTATGAACACTGATGCAGAATGTCATTTTGTTATCTTTTTCAATCTCTATTACCTCCTGAGAGTAAGAACAGGAAAAAAAACAAAACACAAAAACTTTTGAGTTCTAACTTCTTCCCTACTTTTTCCCCAACTTTCATCCTACATGCAATTTATAGCAATAGTTACCCCCTCACAAATATATAATAAAGATTATGAGGTATATTTATAAAGTTATCTTTAATTATGATTTTCCCATATGCTGGGCTGTTGTGCGTGCCTCTAGCAATGCTGCTATAAGTATAAACATTGTTAAATAGAAATAATATCGTCTGTAAGAAAAGGAAGGGTTTTGTGCATTTGGGAAATTTCATACTAACTGTGCATTAGATAGGTTGAAAATTTACCACCTTTATTCCCTCTGAAAATGGATGGAAGGCACACTTCAAGACTAATGTGATTAATGTAACTTTCATAAGTGTTCATTGAGTACATAACTATTTTTCAAAGCTCCCAATAGAGCTAACACTTCTGACTACACAATGAAATGGAAAAAAATAACTTATTGAATAAGCAATAAAATTGAAGGAGGCCAAGTATTCTAGATCCCAAGTGATGACTTATTAGCTGTGTTCCTCTCTGAGTCACTTAATGTCTCTGACTCTTAAGTCTAAATTGAGAATAATAATTCTTTATTAGTTTAAAGGTGAGGGATTATACAAGAATTTTTTTTTGAGGTTTAAGGCATTTCTGAGAGCCAGGATTCTCTTACTAAAGAGGATTTGCTATCTAAAGATAAATGACATATCTGGGTTTTCACGTTGAGCTGCACTTACTTTTAGCAGTGATATTGAAAACATTTCTTTTTTTGTAACTGATTGTTACTTCAGTCATTCAACAGGTATTTATTAAGGGCCTAATTCTGCTGTTTATGTTTTATATTAGGCTGCCCTTTATTTCTTAATCCATATCATAAAATATGTATATTAACTTTTAAAATAGATTTATACATTGTGGGTTTGACTTCTTGCTAGATTTGAATTCCTTCATAATTTCAAGGAATTTACTTCTTTGAATCCCCTCAACTACTCATATGGCAGAAACTACTAGATTTCTATTTCTATTTCAGCTTTTTACTTAATTTAAAAAGTCTGAATTTTCACCGCCACACCAACTAGATATATTGCATAGTATCTCTTCCAGTGTGTTGGCCATTGAGATATAAATAAAAATCTTATAACCATAAAGCTTTCTTAAAATGGGAGGAAAACCATCCCTTTAATCTATAGCTCAGAATATTGAGTGATGGCTGTAACTCTGTCAGCCATTCTGGGTTGTGTGGAGACTTTTTCCAGGATAAAGAAAAGAGTAAGACTGTTGTATGGATGATACCCATTCTGAACTTCTATATTCCTAGTTCTCTTTTCACAGAAGAATTAACATCTATTTTGGCTAAGACAGTATTTAAAAAATACATATTTTTACTCAGAACCAAACATTGTAAAACCTTGTAAAGTGTCAACTAGATACTAGAGAATGTTAAAAATTGACCCTAATTTTGTGGGTTATAAATGTATCCAAATAGACTGTGTATGTGTGTGTATATATATAATTTCCTGTCACATGTAGAAAGTAATTCCTATAGCAATTAAGTCAGAGTTAACATTTTACAAGATTTATCTAATTACATATTTAAATTAACACAAATTCACAGTGATTTGACAGCTCCAAAGAAATAGGAAGAAAAAAGTGATAAAAAATATAACAAAATTAATATGGAAAATGATTCCAAGCCTATCATAAAAGGATAAATCTTATTATAGTACTATGTGAGTATTGCTACTAATAATATAAAAGTGGAAAAGAGATGATGCATCAGTTCATCCCAATTATTTTCCCCATGTTTACAGAGAGCATAATTAGTATTATTTTGTTAGAATGTTTTCATGTCACAAAATAGAGGGAGGAAAATCTGAAATCCACAGTGTGGGCTGGCAAGCTCAAGATTCCAGAGAGCCAATGGTACAGCTCTAGTCGGAAGGCTCACCCAAATTATGGAGAGCCATCTGCTTACTCAAACATCACTGATTGAAATATTCATCGCATCCAAAAACACCCTCTAAATTATCATGTAAAACTAACCACCACAGGCCAGTTGTTGAAATAATGGCAAGAAGGGTTATCAGCACCAAAATCTGGATGATGCTAAAACTGATTCTTGAAACAGACAGACAAAATATTTGATGACAGTACCTACTGTAAGAGGCAGACATTTCTAGAGAGAGGACAAGATTGGATCTTTCCAACTTCTCAGTTTGTGTTAGAAACTACTTGTTAATGGCTATGAAACATTCTTATTTATTACTTTTTTGTGTGCTACAAGTATTCAAAATAATGTTCTGAGGCTAGGCTTTTATTCTGGAATTAGCCAAATGCATTTTTCACTCACCAGATTGGTGGGTCTGGGTGTAAGTAAGAGGAACATGTTTCATCTTTTTATACCATGGAATCATTCTTCGCAGGTATGCCAAACTGGAGTTTCAAATCCCAAAGTCAATCTCAGTAATATATAAATTAGTGCTGTGGCCCTGGCTGGTAGCACAGTAGATAAGGTGCCGGCCTGTGAACCCAAAGGTCGCTGGTTTGAGTCCCCAGCCAGGACACATAACCAGGTTGCAAGACAGGTATCCAGCCAGGTCTGTGGCTGGAGGCAGGTGAAAGGCAACCATACATTGTTGTTTCTCTGTTTCTGTTTCTCTGTTTCTCTACCTCTCTGCCTCTCTCCCTTCCTCTCTTTCTGGAAATAATAAATAAAACCTAAAAAAAAATTTTTTAATAAAAAAAATAAAATAAAATAAAATGATGCTGTGTTCCTAATTACAGAAAGTGATACTCAGCTGCAGTTAGAGATGGGGCTTCCTAGAAACACATAATGATTTCATTAGATTTCTCTTTACTTCTTTAGTTGTCATTTCCTTTAAAATGAAACAGTTGTGGAAATGTTGATCTTTTGAATTTCAAGAAAGTGAGATACTTTTTTTTGTACTTTACATTTTCCCATTTCTCCCATTTTCACAAAAATACTTTAGTATCTTTCTGTGGTGGGGGCTATTGTATATGAAAGAGTGTTATATAGTGAGATAGGCTTTGAAACTTCAAAGTACTTATATATGTTTTCAGTGAAATAAATGATATGAAGGCAGATGTTTCATTTAATTCAGACTTTTTATTTCATTTGTTTATGTATTCATTAGTTAATGAAGTTTACGTATTAGGTGTATAGTGGTGAGCAAAAAAAGACAAGGTATCTGCCTGCATAGGATTTATGTTATATTCTAGAGAAAGACATGGCCAGGACAAATGTAAACAGACAAATATTAATACATATATAATTATAATGCGCAAACAATGTTATACATGAAAGGAATAATAAAAATAGCGTAGGATGCCTTTCTGAAGGTCTTTCAGTTGATACTATAGAGACAAAAAAGGAGCCAGTCAAGTGAGAACTGATGAGTGTTCCACGCAGGAGGAACATCATGTTTGAAGGCTTGCATATCACCTCCTATTTACTAGGGGGATTAGGCAGTTAGTTATATTCCTTGAAATTAAAATTCCTTGATTATGACAATTCGCTTACCTATGTAATAGCAGAAAATTCATGGCCAAACATTACTTTATATGATGAATATATATGCTAGAATTTTAAATCTAAGTCGATGCCTCATTTCTCTAATATTTTGAACTCTTTTAGTTGGATGATAACCCACTATAACAAAGACTGCAGTACAATTTTGGAAATGGTGGGTTTCAAATGCAACAATTAAGGCATGTCAGTAACATATTATCTGCCTAAATTGCAATTGTGCAATTTCTTCTCTCAGCTATAATTCTATAGTTTTGTCAGTGACACTGTTTGTGCTGCTAACAGGTCCCTGAAGCAATTAACCTGTGAGTTCAACTAGATTGTCTTTCTGGATTAATGTTAAATATACTCCACAGGTGAACTATATACCAATTGCTGTTTAAGTATGGCATTTTATTTCTAAATAATTCAGTCCTTTTATACATTGGGAGTAAAATGTATTCAAAGAAAATGATACTTACTAGCCCACTTTTCTTACCTTTAAATACATGCATGGTTAGAGTAGAGAGTGTGAAGGCCTGTGGTTGTGAGATATATATAATAAAGCATATAAAATTTCCTCTGAATATGATCAGATTAGCTTTACATAGTGTTCTTTTACCTAGAATTGGCTATCAAGGTAATCCAGAGATAGTTAATCAATTTTTGATAGAGAGGCAGCAAAACCATCAATTAGCTGTGTGGCTCATCACCGCACTACTCTTAGACATTTTTTGAAACAGTGCTGACACAGTTCCTTCCCATCCCTGCTCCCAATAAAATTTGAAATTACACTATATGTAATGCATTATTGGAATTAAAGTAAATATGTGACACACAGAATAATGGCCTCTCAAAAATGTTCATACCTAAAGCCTGGGCTCTACAAATGTTATTTTACATGATACAGGGGGTTTTTCAGGGATGATTAAATTAATCTTGAAAAAGGAGATTATTCTGGATTATTGAGCTGTTAATAGTTTATTTTATCCAATCACTTCTCATCAAAGACACATCAAGTGTTCAATAAATATGAAATAAAAACTTAATGCCAGGCACTTACAAATGTTAGAAATAAATATGAAGTTAAACATCGCCAAACCTGAATCATAGGGCCTTGCTCTAGAGAAAAGGCTGAGAAATACAATTCACTATGGGTCTCTGAGTACAATACAGTCTGGAAAAGATATGGGACTAGACTCATGTTTTCCACAATGAGTCTAGGAAATTTGTCATAAAGCTCAGGAGAGGTTTTCTTTAGGAGTACCTGAAATTCAAATAAGCTTTAAGGGTGTTCATAATAGCTGAATTCATTCACCATTCTGGGAAGAAATGAATCTGCTTTACTTCTCACACAAATAAAATTATTTTGAGGATAGGCTGCTTTGGTTGATCATTTTCCTCTTTTTATTTGAGTGTGTGCATGGGTGAAATTTTCTTTCAGCTTTCAGACAGGTTATACAAAATATCCGAGCACCTTAGTCAAATTACTACTTTCAGTTGCCTGCCAGTCTTCAGTGTTTGGTCTTTGCTGTGTAATGGTGTGCTCCTAGAATATATCTTCTCAAGGTGTCTTCAGAATTACTCATAAGCTGTTTGCAACGGTGCTCATTTTCAAATGGCATGCACAATCATTTAAAAGGTACACTTTTCTTTGTTTGTCTTATTTGATTCTTCCAGAGTTCATTTTTCATAGAAATTATGGAAACAATTTTTTAAACTTCCCATGGGTATAAACCTTAACCATACAAAAAGAAGTCTTTTCACTTACTTGCAACAATTATTAACTCAGGGTCAAGCTCATTGCATCTCTACCCCTCTCTAGGATAAACTTAAAGCAAATCTCAGGCATCATATCATTTAATTTTTTATAATTATATATCTATAAAGATAAGAATGTTTTAAATATACATAGCTAAAGTTAATTTCAGGTAGAACTGTTTATAGAGATATTAAATGTAACCCTGTGGATTTGTTTCACATGTTATATTGACTCCCATATTTCCAGATAAAATGTAATTAGATTTAAAGATTCAGTTCCCTTTCTTAGGATAAGAATATGGTAGGCATTTCTATCAGGAGATACCTGATGGCTTATTTTCTCCATATGTTGTTAATAGGCATTGACGAACTTTTCTGGATCCATCACGTTAAGAGAAGTTGGATGTTGTTATATTCAATTTCTATGATTTTCTCACTTAAAAGTAATTGGCAGGATTTTATGAAAAATAACTTTCCTGTTTATTTATTTGTACTGAGGTATAGTTTTTACAATAAGGAAGGGGTACATTCATGATTCTTTCCCTTATTATACAAATTTTAATACAATGGGTTAATTACCTATTATTTTCTAATAGTGACCAATGAGCTTTTTATGTTTCATTTTGGTTTGCTTCTTTAATACGTTGTTTTGTTTCGGTATTACCTCTACATAGATTTAAACATATTTGATCAATTTCAATCTTTCGTAATTCTTATTGATGTCAAATTGACTCAATTTTATCCAGGGAGGGGCTGTTCAAATTGATCTCTGGGTGTTTGACATGACCCTAATAAACTTTGATATCACAAGGTACTTATCTTTGTTTTTACAAGATATTATTTTTGTTACCTAGTTTTATGACATGTTCTGTCTGACTGTTCTGATTGTGACTCAATTCGCCACCTCTTAAAGGACACCTGGTTAATTTCTTTTGGTAGAAAATTTTATTCAGATAAACCTATTCAGATTCACTCAATCTAAATGAACTCACTGCAACTTATTGTCATTATTTCTAGATCTTTAAAATAGACATTGCATTATTGTAATAGGACCCTTGGCGGGGGGGGGGGGTCCCCAGTTTTAATGGGCTCTATTTGCCTGCCTCTAGGAATGACTTAATAACAGAGTTTGGTGAAGAGGAAAGGTATTTTGTTTATTTGAGGGGTATATAGATTTATATTAAAGGTGCAATTGTGCCATTAAATCCCACTCCCTTTAAAAACACCCAAAATATATACAGTAATTCCTGATAAGGCTAGCTTTAAAACAGACAAACAAAAGATACCATCTTTCAGAAACACAACCATTAACAGCTTAGCATCCCAGTTACAAATTCAAAGTTCCTGGCAGTTGCTATACCCAGTTAGGGGAAGATCTTGCGCACACTCCCCAACTCTTATACTGCAGGTAATTCTCTATCTCTGTGCAAGCTGCATGTCTCCCTTCCCACCTTCTTTCCCCCTTCTCAAACCAAGTGAGTTATCAGGCCACGTGGCTGTCTATGGGTCCATTCAGGGGAGCAAAGGAGCCCCTGTCTGTATGCACCCATTCCGGTTAGCAGAGAGAGAGAGAGATAGCGTGTCTCTGCATGTCATTCTGGAGGGAACACCTCTGCATCTCATCCAGGGGAGGAGAGCCCCAGATTCTTCATCCAAGGGAGGAGAAAATGGGATTAATGGCTGCCTCCTATTTTAAATCCCCTTTGATGTGATATGTATAGTAAACGGTTCTAACCACTGACAGAATTAATGCTGTAAATCTTCTTGTCTCTACACTCTGGGTAAGGCCCCTCCTATTTCCTTGACACAAAAAAGAACAAAGGCTAGTCCACCTGGCCTTACCCCACCCCCATCCACAAACTGCAGAGTGGGGGATTTTGGCTTTCGCCCACTCTGTAACATTACCATAAACAGTGGGTTAAAATAACATAAATTTACTTTCTTTTAGTTTGGAGGTCAGAAGTCAAAATGGATATGAAGGACCCTGTTTCTTCTGGAGGGTCTAGTGAAGAATCTGTTACTTTGTTTGTCTAGCTTCTAGAGGTCATGTGCATCCCTTAGGTTCTGGTTCCATATTCCATGATCAAAGTCAGCAGCCTAACATTTTTCAATCTCTTTCTGTCTAGTTTCTGCCATTTTATTACCTTCTGTCTGACTTTCTCTTTACTTCCTTCTTATAAGTACACTTTTGATAATATTGGGCTCACTTGGATAATCCAGGATAATCTCCCTAAACACAAATCCTTACTTGATTATATCTACAAAATCCCTTATGCCATCTAAAGTAACATTTACAGATTCTGGGGATTAGGGAGTTGGCCAGTCTTTGGGGAACCATGATTCAGGCTACCACAGAAAAATCTAGGGATTTATTTTATTAATGGTAAAATACATCATGACTTTACAGTGATATCTGCAATTCAAATTTAGGACCCCAAGGTTTTTTTAAATTTAATTTCTTCACAATTTCACAACTATATTTGCAGTTTCCAAAACAAAGCACCATTACTCATTTGCTTTATAGTACAACATAAATACAATCATCTCAGCATAACAATGTCAATAATGCTACCGTGCACATACTCATTAAAATAGGTTGACTATGCTATTCTTTTTGTCCTCAGCAACCTACAAATCCAGTAAATCATTTCTGAAAATAAATCAAAAAGAAAGTTAAAGCAAAAACAGTAATTTATTTAAGTGTCCACAACCCATATTTTTATGTATGTTTTCCAGTTTTTAATCTATTTTCTTGACATTTTTACAGCCAACTCACTGGCAACTTGTTCTGTTTCCAATGTTAGGAAAATTAAAATGAACTAAATATAGAGAATTAAGAGTTTGAATAAATAAATTAGGATAAGGTACAGTATAGTATTTATGTTATAATTTTACTTTTTTAAGAGATATATTTCTTTCAGCTAGGTTAAAATATAAAACAAGTGTTCAAAGAATACTAAAGGTCTTTATTTAATGATTTGAGGTAAGGCAAATAACCTTGTCATTTTTTTTTCTGGGATTTCTCTGTAGGCATCATTCTTATTTATGTTTATGCATTCTGGAAGCCTGAACTCTTGATTTAAAATTGTTATGGTTATCTACTTTCTTCTGCTGATAGTTTATTTACATGTGAAACACAGCCTATTACCTTGATTTCTTCCTCTACACAATCAAAACAAAACTATTTCACAATCATTTAAGTCTACCCTCTACCACCTTTTAGCAACTAATATTTTAGCATCTCACTTAGAAGGGCCTCTCTAGAATATTTTTCATTGTTCTGATTGGCCAATGTTCACATTAAATGTATTAAATACTTGGTTATTTTTAGTTATTACTCATACTAGAAAAATTGCCAGGAAAATTGTGGGATTGCCTGATACATCAGTGAGAAAAATCTGTATTTTGTTGAGTACATGACAAGTAAGCTCATTTAAAAAGTAAGTTTGGTAGGAAAGAAAACATGTATGTTATTGATTTTATATTGGATGGTCTACTTTCAGACATTAGCTAGTATATTTCTTAGAATAGTTGAGATATGTGTATTAATAAAACTCTCTTATAGATAAGGAAATTGAGGCACAGAGAAGTGAATTTTTCCAAGTTAACAAAACTAATCATTGGTGAGCTTGATTATCAAACACTAGTGTGTCTTTCAAAGCTCATTTTAACTTTGTGTTTTTCCTTTTATTCAGTCACCTATACTGTCTTTCCCATCCTTATCACTTCTATGTAAACTTTTTTTCTTTTAGTTATCTTTCATTTACACTAATAAGAGTTCCAAGTTTTTTTTTTTTCTCTTTAACATTACTTTTAGGAGGACATATATTAGAAAGGAATCTAGAAAAGTCAGTTGTAAAGAGCAAGAGGTAAACCATTCTCTTTTTCAAATTTGCTTTTTCAAAGTAAACTGCTGTAGTGGTTTGTTTTATCTCCATAGTAACCTGCTCTTTGCAAAGAATAACAAAACTGAAAACATTTTGAATAGCTGTATGGTGAGGTTTAGCAGCCATCAGTATAAAGTATGTGGTATAAAGTGGACATCAAATATATGTTAAATATTAGTTATATCTGTTAATTATTGATTCTGCATGAAAAATGGGTTTCAAGTTCCCATTTTTCCATATTTCCCATTGCACAGAATGCTAAATTTAAGCACTTTTATCTGTATGTTATCATCTGCTAAAAATAAATCAGTTCAGGTTATATTTTCATTGTTTATTCACAAAGTGAATAATTTCAAAAATAAATAAATAAGCAGCTCTGCTGGTGGCACAGTGGATAAGGCACCGGCCTGCAAACCCAAAAGTTGCTGGTTCAATTCCCGGCCAGGGCACATAACCAGGTTGCAAGCCAGGTCTCCAGCCAGGTCCGCAGTGGGAAGCAGGTAAAAGCCAACCACACCTTGATGTCTCTCTCCCTCTGCCTCTCTCCCTTCCCCTCTCTCTAAAAATAATAAATAAAATTAAAAAAAAAAAAAAAGCAAGTAAGCTATCTGACTATGAAACTTTATCTTTGTTCCTTCAACATATAAAATTCTATCATCTGAAGGTCAAAAAGTTAATTTAAAAGGTACAAATACTGAGTATAAGGCTGGGCAGTTGAAAATTATAGCCACATGCAATGAGGAGTGTGACATTTTAGGTGCTAAATGGAATACAATTCATTGTAGATTGGATGGCCATTGTCAGTGCAGATCACCGTTTGATCTGCAATTTATATTGAGATGAAGCAGAAGATATTTTTCTGCCTTAGCTTCTTGACTTTTAACACAATGTTTCACATCTGACCTTTGGGTTTTAAGGAGATAACATGGTTTCCCCTGAACAAAAATCTAAAAGCTTATTGTCAGACAAAATTTGTTTTTCAAAGTAGAATGATCCTAAATTGTGTTAAAAAAACATACCAAGTATTTTTTAAATGCCAACATGTATCAAACATAGTTGTTACAAGTGATATTTGAAGAATAGTCAGAAAATATAAAATGTAAAAGGCACTAGTTAACTTTCTAAGTTTAGTTACTTCAGAAAAATGTTTGATTCTCTTTGGGAGATATATTCATTCTTTATCACAGTTGTCACGTTCTCCTGAAGGTTTATTGTATATATTACTTGTTGTCACATGGCTCATGAATCTTTATATTTTTGTCATTGTAATTTATATTCAGCATCATTTATCTGCATGTTTAAAGTGTTACTACTTATTGTTTTCACAATCTCACCTAAATTCTCTGACTCTCAACTAAGGTTAATACTGAGCTTCTTAAACTTTTCTAGGTTTTTCTTCATTGATTTCCAAATTGATGAAAATTGGAAGATGAAAAAAGCTATTTCCTTATATTTGACAGCTTTAAAAAATAATGAAAACTAACTAATATCTTCATATATGAGTGAGAGGCTAAAAGCCTCTCACTATATGTATTATATGTAAGTTTTTATTGTTAGTGATGATATATTTGAAACACTTGTGGTATTAATTGTTGAATTATATATATATATATATATATATATATATATATTGTTCTACATAATTACATTTTTAAAGGTTCTGATAGTAGAAGGTAGAAGTTGTCTTTATTCTAGGTTAGAACTATGCTATTATATGAGGTGGGTAGTCCTGCACTTGCTATTTGCATGCCTTGCTGTTATTTTATGGGAAGTTTCTTCTAACCCCATAGTTGGTTCTTCTTTTAATCCCTTTTTTATCTTTTGAGAGGTATTTTGCCTTGTAATTAGCATGTGCTTCTTCCTCACTTGCAGAAGACCCTTATTCTATTTACCCAGTAGATATAAAAACTGAAAAGCAGACCATCAACAAAGAATGAGCAGTTTTTCATTCTCCTGCTGCCAGATGCTCCCTCCTGACATCTAGAAACCCTGAACTGCTTCTGTTCCTCAGGTCATTTCACTGGCTGCCATTTCCTGCATCTCTCTCTTTGACCTTGGGCCAACTGCCTCTTGTGTTCACCTCTTTTGTCTTCTTCATCTCCCTAGCTTCAGGCTCTTTCTTCATATCTGACATCTTAATGCTATTCTTCCTGCTACTGCATTACCTGAATAGCTTTGATCCACAAGCTGCTCTGAACACTTCCACTTGTGTGAAACCCAACCTTCATTTATGGGGACTTCCACTCTGCTGTCCCTTGCTTTACTCCTAATGACTCTCTAGGTTCATTCAGAATCCAGATGGTACGCAGTCATCAGCCACTCCATTCCCTTCTTAAAGAACCTCTTGACTAGTTTTTGTCCAGAATTTGCTTAAACATATAAATGAAAATATTTTTCTTTTTAATGTCTTCCTCTTTTATATTCCCCATCCAACCTCAGGTCTCTATTTTTATTTAAATCTTTCTTATCTTTAATATTCTATACTAAATTATCATTTTTTTCTTTCACTGATGAATGATACACCACCATTTCTCATCAGCATCCAATCATCCTGTAATATTTCATCTCTATATTTTGAACTGGTTTACAGAATAACTAGATTCTTAGTGTCATCTACCTTGCAATTATGCGATCTCTATTTCCTTAATGTTATCCACATTTCATATTACTTTTTGCTTATCGTGTGTGTGTATGACAGATCCTTATTAGAGCTTTCTCTTCTCAGATGTAACTTATACTTTTATTCTTCTCAAATGTTTTTCAAATTTTATATATATTTTTGCTTGTTTAATGTAAAATTCCTAACCATACCTTGTTGTTTTATAATCCACACTTTTCATGTAGATGACAATTATTATGTATCTTCAAAACATACATAAGCACTCTTAAATTCCACAAACTTTATAAAACTAGGTCACATGCTAGGGATGAAGATGCAAATGATTTTTATACTAAACTCAATGAGCTTGTGATACATTGGGATTAAAGGAAAGTAAACAGCACAGTTCTCTGTAATTCTTATGGGAATTATTATTGGAAGTATGCATAGGCTGCCATGAAAAGCCAGAGAGAAACATTTAACCTAGTCAGGGTGGGAAATCACCTGGTTAATTTTTAAGTTCTCTGAGGACAGAACCTGTCCTCAGCAGTTCTATACTGTGTACCAGCAGTACTCTGCACATTGCAGGTAACTAATAAATATTCACTGAGTGAATGAATAAGTAACATGACATTTATATAGCATTTTTGTGTGCTTAGTGGTTAGTATATGCCCAATATTTACAAATCAGAGATAGAAAAGACACAGTGGATTAGGGAAACCTCAGGAAGTTTGCCATGGCAGGTTTGTAGATACGTACAGTTTATCCTAGTAAGTTCAAAACTCAGGTAATCAGGAGACACTAAGTGATTTTAAGTAGGAAAGTGATATGTCCAGATACATATTTTATAAAATAATTCTGACCTGTCTTATAAAACATTAATTTGGTTGGTAGAGAGTGTGAGGAAGACCCTTAGGTGACACAACTGAGGAGGCATGGTGATTAGATGCACTGTATTTAATAGCAGCAAGTATTACCCTTACGCTTGAGTGACATTGTAAGCTAGTGTCCAGGAAGAAGAAGGTCTAGATTCATTGCACCTCCATATAACATTTGTTCAATCAAAGTGGGTTAGCATCTGCTTTGGGAAGTATGCCAGGTGGAGATTCTGATTCCTCATCTCTGTGCAAGGCACGTGTACCCTCCATATTCCCTTTTCCTGCCACATGTGTTCAAGAATCAGTAGCCTGTGTCAGGACTACATCTCCCAAGATGCTCTTTATACCACTTCCAACTTGGGTAAGGGCTGAGATTTCACTTTTTCAGAGGGAACCCTGTCCAAATCCCCACCCACTGTTCATGGTTTCTCCTCTTCAAAGCCTTTCCCATTTCTCTTCAGCTGTTTGATCTCACTCACTTCATCAGGAAGATTTCTTTGAGGAGTTTTATTATTTTCATATCTCTTAATAAAATTCTCATAATCAATATATACTCTAACTTAAAATGAGATGCATATTTTGGAGTTAATTACTCCAACTTAAATTCATATTTCAAATAGCTGCTCTATGTAAATGAGGTCTGTCCTGAAAGTATCAGTCAGGCAAACTGTTTTAATTATATTGATATTGGCTGGATACTTTTGGGACAGACCTTCTAGTTGTCGACAGCTACCAATTGAACACATGCATGTAATTGACCCCTGGCTTTTTCCATATGTGTTACTGCTTAAATTTGGAAAGGGGTTAGGACAGTATAGTATCTACTTGCATCTCTAATAGATGAACTCTGTGCTAAAGCTACTAATTTGAGTATAATTTCTCTTGTCTCATCTTAGAGATTCTGAGAAGACTCATTTATTTACTACTTAACAGTGTAGCAAATACAATGACACATTCATCAAAAGGAAATATACAAATAAGCATACTTATTATTAACAAGTTGATATTTGAACAATAATATTCAAGCAGGCTATAGGGATTCACTGTTAACATGTTAAGAAATTTCTTTTGACTGAATGATCCATTTTTGAAGGAAAGGGAAATCAATTTTATCAGTCAGAATATATTCAAATGAGAGACCAATGTAAATTTTTAATGAGTCATCTCTTACTCTGTCTCCAGAGATGCTGAGGCCAAAATTTTCACATTATTAACTTTTAATGGGAAAAAAAGACATTTTTGAGGTTTGCTCTTAAGAGGATGATAATAGAATTTCAAATATGTGGAAATATAAATATTTGCTTTTATCTTCTTATAGAAATTCAGAGTGTTCCATTTCCAGCTTTTTGTAAATGAAGAAGATATGCAACTACATATTTCTTAGATTTTCATTTCCAGTGTATTTTTTTTTTTCCAGCAAGTGAACACAAATAAGTTTAGTCTGGTAGAAAATACATCTGTTTTCTAATCAAACGGAAAGGGAAAGTTGAAGGGCTGAAAGATGCCATCCATGAGCAGTTATTGTGATTCTATGATATGCTTACCTAAGGAGAAAAGAAAACACAGAAAATAGTGAGAAGGAGAGAAGCTACTGAGTTACAAAGAGATTTCAGAGTGAGATGTCACCTGGAAATGTTCACAATGTGCCACAAGCATCAGGAAAGCAGAATAATCATACCAAGTGGAGCCAAGCACCTCTATACAGGGTATCTGTATGTTTGCTTTGCCATGGGCAGTGTTCTTACCTGTCCTGTCTTGAGGTCCTGATCAGCTAAGCATCAGTTCCAACCTGTTTTTCACTTTTAAAGAATTTCCCCAGGTTAGACAAGAATTTATATAGTCACCCCAATGATGTATAAAAATACAAAAACAACCTTTCAGATTTATACCAATAACTCATTTTTAACCCTAGAATGTGATAGCTAGGTTGAAAGGTAATTATTATTTTTAAAGTATTTGGCTCTTTTTGACCCCTGGCTTTGAACACTTCCTAACATGGGAGCCAAAATGAGTCTTTCCCTTTATGAAACTCTTTTTTTCAATATTATATTTAAATCAAGAAAAATATTTTGCAAATAACACACTGAAGAGCAAACATGCCTTTATGTTTAAGATATAGAATGAAGGATAATCAAAATGCATCTTTTCCTAGGTTAACTCATAACAGAAAAAACTGAGGTTTTCCAATGGCAATGGAAAAATGAAAAAAGAATACAAATGCTCTTTGCTAAAACTGGGGGTTCTTTAGACCAGTTAGCCAACTCCATTTGTTCCTAAAATTTTCTCTAGTCAAAATTAATACCTCTTTTTTAAAAAATTGATTTGTTTTTTTTTTTTAGAGAGAGAGGAAGGGAGAGAGGTGGAGAGGGAGAGAAATATCAATGTATGGTTGCCTTTCACCAGCCTCCAGCTACGGACCTGGCTGGATACCTGGTTTGCAACCTGGTTATGTGCCCTGACTGGGGAATTGAACCAATGACCTTTGGGTTACAGGCCAGCTCCTTATCCACTGTGCCGCCAGCCAGGGCTAATATCGCTTTTTAAGCATCCCAGACTTTCAGCTAGTAGAAATGACTTTCAACTTACAGATCACACACTCAGGTGTTTGTACTCTGACTCCAGTTACAACTCTTGCAAAAAGGATAAAAAAAAAAGAAATGTGCTACTCAAACTTTCCTTTCCAGAATTTCTAGTTCTGCTTCTACAGTAGACTATGAATAGCATCCTATCCCTGGGGTGTTAAACTGTTTTTTAAAACCCTAATACCTTCTGTTGCCTTTATCTTTGTCTTCTGGAGTTTTAAGTCTTTATTCTAGGAAGTGATAACTATATAAAACTCAACCTTGATCATATACAAATATTTCTAAGCTTTTGTTTGTTTCTAAACCTCAATACCCACAAGCTCTTCCTCTACTTTAATGCCCATTAAGTCCAAATCTACACTAGTAACCATCGTCCTGCACTCATCCCAATATATTTTTGAATGATCTGGGGCTTGGTAAATGGTTTTTATATTTTTTAATTGGATTGATTCATTTTATCTGCTGCCAGATTTACATAGGCAGCTTTAGGAATGCATAGGCAGTCTAAAAATATTAATGCTGAGAAGCGTTTCATAAATAACTTGGAGATTATGTTCTCTAGGTTTATGTGTTAATTTTTATGGGCTCAGTAAGTGCAGCTAATGGTTTTTTTTTTTTTTCCTTTGGTCCATGCTTTAATGTGAAAATTTATAGCCATGAGAATAAATCAAAATACAATCTAAACTTAATAATAGCTATGAACAACCATCTGCTTACCCTTAATTACCCACACACTTAATATGTTTTTTTAATATTCATATGTGTGTGTGTTTGAAGAAATTAGAGAAAGCCAACATTGACCAAACAGAAACATTTGGAAAGAAGTAGTGAGCAAGATGCACAGCCATCCTATTTCCTTTCAAACTCTTGTGAAAATCTTCCCATCACAGCCTTTATGGTTCTTTGTGCTCCTTTTCAAATGGAAAGCAATATTATTTATGGTTTGAGTCTATGTTTGTGAGTATGAGCATTACATGTGTGTCTATCAAAGGCAGGAGGATAATAAAACCTAAGATCAGGAAAGATGTATAAATTTAAAGGTTGAATAGTATAAGGTCAATTTTTTTCTTTGGGTAAAATAATTCTAGTGCATTAACACATACATGTACAAGTTATTACAAAAGAAAAGTTAAAATAGTCATTCCAGAAATTATTACTGTGACAATCCTACTTTCTATTTTTCAAAGTCTCTGCCTTGTCAAAAAGAGAATATATTTTATAAGAGGTATAATTTGTGTTAAATGACATATCTAGGAAAGAATTTAATACAACTTACACAGCTGAATAAGATTTCTTTATGATACTAGTTATAACAATTCCACAAATATGCTTTGAGATTCAGTGAAACAAAGGAAAATATATTAAGATAAACTGTAATCAAATAATTTTATAGCAGAAAATAATTTATGGAAAATCAAAGTGATATTAAATTATCATTTTATTAAACTATAAATTGAATCTGTCCTCTTGGATAAACTATTAGATTTATTCTTTATTTTATTTTATATTTTTAAAGATTTTATTTATTTTTAGAGAGAGGGGAAGGGAGAAAGGCAGAGAGGGAAAGAGATGTCAATGTATGGTTGCCTTTCATCTGCCTTCAGCTATAGACCTGGCTTGCAACCTGGTTATGTGTGCCCTGGTTGGGGATCGAACCAGCGACCCTTGGGTTCACAAGCCAGCACAAGCCAGCACAGTGGTCCACTGTGCCACCAGCCAGGGCCCTATTCTTTATTTTAATCCCATATCTAAGTCACATATACACAGGAAAACTATAGCTGAACCTTTTTCTTTTTCCAAATATGCCAGTGTTCTTCCCATTTCAGTACCTTTGAACTACTATTATTTATTTATAAGACCATTACATGGCTTTAATTTCTTCATCATTTATATCCAATCACATCTCAAATGTAGGCCTTTTCCTAATTGCACTGAGGCATCACACACACTCCTAGACAATCCTAGATGAAACAGAGAATACCACTCATTACTAGGTCATTCATTGCTCTGCTTCAATCATTCAATTTTTTTAAAGAAGTATCTATTTATTTATTACAGGTCTAAACCCAATCTAATATAGTCACTATGAGAGTAAGTACTTTGTCTCTCTTTTTATATCAGATAATAAATGGCACAACACAAAACAGATGCTCAATAATTACTAGTTGAAAAATTGTCGGTAAAGATATTCCGTAGACTCAAAAAGGTTTTTCTCCTGAACCTAATTGCAGTTATCTACACTGTATCAAAAATAAGTGCAAAAATAATAGCTTCAATGGCTTTGAAAATTCTCAGCCTCTACAGATGGCAAAAGATAATAAATTATGAAGTGTTTTTTGAACACAGGTCGAATTTAAGGCACTACCAGGAAATTATGACCCAAAGATAAAGCCAAAGATGTAACTATAAAATTCTCTGAATGTATTTTAGAAAGGTCACAGGTGGTGCTTTGGAATGCTATTCAGTGAGACAAAAGCACTTCAAAATATAATACTCAGTGCGTGATACTCAGATCCACTCATTCAAACAACAGATTTTGTAAAAGGCTTAGGATATTGTCCTACAGCCTTCTCAAAGCAAAGAGCTTGTTTCAGAGAGATTAGTGGGTTAGCTTTTGCTTACTAGAGTGAATCTCAGTATGACCCACAATAAATGCATCAAGTTTTAAAGAAAATTCTACATGTAAAAACATGGCAGTTTAGATTAAAAGGTGTAGAGACATTTCAAAAGGCATCTCAAAATTTTTTCAGGTAGATAGTGGGTTTAGTAGTACATTCAAATATGTGCTACTTTTCATGAAGAAAGAGGAATGTCTCAAAAAATAGAAAATGCCCAGAGAGTGGAACCCAGACCTGTGGAGAATCATCTCTGGGCAGGCATAGAAATCCTAATCAAGGAAATTCTAACATTTGGCTGGCTGGATTTCAGAACTTCCATGGATTAGTGGCTTTTGCAAGCCTCTGATTCTTCCTTATTGAATAGTATTGCCCATGGATGTGATTTTAAGCCCCATCTCCCCATTTTACAATGGAGTGGACTTATGTCCCTTTAGTCAGAAGTCTTCAGATGGATGGAAACTGTACTCAGGAGCTGTTCGTAAGGAACTATACACAAACAGCCCTATGTGCAGCTATATCTTATTTAAATGACAAGATTCCAAACTTTAAGTTGATGCTTTAATGAGATGAGGTTTTTAAAGGACTTGTGATACAGTTGATGGGAGGTGGGGTGTAGACAAGTGATGTCCAGAGAGCAGACAATGATATCTGGCTGATCATTATTTTCTGTTTTTTTATGTATTGGTGTAGTCCCCTTTCATATGTACATGTTGTTCTGTGTGACCAATAGCACATGTGAGAAATGATGACATGTCATTGTTAAGGTGAGGTTATAAGGACTCAAGGGTTAACCTTTGGGGATTTGGATTTGAACATTTAGAAATGAAATAACATATTTTAGCAGCTGCATGCTCCCCTTACCACTTCTCTCTCTGTATTTCTAAATAGATTTTAATAGTTTCCTATTTTCTCCGTATCACTTGTTTTTGTATTCTAGTTTCAAAAAATATTTTTGCTACTACAGAAGCTGATTATATCTCTTTCTGATCAAGTCACACATATATGTGTGCTTTTACAGTAAGTTCTTATATTAATTCCAGAGCTTCCACATATGCAATTTAGATTATTCAAAAGTTAAATAATTCACCTTTGGACTCTTTAACCTCTCTTTTCCTATGAAACAATCCAAAGTTCCATATTCATTTCCATATTAATCTATGTCCACACACAAATTTTAATAAACCTCCTTGGGTTGTATAGATTTGTTGTACTGTTCTCTTTATTCTGTGTTTTGTGCTTTTAAACTACTTTAACATTAAGTTACTTCATTTAGTTGTGATCCCCCCTAGAATTCGCACATATAAGTGCTGGATTGTGTAAGCATATAATAATGCATTTTTACTGCCTTCCAATTGAGATAGGTGCATTTAGATTCTGTATATTTGCAATCAATAGGTTTGCCAAATGCAGGTTTATATCAAATAAAGGTCTAGAAAAAACTTCTACTTCAGTTTTCAAACGTGCATTTATTACATTAGATTTAGGAGCAAAGCTATCATAATCTGCTCTAGAGAAAAAACATTTTTTGATTGGTCTCCTAGATTTCTTCCTGGGAGATTAAAGTCCTTGAGGACAGGATCCACATTATATGAAGTTTCTTGATCTTCTACAGTTTTGCATATTCAATATGTGTTTAATAAGCTAAGTTAAATCCACCTGTACTCTTACAGAAAAGCTGTTTTCTACTTCTCCATTCTTCTGAAACAGGAAAGTTTGACACCATGGAAAAGTAAGACACAAGCAAGAAAATATTTCTTGTCATTCAGCAAAGGACTTGTTCTCTCAGATACAAATACCCTTTTGTCAGATACAAACACCTCATTCTCACCATGTCCATGTGTTTGTTACATCAGCAATTGTGGCAGGGAAAGTTGAGGGTTTAGAGGAAAAAGTAGTTGGGAAAAAAAAATACCAGAATGCAGCCTTGGCTGATGGCTCAGAGGGTTGGCACTGGCCTGTGAACCCAAGGGTCACTGGTTCAATTCCCAGTCAGGGCACATAACCAGGTTGCAAGCCAGGTCTCCAGCCAGGTCTGTAGGTGGAGGCAGATGAAAGGCAACATACACTGATGTTTCTCTCCTCCTCTGCCTCTCTTCCTTCCCCTCTCTCTAAAAATAATAAATAAAATCTTTAAAAAATTAAAAAAGAAAAAAATCAACGAGTTCAAAAACTGTTTTTAAAAAAATACCAGAATGTTACCTGAATCTCCCTGAAAACCTTGTGGCTTTTTATCTTTTTCATTTCACAAAATGGTGGCAAGGCTGTCCTTTAATTTATTGGCTGTCTCTGTCAGAGTATCCTTTGAAGAAGTTAACCCAATGCAGCCTACTTTTTCCTTATTTTCATATCATTAATCTTTCTCTCTTTTTGATCATAGTGGAGAAAGGGGAAAATATTTAATATGACCCATTTTCTGCATAAATGCTTGGGACAGTCATAAGCCTTTTTTCAAATATCATTCTGTTGAGAAATACCTGTTCCACAGAGCTTCCCTAAGATTTCTCACTTTCCATTTTGCCATAACAACCCTTTTAGGAAGAACTCGTTTAAAGAAGTCAGAGTTATAAGTGCAAACCTATTCTAGCTTTAGGATTTGTATTCCAATTTACTAAAGAATTTATATTTCCAGAGAAAGAACATAATTCTTCAACCTAGAGGCCACAATTAACATTATCTTAGTTATGCATATAAGATGTACATTAACATTGTAAAGAATTCTCAGTATCTTTTTTCACTCTTACTACTTTTTAAATAGTCACCAAGGACTTAGGAGGGGTTTACAATACTCTTATCCATTATTATAACCTGACAGTCTGAGTATCACTAATTGCCCATTGGGAAATATTGTCCAAACCCACTTTTGATTCCAAACCTTTTACCCTCATCGAGGTAAACAGAGAGAAGGGGAAGTGAGGGGAGGGAGAGGGAGAAAGAATATTTGCTTGTTCCTGTTATTCAGAGCTAGCAGGAGGCCTTTCTATTTCTTATCGTGGGCAGCATCAAACTGAGACTAACAGAAGGGTATCATAGCTTCCATAAAACAAATAAATAGCAAATACAAAATATTTGCTTATATAAAATAAATAGCAAAACCAACATTAAGAACTCAGTCCCTTTACTCAGGAATAGTCACGACAAAATGTTCTTTCTCTGAAGCACCTCTCCACAAGGCAACATTAAAATTCACCTCTGTTGTCCTTCAGCCAAAGGAAATAGAGTTGAACACTTTCTGTAATTTTAACCAAGTTATAACAGACGCTACAAGAACTCAGGTGGAACTCTGACTGCCTCAAGAGCCTGAATGAAATGCATCCTGCCATCCATTGCTGCTACATCAGGTTATTAAAAGCAGAGACAAAAAGGAGAGGCCGGGGAGCCACAAGTTCAACTGTGTCACATTCAGACACAGTGGGAGGGAGGAAGCCATAAATGACCAGGTTCGTGATAAAACAGAAACCTAAGGCAAATATAGAGGCTTGCTAAAGCTGTGGTACCTTGGGGGCTGATTTGTAAGAAATACAGTTTAGAACGGGTGACTTGCAGTGCAGTGCATGACCCTTATTTCCTTTCTTGCCTCAAACTTGTCAAACTTTCACTAATTTTTCCATGTACGTGAATTACAGCTACAGGATTTTGTTGAACTAGGCATATTTCTCAAAGAAGTAAACAAAAGAAATGCTACAGTATATCTTAAACTGTAATAGTCCAGATTTGCTTAAATTCAAGTGAGTTCAAAGGAACCTGTACAAACACTGCCATTACAACTATTTATGATGCATTTCCAAGGCTAAATAACCTGCATAAACAGTCAAAAAAAAAAAAAAAAAATCCAGGCGCCTTGTTTTTATCGGTGTTATTTCTAGAAATTACTGTTGCATGATAGCCTATGTCTTTTATAATGGAAAAATGTGTAGATTTAATGTGTAAAATGTGTATTATATCTGTTTTGTGAAAGAAAAGACATGTTTCTGTACAGAAATAAAAATAAATAAAATTAACATTTGCATCAAAGATAGATTTTGTTGTCTCTCAAGTGTTTTGATTTTGGTGGTGATAGTGTTATTATTGTTTAAGAATTCAACCTCTGACCAGGGTACTCAGGACCTTCCAACAACAGATGAGAAAGTAAATGAATGAAGTCCCATAGGAGGGGTAAGATCTCAGTGAGGTATTGATGTTAGACCAAATCCCAAAGGAGCTTGCAAGCTGTGGGTTTCCAGTTTGGCTATTCACAGACAGGACTTTATTGTTTCATTCGTTCATTTATTCTAAAGGAGAGATATTTACCATACCTCACTGTATGGATAATACAGTGGTACCTTCTCATCTCTTTTGTTATTTAAGTACATTAAAGTATTGACCTTTGATCTCTAGGACAATTCTCTTTTTCTTTTTGCTCCATTACCAAAGCATCTATTGAGATTTGTTTTTCCATAGGGATAATTATTTTTTTAATTGATAAAATAGGGATATCTGGGGTGAGTTTCTTTTCTCTTTTAGTGGCACATTCTGATATACTACCTAAAGCCTGCTGGATTAAAGTGTTGTTAGATTTGTCATCTAGCTAACATTCCCCCATACTCAGCACACATAGCAGGTAACCAGTTAATTTTAGCTTTCTGTACATAATTAACATTTAAATCTCCAAACTGACTATAATCTCTGAAAATCTATGTCTTTGTACTTCTTGCATTTGGCATAGTATCATAAATATATTAGTCTTTCTTTTTCCCTCCTGTCAATACTACTATAAAATTCTGCCACTCCAATGAACATAACATTGTGCTGGAAAATGATTGAATGCTTGTTTTTATGTTTTGCTGAATGTGTCAAGTGCTGATTTGATACTTCCTTGCCTCCCAAATGCTAGTGCTCACCTGCTTTCCTCAAGTTCTTCAAATGTCCCTCGTTACCCTGTCCTTTACACACTCCATCCAATACCCCAGCCCAAACTACAGCTAACATCATTTTTAAAAGACCTCCAAATATGCCTATACTTTCATCTGTGAATGTTCCTCCTTAACTGAAACTCTGACCCCAGCTAATGCAGTGGAACAATACATATAGGCTGGTAAACTAGTTCATATAAAAGTAATAGCAATCTTGCTTCATATATTCTTTCAACTGAATCTTTTTAAAGGATAAGACTTGTATGTATAACCACTAAAATTGTAGTTGTAAAATAATAAAACAATGTGACTAAAGATTATTGATTCATTTTCACAGATAGTAATACATAAATTGCTTGGGAGTATAAGAAAGATGGCAGTGATTTGTATTCATATTGATTCCCCCTGAATTGTTAAATGTTTAACATGCTTGATGTTTAGTATGTTTAATAGCAATAGCAGGAAGACTTAAGGCCATTAAGATATGTTTTCTATTTCTAATTTCCTCTGATATTTGTAACTCAAACTAAAATGGTAGCACATGCTATGACATTTCTCAAAGTATGAAACATTTAAAAATATGTTTGGAACAAAGCAAAGCTATATTTACTAATACCATACCAAGTGTAATCTCCTAATATTTATTGATCCCATGCAATGAGTTGGCTTCTGGGAAGTTAACCTATTTTTCTTCTTTCATTCATTGAATGGCATTTTTTTGAATTATTATAGTATGGATCTAAATAGAAAATAAAAAGAATTTCTTATAAATGGTTGTTACTGTTTTGTTTCTTTAGTATGATGGGATACATAAGAAGAGTCATTTTGAAAATTAGGGAGCAAAGTGATGTCACTAAATGACAGAAGGACTAGGAGGAGAGTATTGATCATGCCAGACACATGCACAGTCTGAAAAAGTGTGTAAGCCTGTAGACTTTAGGTCAAGACAACTGAAATATAAATTCTAACTCTTCCACAAGCAATATGACCTTGGGTAAGATATTTAACTTTTCTGTACTCTGGTTTTTCACCTAAAAAAAGGGGTTAATGATAATAACTACAACAAAGAATTATGATAATTAATGCATACAAAAATAGTGCTTGACATTTAGCTTAATATTAGGGCATTAGTTATAATATTAGATACTACCAGGTTGTAAGCCAGGTCTCCATCCAGATTAGTAGCTGAAGGCAGGTGAAAGACTACCATACATTGATGTTTCTCTCCCCTTCTGCCTCTTTCCCTTCCCCTCTCTCTAAAAATAATAAGTAAAATCTTTTAAAATAAATAAATAAAATATTAGATACTTTTGTCAACTAATAACTCACTATTTTGCCTGAAGCTGACCCTGTATTAAGGGTTGCGTTTTTCAATAAATGCTTCATTATCAGAAGCACATTTGAAAATTATCAAGGAAAACCTAAAGAAACACAATGATAGGACTTCTGGCCAATATGGAGATGTAGGTAGACATGCTGTGTCTCCCTCCACAACTAAGAAGAATACGACTACCTCAAAACTGGAGACAACTAGAAGTTCCAGAAAATCAAGTTGCAAGGAGGTCCAACAAAAAATGATATTAAAAAAATACTCATCTGGACAGGTAGGAGGGGTGGAGCTGGGGTGGAGGCGGTGCAGCATGGAGGCAGAGGTATCTGTGGCAACAGCCGCTGTGGCTGGCCAGTAGAAAGTGTAGTCGCACATTACAAAAAGGAGGGAGGGACGACTGGGGAGTACTCCCAACACCAGACCAGGCTGCACAGCTCATGGTTCCAGCACTGTTTCTGACTGTGAAACCCAGTGGGGTTTGTGGGGGAGGAAGAAACGGCTGGTCTCTCAGCAGAGTCTGTTGATTTACAGGCACCTATGGTCCTAGAGCATCAGGAGACCCACCTACTCTGGGAACCACAGCCAGGGTAACAGCTAGAGAGGTGCCAGTCCCATATGGGAAGTGGAAAAAATTCCTGGAAATGGGTGAGTGCTGAGCAAGCAGCATTGTTTCCTCTCATACCTCTCACCCACATATGGCACTGCAGTATGGTGAAACGGGTTGCCCCTCACGGACAAATACCTAAGACTCTGCTCCTTACCATATAGTAGGTTTGACACAGAGGCGAACACAGGAGCCTGACAAGTTGAAGAGACAGAGAAATGTTGCCCAAAAGAGGAAACAGATGAAGGTTCTAGTGGAAGAACTAAGTGAGGAGGATATAGCCAACCTAACAGATGAGAAGATAGTCAACCTAACAGAAACAGAGTTCAAAGCACTGGTGATTAAGATGCCCACAGACTTGACAGATATGTTTGAGTACAGCAAACACAGAAGGGAAGAAGTGAAGGCTACAGTAAGTGACACAAGCAAACAAAAAATCCACACCAAACCAATGATGAAGGGATTCAATGATTTGAAACATAAAGAACAAATAAACAATCAACTAGTACAGAATGAAGAAAAAGAATTTAAAAAATAAGAGGTTCAGGAACCTCTGGTACAACTTTAAATGTGCCAACATCTGAATCATAGGGTTGCCAGAAGGAGAAGAGGAAGAGCAAGAAATTGAAAACGTATATGAAAAAATATTGAAGAAAAACTCCCAAATTTGGTGAAGGAAATAAAACATACAAGTCCAGGAAGCACAGAGAGTCCCAAACAAGCTAGATCCAAAGAGGACTACACCAACACACATCATAATTAAAATGTCAAAGGCTAAAGATAAAGAGAGCATCTTAAAAGCAGCAAGAGAAAAGAAGAGAGTTACCTATGAAGGTAACTTTGCAGACAAAAAGGTTCTCACAAGAGGTATTCAAAATGATGAAAAGCTGCCCTGGCTGGTAGCACAGTGGATAAAGCACCAGCCTGTCAACCCAAAGGTTACTGGTTAAATTCCCCAGCCATGGCACGTAACGAGGTTGTAAGCCAGGTCCCCAGCCAGGTCCGTGGCTGGAGCCAGGTGAGAGGCAACCATATATTGATGTTTCTCTCCCTCTCTGCCAATCTTCCTTCCCCTCTCCTTAAAAATAATAAAATCTTTTTAAAAAATGAGGAAAAGCAAGGACCTACAACCAAGATTACTCTATCCAGCAAAGCTATCATTTACAGCAGAAGGGCAGATAATGTGCTTCCCAGACAGGGCAAAGCTAAAGGAGTTCATCATCGCCAAGCCCTTATTATGGGAAATGTTAAAGGGACTTATTTAAGAAAAAGAGAGTCAAAACTGTGAACATTAAAATGGCAACAAGCTTTCAACTATTAACAACAGAACCTAAGAAGGCAAAAATAAAAACAAAGTAAGCAAACAACCAGAATAGAAACAGAATCATAGGTATGGAAATCATTTAGAGGGTTATCAGCTGGGAGTGGGAAGAAAAAGAAATGGGGAAATGATGTGGAGATTAAGAAGCATAATTGGTAGGTACAAAATAGATGAGGGTAAATTAAGAATATTATAGGAAAGGGTGAAGCCAAAGAACTTATATGTATGACCCATAGACATGAACTAAATTGGCTGGGATTGCTGGAGGGAAAGGAGGTACTCGACAGAGGGGAACAAAGGGAAGAGAAGTTGGAACAACTCTAACAGCATAATCAATAAAATGTACTTAAAAAATAAATACAATGGTGTGTAACACAGGGACCCATTTAAAAACCTCCAATGAACCTAGGTAGTTGTCATATATCTCTCTTGTACATATGATTATATCCCCCTTGGGTCATTGCACTGTTTTATTTTCAAAGGTTTTTAAGGCAGGCTCTTTTATAATTATGATCACTTATAGTCATGGCCACTTACTTTATAAATATATTTTTTAAATGTTAAGTTCAATGCATTTCACCTAAAACCAACAAGGTTTATAATGTCACCATGTTATAGAGGTAAATTTACACCACTTACTGATTTTGTGATGTGGGCAACTTATATCCTTTCTGCACCTGTTTTTCATCTCCAATATATGATAATAATGTCTACTTTGCAGGATTATTACAAGGGTTAAATATAAATATAAATTACATTCTAGTTCATAATGTTAGTACTCAGAGAATGTCAGTTAACATTATGAATGCTAGTTAACATGAATGTGATTTTAACAGTAAGCCATAGAAAAATAATGTAATGTGGGTTCTTAGAATTCATCATCAAAACAGGTTGTAAATATGACTTTAAGAAACATCTATGATGGCAATGACTAACATTTTGAAACACTTTATATTTCCATTGAGAACAATAGCCCAATACAGTATCTGCGCTTCTGCGTACCTCTTGCCAGGAAGGATAATATCTGTGATGCATTGACTAACTCTAATGAAACTTTTTATTCTTAAGACACAAGCTATTTCCCAACACAGCACATAAGGTCTTTGTGCTTATGTCAGCATTGGAGATGAATTTCTGGGAGAAAAAGAAAATGTTCACTCCTGCAGACATCAAAACACTAGAGTAAAAGCAAAAACAAAAACAAACAAACAAAAAAAAAAAACAAAAAAACTTGCCATAATTAAAATAAAAATAAACACCTGAACTAAAAATATATCCAACAGGCAACATCCAAGCTGTGAACTACAAAATTTTTAAAACAGTGTGGTTTTACATAAGGACAGGTCCATGCAGTTTTCCTGGTGTTTCCCTGCGTTTGTTTTGTGGGACTAAGTGTCACCCTTGGAGACATAGGTAAGAAACCTATTGCCTCTTCTGCAAAAACAAGAAAAAAGAAAAAACAAACTAACCACTTCTCATATGCGCCTTGGACTGCTTCCCTCAGTGCCTCAGTGATCAAGAAGTCATGCCAAATAAGTCTTTGTTGTTGTTATTGTTATTTTGGACCTACTGGTATGCCTAGCTGGAGGTACTCAGAGACTCCTAGGGACTTAGCATTAAAATAAATTCACTATAGTTTCTTTTATTAAAGCATTCAAGCTATTTCATTTTACATATATATATATATCTATATCTATCTATCTATCTATATATATATATATCTGTATACAGATATATATATATATATATATGAATATATGCCCTTTTTCTAGAACTACTTAAAAATAGCATTCATTAAAAGTCTCATATTTCCATTTTCTGTGCACCAAATGAGCAGATTTCCCATCAAATGAACTAAATATCAGATGAGGAGCTGGAATTAGCAAGAGATTTTTAAAAATCTAAATAAATAATGAGGGGAAAATTACTTTTATACTTTATCAAAAAATAGAATGTTTCTATGTGTATATTTTAAAAATTAATAGCTTCAAAATGTATATATGTATATAATCTAACTAGGAATACATTTTTTATCCATTTGTAGCCCAAGGAAAAGTTTCCTCTCAAATTTTAGGAGATTTGTGAAATATAGTACATATTTATTTTATTTTATTTATTATTCTTAGAGAGGGGAAAGGAGAGAGGCAGAGAGGAAGAGAGACATCAACATATTGTTGTCTTTTACCTCCCTCCAGCCACAGAGCTGGCTGGAGACCTGGCTTACAACCCGGTTATGTGCCTGGCTGGGAATCGAACCAGCGACCTTTGGGTTTGCAGGCTGGCTCCTTATCCATTGTACCACCAGCCAGGGCCTATTGTACATATTTATTTTAAATCTGAATCACTATGTCACCATCATAATATTTGTGACTCTCCTGATTATAATCTACACAGGTGGTCTGATCTGTAAGGTCTTACCTTATTTTACAACTTATTTATCAGCTCAGCATAATTATTACCAAGAAAAATGAGCTGCCTTGAGTTATTTAGCTAAGATGTGGCAAACTACCGCCCACTGGGCCACTTCTTCCCGTGTGCTACCACTTCTTTCCGTGTAGCTGGATTAGTACACGTTTCACATTTCTGGATCGTTGCAAAAAATGTCAAAAGCATACTAACTTTTTCATTATATATTAAAATTATATTAAATTTAAATTGTGGGTCCATAGAGCTTTCTTAGGATGCAATCATATTCATTTACATCGAGCCTATGATTATTTTTATACTATGGCAGCAGAGTTGTTTAGCTGAGATAGAAACTGGCCCACACAGACCAAAATACTTACAGTCTGACCCTTAACAACAACAACAACAAAACTATTTATTTTTGTTTACTGATCAATAATCTCATGGGAGAACAATACTGATCTTCATTTGCAGTGAAATAGCACTATTTTCTTAGCCAAGATAAATTTAGAATATGTATGTTTTTCATTAAAATTTCCTCATGTATTTGGGAATCTGGGTCTCTTGTAATTCTATTTTTTTCTGTGCTGTTAAAACTTGAAATCATTCCCATTAGTCATTAAGAGGGCAACAAAATAAAAATTGAGCATTCTCATTTTTATTTTGTTGCTTCTGAGGATCTATACCAAAGTAGCAGTTTATGAAATGTTTAGCAACACGTTGAATACTTCCTCCATGACCCATTTCAAGTTATCAACATCACTGAATTCAGAGTTGGGAAGAGGTAAGCATAACTTGCTCTAATGTGTAGTTCAAATTGGTTCAAGTGTAAGCATGACTAATATTGTCTCTCTAGCCACAGACCTCCCCTTACTGATGCTTCTTCCACTAGCCACAATAAAACAAATTTATCATTCTCATTAGCAGAAAAAAACTCAATCTAGGAATTGATATTATTTTAATATGTGGTACTATTTTATAATGCTTTTTTGATATTACTTTCTCTAACCATTTTTGTTTTGTTATTCAACTTTATTTAGACAATTTTTTATATTGACCAAAAGAAACTGATATTGTTAAACACACACCCAGGGAAATTCTCTATGCTTGATGTCCACATTGTATTCCTATTAGTACTTCACACAACCCTGTGAGGTGAATGTTATTATCTCTGAACTATATCTCAATAAAGTTATATTTATAGGTTAATAAATTGCCCAGGTTCACACAGACAATAAGTTCTATGTAGACCTATTATGACTTCACAGTCTGAAGTTAAAAAGGCAATTAACCTTCTAAGAGGCATTGCAGCACCATAGATATTAGAAGAAATGATGGAGCAAGGTCAAGATTAGGTTTTAAAGTGGTGAAGCACTTGTTTGGACACAAAAAGAAATATAAATCTGAAACAAGATACACATAATAAAATATGTAAGAAACTTTTGGGTGGGCCATGGCTCTATCATATAAAATATTTAATTTCACACAAGATGCTAACAGTAGTCTACTTGATAAAGCAGGAAATTGACTACATAGGGGGTAGAGGACAAAAGTAATAACACTGTGGGAGACAAAGGCAAGTATTGCAAAGTTATCTCTTCTCCACTTCCACCCCAGAGGCTAAGTGACCAAAGGGAAGAGGTTGGGGTTGTCAAAATCTGTTAAATTCAGAGTAGCCTTGAGGAGCTGGGGCTCACACTTCTGAAGAAGCAATTTCCTCTAACTGCTGCTGTTGCTTCTGTGCAAATACTATAAAGGTTGGTTTGGGGGCTATGGAAAAAAACAAAACAAAACAGTAAACAACTAAATTACAAGTGTCTCTGATTATCTGAAAAAAAGTATTCCTATGAAACATTTCGTAAGCCAAAATGTTATAAAGTGAAGAATCAATTACCATTATTTATTATTAAAAAAAATTCTGGGCCCTGGCTGGTAGTACAGTGGGTAAGGTGCCAGCCTGTGAACCCAAAAGTCGCAGGTTCGATTCCCCAGCCAGGGCACATAACCAGGTTGCAAACCAGGTCTCCAGTCAGATCTGTGGCTGGAGGCAGGAGAAAAGCAACCATACATTGATGTCTCTCTCCCCCTCTGCCTCTCTCCCTTCCCCTCTTCCTAAAAATAATGAAATAAAATCTTTAAAAAAAAAATTCTGAGGGTTCCCTAAACCTCTTCCCCAAATAACTGACCAAATCATACTAGATATGCTTAAATGATGACCAGTTTAATGCTAAGTTTAACATCCTTATGGGTTTTTTAAAGCATTCTGATATGTGAAGGCAGGTCTTGCCAACAGATGCACAAAGTAAATCCAGAAAGCGCAGCTGCTCGCAGACACTCAGAGCTCTGGTGGCTTGATGTGGAGCTGGGAGGGAGTCTAGTTCCCTGGGAAGGAGCTTGGTGGGGCCACTCTTGCTGTTAGGGGTGCCCACTGCCTCTATAAGGGCTCTCTGCTGAATGCTGTTTTTGCTTTTTACCTTTTTCCATCAAAGCAAACATTCTCTTGGGATTTCTTTCAGTTAGTGTCAACAGGAACCAACGTAGCTCTTTTAAGAAATGAAGTGGTATAACTGAGACTTTTGAAAAGTGGGGGATACCTGTATTGCTCTTAGAACAAACTGTTGCTCAAGAAGGAATGTCAGCAAGAGAGGCAAGCAGGAAGGAGGAGGTGCTCTTTTTATTTTTTGTTTAACTATTTACATGTATATTTCTTTTTAAATTAAATTTATTGGAGTGGCATTGGTTATTAAGATTATGTAGGTTTCAGGTATACATGTCTATGATACATGAACTGTATATTACATTGTGTGCCCACCATTCAGAGTCACATCATTTTCCAGCATCGTATGCTTGGTCCACTTTACCCTTTACTCCCTCCCATCCTCCTTCCCTCTGGCGATCACCATACTGTTATCTATGTCT
This sequence comes from Noctilio leporinus, assembly GCA_004026585.1. Classification (NCBI taxonomy): domain Eukaryota; kingdom Metazoa; phylum Chordata; class Mammalia; order Chiroptera; family Noctilionidae; genus Noctilio; species Noctilio leporinus. Next base: position 194,487 of record PVIW01000529.1, read on the forward strand.
ATGGTTTCATTTTATATCCCATGTATGAGTGACATCATATGGTTCTAGCTTTTTCTGTCTTACTTCACTTAGCATGCTATTCTGAAGGTCTATCCATATTGTCACAAATAGCAGTATTTTGTCTTTTCTTATGACTGAGTTGCATTCTGTAGTGTGTATGTGTATGTGTGTGTATATATGTATGTGTGTGTGTGTGTATGTATGACATCTTTATACAATCATCTATCAGAAGATGTTTTTTCCCCTGTCTTTGCTACCATAAATAATTATGCAATGAACATATGGGTGAATATATCTTTGCAATAAATGTTTTAAAATTTTTCAAGTATATACACAGAAGAGGGATTGCTAGGATATATGGTAACTCTAGTCTTAATATTTTGAGGAACTTTCAGACTGTTTTCTTTAGTGTCGTATCAGTTTACATCCCTACCACCCGTGAATGAGGGTTCCTTTCTCTCTACAACCTCTCTAACACTTGTTATTATTTGTCATATTGATAATAGTCATACTAACAGATGTGAGGTGATATTTCATTGCAGTGTTCATTTGCATTTTTCTAAAAGCTAGTGAAGTTGAGCATCTTTTCATATATCTTTTGGCTTTTTGAATGGGAGAAGTGACTGTTGAAGTGCTCTGCTCATTTTTAATTGGATTGTTTGTTTAATGTTGAGTTGTATGAGTTATTTATATATTTTGGATATTAACCCCTTGTTGGAGCTGCTGTTTGCAAATATCTTCTCCCATTCAGTTGGTTGGCTTTTTTTTGGCAATTTCTTTTGCTGTGCAGAAGAAGCTTTTTGTAAATACCTTATTTTAACCTTTCAGTGTTTCCCTGGTACCTCCCAATGGCAGAACCCAATAGGAATCCCACTCAATGACTAGAAAATGTAGCTTGCTGATCCCCATCACAGCATCACAATGGCTTTGTTGCTGGGAAACATAGCTAAATTCCATGAGCACTGGTAAATCAATGGTCTTACCAAATTTTTATGGACCTTGATTTTTTACAACATGGATAGATATCTATGATTATAGAATACTCAGTATGTTTTTCTTACTTTAGTAGTAGCATACTAAATATTTTTTGGGGATCCACCTCTTTCTCTTCTAGTTCACATTATCTAAGAACAGTTGACTCAATTATCACTTGTAGTGGTCAGAATATGTCAAAGGACTGTCCAGTAAAAGACACTATCTATAAAGCATAATGGTTTATTTTGTAATGTGGCCATGATCCAAGGTTAATAAGAAACATAACCAGAAATTTTGCTCAAATTATTAGGTGAAAAAAATATTATTTTCATGTAGAAGTGGCAAAGCTAGTAAAATATAAGCTTAATGCTGGTGGCACCCATCTTGTCTTGGGGCAACATTGGGTACATTTCTTTGGGGTAGACTGAAAGAAATATACACAATATAAATGAAAGCAGAACAAATTTATAATGAAATTTCTTACAGCCTACATTCAATTGAGCCTGAAACTACCTCTACATCTATATTCTAATAATAATACTATTAATAAATAAAATTGATATAGCAAATATTATGTGCTAAACATTATTCTATGCATTTTGTGAGACCAATAAATATAAAACTCACAGGGACTCTATGATGTAGATACAATTATATAATTTTATGGATGAAGAAACTGAGGTAAAGAGTAGTTAGGTGACACACCTAGTGACGTAGTTGGGTGAATAAAAGTATGATATATACTTTTACCCATGTCATTATGTAGTCTGATGTGCTTTGGTTATGAGAATCAACCCTTTCAATTTTAGTTATGGTTATCTGAGTTTTTGTTTTATTTGCTTTATTATGGTCTGGAAATATGTTCTAATAATATACTCTCAGCAAAAGTATTTTTTCTGAGATCAATATTTTATATGTATTCACTTATGCCACTCCCTTTTTGCCTTCTTGACATTTATGTGGGTATAAATATTTTTTCTGCTACTGAAATTTTCAATATGTCTTCTCAAACATGTGTCATTGTCCATATCACATCATAGAAAAATTAATAATAAATGATACACTCAGGATAAAAGTCAAATCTCAGAAGAACCTCATAGTTAAAATAATCAATAATATAAAGTGTTATCATCTTGGCCACAAGTGGTTATTTTTGAAAAAATATTTATTTTTTATGAGAAATTCTAGGAAAAGATCTAGGAAAACTCAAGATATTTCATTTCTATCAGTTGAGAAAATGGTTTTTCTTTTCTTTTGCTATTCCCAGCACATCATTTGTTTCCTCACGCCGAGATAAGAAAGGTTGCAGCATGTGCTTACTTTGTTTTTGAACATAACGGTTAATGGCTTTTTCTTCTCTCATAATTTTTAAGCCATTAATTTTATCTTAGCTCCTTTTACATTCCATGCTTTCCTGCATACTAATTATGTGTACAAATTTCTCTTAAACTACATCTTCTTATTAGCCAAATAAATCCACTCCTCCTCCATGACACTTCTTAGGCTCAGTACCCTCTTCTAATACCTCAGTGACAAGTTGATACAATACAATGCTTTAGATCTATCATTTATTTCTGGTGGAAAATAATGATTCAATAGATTTAGACTGTCATTTAGGCCATCACTTAATCATGAGTATGTAGGCACTAAAATTGTTCAGAGGTCTTTATTGTCTAGCTTCTATTGCATGCATGGATTCCATTAATAATGGATTCATCAGTATTCAGGTTAGATCTATTAATCACAAACAATTTTTTTCTATTACATTATCTTATATGTCAACAATAAAAAACCAATATTTTTCTATTATGTTATTTGTATGTCAGTATTTTCATAACAAAGTGGCTTCTATAAGAATGTAATCTGGTTACTATGAATCTGGTTAGCTATTCAAATAAAACAACTCTTCACTATTCCCAAAGTTTTCTACACATCAATTTTATATTCCATCATGTAACTCATTACTTTAAATTATCTCCATTGTACAGGTTTATAAAGCAATAGCCAGAAACTGCTTTGCCCAGTTTCCCCAGGAGACCTGGATCTTCAGGCAAAAAGTACTTTGAAGGTTCTAGTATAGGTGAAAGACTAAATAAATTCCTAGGCTTCTCTATCAAGATTCCACAAAAATGAGAGGGAGATATAAAAATAGTATAAAGCTTCAATTAAGAGAAGAAAAAAATGAAACAATAATAGAATAAGAATTCAATATATTTCTCATGGGTAGGAAGAAGCATATTGGTAATAAATATAGTCAATGAGAAAAGTGCTTTAGATCATGGACCAGGGAATAGTCATTCCCACTGTGCTCTCTAAATCCTGAGCCACAAAACCTTGCTCACAATAAAATGCTTATTAATTATGTCACTAAACTTTGAGGTGGTTTGTTTTGCTTTAATAATCGAAACAGAAATTGATGCCTGGAAGCAGCTTGTTGCCAAAAGAAAAACTAAACTATGCGGTGTTGATTGTTGGACTAGTTATTGCTGGAAGTATAATGGACCTTCAGGAGGCTATTGGTTAAGAGTTTGAAGGAAAGTATACAAAGTGACTATAGAATCTAGGAGAAAGGAGATTGTCTCTTATGGTGAGGAATAAGAAAATTCCTAATAAACTTGCTGACTTTGCTAACAATATTTTTGACAAGAATGGTAAAGATATCATATGGCTTATTCTATATTTTTAAATAAAATGAGAAAACAGAAAAATGAAGGGGGAAAAGTTCATGTTTTAAGTAGAACTAGAGGAAATATATAAATCGCCTAGGACAGTTAGCCTTTTGAGTTATCAAAGTAAGAAAAGGCATCACGATACCTAACTGAAAATAATGGGAGAATTAAAAACAACTTAGAACTCCACCAATTTGTTATAATTAAGTGGAAATTATAATACTGTTTCATATATTATACCTAGTTTTACATACTGTTTTTATTCTTATGTTGCTTTTAATTATAAAGATTATTTCTTGTATAGAATGATGCAAACTATTACACTTATTTCCTTTTTGGTTTTAAGGTGTTCTAACATTCATTTGTTAATTCCTATAAAAGACACTGTGCCTGACCTACATTTGGGTAATTTCTTAGGTAAAAAGAAATGTTATTCATTTAAGAACCATATCAATAAATCAAGTGGTCATGAGTCCATGTTGTACTGATTGTAATCACCACATAAAAATATCCTGTGCACAGAAATAGGGACGCTTATTGTCTTGATGGTTCTTTTAAGTTGGCTTTGATACTACCTATTTGGCAACCTAGAACCTTGATTGTTTTCCATGATCCTTGCTGGGACAAAGCAATAAGGATCAGAATGAAGTAACGAGTGTTTGAAAGAACCAGGAGGAGTAAGCCCTAAGAAAATGAGCCTTAGGGATGAAAATTGGTTTTGAACAGGTAAGATTGGATATAACACCATTAAGTGCATGTTTCTTCCTCCAGAACTTGAACCAAAAAGAACGTGCAAGACTTCAACTAAAATAAGAAGTAACTTTTTAATAATTTCAGAACTCAGTGATAGGGATGGTTGCATTCAGTATTATGTTTCATCTACCCTAGATGAGGCAAAATGAAATAAAATAGTGCTTGGTTGGAAATGCTTTGTAGGTAATTTTCCCCTATGGAGATGTTTATATCAAATGATGTTGAAGCATTAAATTCTTTCATACCAATTACTGTGGAAAAAAATATATAAGCAATTCAACAAATAATAATTAGATATTAAACTATATAGATAAATAGAAACAATGCCATTTGGCTAAATGTGCTCTCTAATGAAATCCTCTTGCACTGTTTAAATTTACTTCCAAAGGACCTTGTAACGTTATTTGTAATAAAGAAACAATTCCTCCTTTAGCTATGATTCAGTAGAGAACTATTAAGTAGAAAGAATTGAAGAATGTATAATGTATCTGTAACTCTAGGAATAATTGGAGAAAAGATAGATGTAGAAGATGAATAAAATTATCAGTTTCCTCAGGAAAACATGCATACAGGCAACAAAATTAATGATAACTTATTAACAATTGCATTAAACAATTATTCTAGAGGTGAATTCCAACTTTAATATATAGGGTCAATTTAATATGTTTACAACCTCATGAAATAGCTTTAATTTCTTATATGAAGTATGTGGTTTCTATTGAAGCTCTATCCACGGTTACTATTCTAATAAATTCAACCTTGTGATGGGTATGTGAACAGGTAGGAAATTCAGAATTAACTTGAGGCAAAAGTTTTTATGATCATCATGATATTAAACATGTTCAAAAACTGAAGCACATTATTTGTTTAAATAAAATTAATAGATGATCTCTCTTGGGACAACAAATCAATTATTGAAATCATTATTTCAAATTACCTAATAAGCAACTTATTTAAGATCATTTATTTAATTGTAATGGAATATACATTACTGTTTAAAATAGACAATAAAACTTCCTCTAATTTTACTGTGTTATTGTGAAAGATGATCTATGTATATTCATAGAAATACACAAAATCAATTTGATTTTAAAAAATTAAAATATTCTCTGATAAAAAAAATTCTAAAATGACCTCCAATGACTCAGGCCCACATATATTCTTCTCCCCTTAAGTGTGAGCAGAATATGTGACTATACTAGACAATCATTCTTATGACAATTTTACCTATATGACAAATGTTTGCAGACATAATTAAGATTGTTGATCAGTTTGACTTCGAGTTATTTAAAAGGGAGAATATCTGGGTGGTCCTGGTCTATAGGTCATCCTTTAAAAGGAACAAGACACAGCAGCAGACATTACACCGCTAGCCCAGTAACAAAACAAAACAAACAAACAAACAAACAAAAAACAGCCATGTTGTGAACTGTCGATGGACTCACATTACAAAGAACCCTGGCTAGTTTCTAGAGACTGGGAGCTGATACCTAGAAAGAAAATGGAGCCCTTGTTCAAACTCCACAAGGAAATGAATTCTGCTAGCACCAGGGAGTCTGAATGAGGATTCTGAGTCTCAGATGAAATTGTGCTTTGAGCCAATATCTTGATTTTTGCCTCGAGAGATCCTGAGCAGTTTAAAACTACAATTTTAATTCTTTATCCCGTTTAATACTCTATCTTTTTAGAGTAATTCTCTATATTCATGGTTTTATTGACCATGAATGTAATCTTTTGATTCTTACCCATTAAAGATGAGAAAACCAGCCTTACTGCCCAATTTTCTAACTTTCCTTCTAAACCTCTCAATATAGGTTGTCATAAGAGTTTATGTATCTTTAACATACTTCTTACCTCTGTTTCATTCATATTTACTGCTCAATTCTAATCCTTTAACTCTATTTCTAATCATTTTTTAGTTGGGTGGATCACATCCAGGAGATTATTCAAGAAGGACATGTGGTAATAATATTCTCTAGGTTGTTTAATTTAGTAAAACAGTAATGACTTTATATTTGAAAAAAATTGGGGGTATATATATATATATACATTTTTTTTACCTTGATTTCTTTTTTTCAATGATTTTATTGGTATTGTTTGACTGTTTTCTGGTGTTGAATGTTGCTTTGTATGACTGAGACCCTGTGTAAGTAACTTGGTGTTTTTATTTGTGCAAAACTAATTTATTTTACCTTTAGAAATGTATTGATTTAGCTAGCTTATGTCCTTCTGTTTTAATATTTTCTCAAGGTATGGTGTTTGCTGGTAACATGTATATGCAGGTATTCTTTTAATTTAGAAACATATTCCTTAGCTTATTTTTAATTTAGTTATTTTAGTTGTCTTTTTATTATTTTAATTTTTCATGAACTCATTTTATATATTGATTTTTACGTGACATGTATATTTGTTATTTTCTCTATGGGAACTTTAATCTCCATTAAGTTTTATTTCCTTTTGCTCATTTTTTTTCTAATTATATATTTTCCCACATTCTTATTCCACTTGATTCACTTTTACTCCTCTGTGGTCATTTCATGTCTTCATTTTTGTGATTTTTTTTCTTGTCTCCTTTTTTTCCTTTTAGCTACTGTTTTACCTTTTGTTTCTTACTTTGTCTCTTCTTAAATATAGTAGGTGTCTATTCTGCAGATAGAGTGAATTAATGTATACTTAAAACAGTGGAACCTATCACTGAATCTATTTTTATAAACGGGAAAGTTGATAAAAATGATATTTTCATTGAAACAGTATTTTATGTGTTTTATTTCATATTTTCCTAATAATGTCATTCTTCAGTATTTGTCTATATATCTCCTACTGATCACTTTAATTTCCAAATTACAAAGATTTAATGACTCATTTTAAAAAAATAAACCAGTTACTTGGATTGCCTTTAGTTTTACTATAATTTTTAAATTTTAGAGTGAATCAAAAAGTTTCTGTGCCATTTTCAACAGAGAAAAAACATTCTTTAATACTTTATAACTGGAATACCCACTTAAAAATTAATGCAAAATCAGCATTATATAATTTCAGTCTTTTGATAGCCAAAAATATCTTTCATTGGTCATATAGAAAAGTGACAAACTTATAAAAATTTTATTAATTTTTACAAATTATGGTAAATTATTCCACAGAGATTTTTTTGCTATTTAACTTGGCTGTTCATTTTTGTTAGTCTGCACTTTTGATGTTGAAGAGTCTTCTTTTTTCTTGTTATTTATTCATTATTATTTAGATGTTACTTGTTTTACTTGCATGAGGAATTGCCAAACAGATACTATTTAGTTTCCCATTATCATTATTTATTGCATAAATGTCACTGATTCAACATACGTAAAGATTTTATTTAATTTTTTAAAAATAATTCCTTCTGTAAAATTCTTGCTGCTATAAATAATTCAGGATTTATTTTGGAAAATTGTTTCCAAATTGCTGATACTAATTTAAAAAGCCATGAATGATGAGGGGCAGCTATCTTATAATACTTTTATCAGCATTGTGCATTATTAATAGTATTTATTTTACAGTTTAATAAATTATATTAATTTGAATTATTCAGTTATTAATAAGCCACTTTTTCCTACAATTTGGTGAGTAAAAGTAACATCAACTCTGGAGTCAGAAGTGAGGTTGAGCCCTGGCTGGTAGCACAGTGGTTAAGGCGCTGGCCTGCGAACCCAAAGGTCGCAGGTTAGATTCCCCAGCCAGGGCACATAACCAGGTTGCAAACCAGGTCTCCAGTCAGGTCTGTGGCTGGAGGCAGGTGAAACGCAACCATACATTGATGTCTCTCTCCCTCTCTGCCTCTCTCCCTTCCCCTCTTTCTAAAAATAATGAAATAAAATCTTAAAAAAAAAAAAAGAAGTGAGGTTGAAGCCTGGCTTGGTCATATACTACCTCTGTGACCTTGGACATGACACTCTAGTCTCCAATTTTAATAATAGATATATGAAAAAATTACATCCACTTCACAGGTTTTTAAGATTATAACAATGCTGATAAATAATGTGAGTAGCAACATTTGGGGATATGTATTTTGATACCAGATAATAGTAATTGTTTTAATAATTTTTATTATTTTATATGTTATCTTTATAGCTATTATTAATCATGTTATTTTCAGTTGCCTTTCTTTTCTTAGGAAATAGTATGTTGTTCCTTACTCTACATATCTATTGGGATCTCAGGTTGAGATTCACGTTTTTATTTCTATAACAATTTGTAATCAGGATAACATTTTCATATTTGTTTCTCCAAAATTCCTCTGTTTTTATTATTTTAAATAGATATATATTACACAATTGTTTTAGCTTCTATATTAAAGCATGCCCAAACAAAAGTAGTTTGAAGAATATGTTTTTTTTTTAAATACATAAAATTTAGGGGAAGGAAGCTTCATTATCATCAGAGACTTGGACTTCTATTTTCTTGTGCTCATATTCTCAATATGTAACTTTTATTTTGTGGTCCAATAGCCTGTTTCAACTCCCACCTTCAAATCTGCCTTCCAGCCAACAAGAGGGGATAAGTGGGAAGAAAGGACATGGTCCGTTTCTTTAGAGGACATAATCTGAATATTGTGCACATAGCTTCTAAACATATTCCATCGACTATAACTTATTCTCAGAATCACCTACATGTAAAAAAGGCTGAGAAAGTCTATTCAGGAGACCACATGCCAACTGAAAGCATTTTTTTTTTTTTAAAGTAAATGTGTGTAAAAAGGAGAAACTAGTGATGTCAGTATTCACCTCACTGACCAACTATACACAGGTACCTTCTTTCACTACGGACCACTCACTCACACTCTGTTCCTAATGGAGACAACCATAAATCCCACCAGCTATTATAACTCACTAAAGCCCAGGGTATTTGAAGAATGTATCACCTGCTTCATTAGGTCTAGAAATGGCCCCTCATGAATTGACCACCTAGATATAAAAAGGCAAGTTGCTTGCATCCTTCACACTCTTATCCAGTAAACAATGATTGAGACAGGAAATGAAAACTGAGAAAAACCCATTCCTAAGGAGGAAAATATACAGCAGCATTTATCTATAGCAACTATTTAATCTTCCTGGGTGGCAATTGGGAATATTTCATACTTTAGCCATAGACCTTGATTTATACACTTGGCAGCTGCTGATTTTCTTTCTCTGATCAACTTCCTTTCCCAAAGTCCTCTGAGCAGGACTTGCTAGATAAAGTACAGGAAGTCTATCTGAATTTGAATTTCAAATTACAGTGGGACTTCTGCCTTTTTATTTGATAAATTCAGATGTGGCTTTAGCTTTTGGGCTGGCCATTATTACTATTTTTCTATTCATCGTGGTCAAATGTGATAGTTGACAACTGGCCTTAGTTGGAGGCTACAAAACTTCTTTCAGTGTTTTTTTTCCTGCTAACATAAGTTTGGAGGCCTGTGAGCTGATTTAGGAGCTAAGAAATCCAGAATTGAGGGATGAGAATTTGTTTTATTTATAAACACAAGTCCCTCAAATTTTAGTAAGCTTAGTGGTTATTGTGCTTCAATCATTTCCATGTTCAGAGGCTCAAGTCAAAGATCTCCTTTGGACATAGTTTTGACAGAGAAAGGTTATTTTGTTTTATTTTTCACCTATTGTTCTTCTTTCTCTCAATTCAGTGCTGGTTAGCTGGTATTCATCTGAACCAAAAAGGGGCTGGAGTGAGATGGTAAATTTTTTTCCATGTAATAGGACAGTCTTCTGACTACCATCAAAGCTATATTTCCTGAACTCTTTCTCTTACTCTACATTATAGCTCAAGCACTTATAAATTATGAAACATGATAAATTTTTGGATGTTGTACCTTTGCATCTCCCCTTCTCTTTACCTAGATGACTTTCTGTAGTCCTCCAGATTATCTTTTCACAATTAGCTAAGATGTCACCTTCTTTGTGACGCCTGATTGGAGTTATCCAGAAAGCACTGGGAAATATAAATATAGCACATAAGAGTGTGGATTCCAGGGCCATGCAGCCTAGATTCTATCTCTGACTATGTGATCAAGTTACAATCTCTATATCTCACTTTTCTTTTATATAAAATGTGGTTAATACTAGTAGCACCTATCCCAGAGGGCTGAATTAAACAAATCCATGTAAGTTGCTTAATATACAACGTGAAACTATACTGAATATTTTTATTTAAACCCTATTCCATGGGCATCAACAACAGCATAATCAATTCTCAAGTCTTGGTTATTTTTTAGCACTACAATAGCTATTCCTTTATGGTTACACAAGAGCAGACCTATGTTTATTTACCTTTCACCAAGATTCACTTTTACATAGAAGATAGAGAAAAACAGCGAAAAGAATGGTGGGTTGACTTAACTGAATTATAAGAATTCTCATACTTCAAAATAACACATTAAATGGCAACATTTTATAAATTTGATTTTCTTAGCTTTGCCTCATCATAACTGTCATTTTTTCGAAGACTATGAAGCTGAAAACAATGAAGTTACGTCAGCAGAATGTGGCTTCTTCATATTGATATACTCAATAAAATCAAGCAATTTTTAATTTTATTATAGAAAATTGTTTAGAAGATGGCAAGCACATGTTACTGCAATAATTTCATGATGCAACCAGCAATACGAAGTGAAAGGTCTTACTGAAATAAAAAGTAAAGAGGTTATTTAGTAGGACATAAAATGCACTAACCTTAAAAGAAAAATAGGCTGTTCTCTATTACTATTGATGAAAATGTTACAATATCCCTTAAACTTTATCAAGGATTGCCCTGTGAACAGTTTACAAGTTTTAATTCTCCATTGCACATCACTCCATGTACACATATTCACTCAACTTAATATTTGCAGAGGCCTTGTGCTTGAAGAGAATCAAATAAGCATAGGTTTTTACTGCTCTAAGAAAACTAAACAAAAAAAATGTATGCATAAAGAAGAAAAATGTTTTTAGTAGATCAAAGTTTTAGCCTTTCAGAAGACAAGACAATAAAGGGAACATTTAAGCATGTTGATGGATCAGGGAATGGAAGGCACAGGGAAGGACCTTGGAGGAACTGGACAAATGGGGTGAAGCTTATCCTTCCAGCAGACTCCTGGAGAGGGACATGTAGAGACTGTGCATGGAAGGGAGGACAACAGTGTAAGGACTGCTTCACATGTCTGTGAAGCAGCTGCCCCAACTCACACCTTCCTCCTCCACCAGATACGGCAACCGACCATTTAAGCAGACAGACATGTCATTTGTATCCATATAAAAACAAATCAAATTTGTAGTTGAGCTAATGCAGTGGTTTTTAACCATTTTCATCTCATGGCCCCACTCTAATACTAAACTTCTGTGGCACACCAAAAATATATTATGCTTTTGCAGATCTGACAAAAATAGGTATAATTTTGATTCACTTACACCTAACTGCAAATACTGGGTTGGCTGTTGTCACTTTTTTTTTTTTTATTTAAGATTTTATTCATTATTTCCAGAGACAGAGGAAGGGAGAGAGGCAGAGAGGGAGAGAGACATCAATGTATGGTTGCCTTTCCCCTGCCTCCAGGTACAGACCTGGCTGGAGACCTGGCTTACAACCTGGTTATGTGCCCTGGCTGGGAATTGAACCAGTGACCTTTGGGTTCACAGGCCAGTGTCTTAACCACTGTACCACCAGCCAGGGCTTGTTGTCATTTTTTAAAATTTTATATCTAAGGGAAAAGAGGTCAGTGTCTCTGACTAGTCAGTGATTGCATGTTTTAGAAATTCTTCTGGCACATTGGTTGAAAATTGCTGCTTTAAGGAAATTAAACAAACTGACTGAATGAAATTAAAATTTTATTGTGGAATAATGCCATTCTCAATGTATTCTTTTGGAAACTGCTTACCCTAGTACTCATCGCTTTATACTCTTTCCCTAAAGACACATCCCACTGGCTAATCAGGTTGCCAGGTCGCCAGCACCAACACCAGAGACCCTGATAAGTCTTTCTGGTCAAAAGAGAGATCCATCAAGACAAACCAGCTACATTACTATTGCATCAGCATTTTTATGCTTCTTGTCCCTACAACTAGGGAATTCAAGAAGAAAACATATCAAGACTGGCAGGAGGGTTGGAGACACAGAATGAGCTAGTCCTACACCCATATGTGTGGTGGATAAAAATCAGGAGGGATATCTCAGGAGAAAGGGGTCCCAACCCCACACTAGGATCACAGCCAAGGGTTCCAGTGCCAGGAAGAGAAATCTCCATAACTTCTGACTATAAAAAGCAGCAGGGCTTGAGCCTGAGGAAGAGAGAAACCTCTGGAGTCCCAAGCAGTTGCTAATAAAGGGTTTGCACAAGGACTTACTTGGACTCACACCCTCGAGCTCCAGGATAGGGACAGCAGCTTGGAAGGCATCTAAGAAACTGAATTGTCCAGCTTCAGGGTGAGAGCTCTGAGAGGAAGATTTCTCCCAGGCAAAAACGCTGGCAGAGGCCATTGTTCCTTGGCTAAACCTTTTACCCTCGGAGGTAGCAGGTGAGTACCTTATCTGAGCCTCCATCAACCTGGCTCACACTGTTTGCTCCATTCTGGTAATTCACTGAGACTCCACTCTGCATAGGTTTTTTTTTTCTTTGTTTGTTTGTTTTTGTTTTTGTTTTTTTTAATTTTATTGTTGTTGTATTACATCCATCCAATTCTGCACAGCTTTTGAACCCACACAAGCTGTTTCCAGTGGTTTTTCCATATGTAGGGCTTGTCTTGGCTCATGCTTAGATTTTTCTAAGTTCTCCCAAACAAGAAGCATCTTTTCTCAGCAAGGCCCCTCCTTCTTGCTAAGTGGGCCAGGCCCAACAGTAGCAGCAGCCAGCCTTGGTTTACAGCTTGCCTCACCTGTGTACCTCCAAACCCAGGACAAGTAGCAGCTACCTGCAGATTGCTTTGTAACGTATGTTGGGCAGCCCTGGGGAGAACCCAGGTGGTGGATGATCTTGGCTGCACCTCCTGGGAGGCCCCACAGCCAGTACATGCTGTGAGCAGCCTCACACCACACTGGAGTACCACCACCCTACTACCTCCACAAGTAACACGTTCAAGGAGCAGACTCAGTGGGCTGAAGCGAGTCCTGCTGTGTGGAGTGGGCCTCTCCACAGCTGATTCTCAAGGGTGGTTAGAGGTTGGGGGATCAGTGGTCATAGTCAATCCTTGTAGCTGATTAGCGTGGATAAATATTTCCCATTAACATGTCAACAACAATCAAGGCTCAAGTCCAAGAGGAAGGTATACACAGCCCACTTGGTGGGTGTGCTTTGAGTACCCAGCTTGAGTGATTGAATAGGCTCTGTCACAGGCCCCTACACCACACTACTATATAAAGTCACTCTATCAAGCCTGTATGGATCAAATGAAAGAACAGGACAAAAATCCAGAATAAGAATTAAACAAAAAGGAGCAATCTATTAGATACAAAGTTCAAAACAGTGGTTATAATAATGCTCAGTGAACTTAGCGAGAACCTCCAATCAGAAAAAAGGATACAGAAATTAAACTAAAGTTAAGTTAGAGGAAATCAACAGTAGAATGGATGAAGTTCAGAATCAAATCAGCAATTTGGAATATAAGGAAGCAAAATACACCCAATCAGAAAAGCAAGAAGAAAAAAGGAATCCATAAGAATGAGGATAGTGTAAGATGCCTCTGGGACAACTTCAAGCATACCAACATTTGTATCATGAGGGTTCTGAAAGAAGAGAGGAGAGAGAAATTGAAAATCTATTTGAAGACATAATGACAAAATCTTCCCTAACTCGGTGAAGGAAGTGGATATACAAGTTCAGCAATCAGAGTCCCAAATAAGATGACCTCCAAAGAGGCTCACACAAAGGAACATCATAATTAAAATGCCAAAGGTTAAAGACAAAGACAGGATCCTAAAAGTAGCAAGAGAAAAATAGTTACCCACAAAAAAAGGTGAAGGGATTAAGAAGTACAAATTGGTTTTTATATCCCCTTGACAGAATAGTCAAGGGGATATAAAGTACAACATAGGGAATATAATCAATTATAGTCTAATAACTACATATGGTGTCAGTTGGGTTTGAGATTATCAGGATGATCACTTTTTAAATTATATAATGTCTAATCACTGGGGTGTACACTTAAAACTAATTATGAATGTCAATTGTAATTGAAAATAATAAATTATAAAAAGAATGATAAATGTTTAATTTCTCTGAGACAGTAATTACCCAAAGTAGTTTATTCATTTTGTTCTCTATTTACTAGTTTATTGTTCTGCCTTTGAAATACACCCTGAAATAACTTTATAAAAATAGATGCATGGTAAATAAAGTTTCTAAATATTGTATGGCTAAGATTATCTGTATGAAAATCACCTGTTTTTCTTCCAGGAAGTCAAAGTATCATTTTATCATCTGTAAGCAATTTATTTTATTTATAAATTTCATGTCAGTAATATTTTAATTCCTTTATGTTTTGTTTTTTCTTTTTCCTGGAGTCATTTAGAATTATTTTTCTTTATACCCTATTATTTGGAGGTTCTTAGATTTAATGTCTTTTGTTAATCATTGTGTCAGGCATTAAGTTAACCAATCAATCTCCATCTCTCATCCCTATCTGGAGTACCTGCTAGATATCATCAGTACCTGCTAGATATCTGGAGTACCTGTCAGATATTAGATGTTCCTGTATATATGTTATAGTTTTTTTCATGTATCCATCTGTGAATGCACTAATAATAATATACATATTTTAAATTTAATTTTTAGTAATAATCTAGAGAAAGCACAGAAAAATTACTTGACATTTATACAAATTAAAATAAAAGTGATGGAAGTCAGGAAATTAAGAGGCTAAACCATGTGGAAGGTAATTTAAGGGGCAAATCCCATCATCATACATAGAGTTGTCAAGGTTTCATCTAAAATGAATGGAAGAAGAAATAGAGACCTAAATACATTATAGATCTATAATTACTCAAAGACAAAAATAACAATTTACTACCAAAACTAGGGTGAGCATGTTAAAGGGGGATAGGAGATCATAAGCAAAGTGAATCATCATCTCATAACAGATTATAAAATCCAATGTCTAACTTTTATAGATTAAAAAATGGCTAAGAATATTATTTAGTGCTTTAGAGGTAATCATTATATTCCTCTAGTAATTAAACTAATTAAAACCAGAAATAATTAATATTATTAAACTTGGGGTGAAACAGGAGTATGGCAGCCATAATAAGTAAAATTGATTTTCTGGTTTTCTTTATGAACATTCTATACCCTAACATTTTAATAATATAAAGTATAATTTTAAAAATTTAATTGGAAAAATGTATATCCATTTGAGTTAAACCAAACTAACAATTATATTTTCTTTAAATATCAACAAAATACTTTTATTAAAAATATATAAACAAAAAATAAAATTAAATATTTTAAGGTGATAATTTTAATGCAGTATTATTATAAAAATCAATATTAAATAATAATCCACATTTCACATAAATATATACATACATCATTATTTGTTACAGTAATCATACAGTAAAATTCTTGGATGAAAACTAAATCTAACAATAAAGAAATAGTGAAATATTTTCTGGTATATTATGATGGTATTAAATATCATACTTTTCAAGAATATTTTTAACACATGAGAAAAATTGGAATACCTGTGTGTAAGTTGTTAAAAAACCTAATATAAAATTATGTATTCATTTAAAACTAATTGATAATTAAGAAAAGTATATGCAAGACAGAAGGTAATAATGTTGCATGTTGGGGGTGGGAATGAAATAATTTGCATATATATATTAATAGTTATATGTAAAATTATTTATAAAATATATTATATAAAATTATGTATAGTATACTATATATTCTATTTATGTAATTGTTATATAAAAGTTACATATATTGACTATAACGATCACATATTCTTCATAGTGAAAAAATAATGTGTTATAAAGTTATAACATATAGTGTGTAGTACCTAGGTCTCAGAATGGTACATTGTATTATTCAGCATTTCCCTTCACCAAAGGAGCCCTTTTTTTTTGTTTGTTTGACTACTGCCTACCTCAATTTGGTATGACTGAGTGGTTTATGATCTCACCCTGTTCCAAGTAACTGATTAGTTCTCTTAGAAAACTCTCTGACCTTGTTAAATTTAAAGTTTTAAGTTGCAAGAGTGCTTGTGGCTTAGTCAAAGGCTGCTCTCTAATCCTCCCAAACCATGAGACAGAATTCAGATTAGATGCATAGGAAGCTCTGGGGCATGTGTAAAATGAACTCTTATTGAATTTGAAGTATAAAAATTGATTTTTTTCCCAGACATAGTGTTGGGAACAGGCTGAGAAAAAAAGGCAGGCAGACTGCTTTTAAGTACTGAATTGCAAAAAAAAAAAAAAAGTTATTTCTAAAAAAGAATTTAAAGTGTGAATGACAAAAACTTGAAACCAAACAAATTTGTAAAATTGTTCTAATTTTTCTAGGATATCTATAATGTCCACCTTTGGTGGCCCAATATTATAAATCTCTGTACTTATTTACTCAACTAAATGACTTATTATTATCAAGTAACTCAAAATGAAAAAGCAATTGCAGTCTGAAAATGAGAGTCTGACAAAGTGGATTGAGTATGTAAATATTCAAATATACTGTCAACTTCCCTTCCAGGTTTAACTGAATGATAGACAGTCACACCATAACTGTCAGTTCTCTCATAAAATTAGCTCTCTTTTTCCCCACTATTCTTTTAGGAATCACTAAAATATGAATTTTTGAATGATTAAGATATTTTTAAATTTTAATGTTTGATTCAAACACTTGAATGAACTGCCAAGCTAAACCACTGAGAGACAATTATCCCAAACATTTCTGAATTTTCAATACATTTTGATGTTAGAATATTTCAGATGTACAGTATTCTCTCTGGATTTCAATTCCACCACAAAGATTTTCCAGCTGTGAATTCTCAGGCATGCTTCTTAACCAATATATATCTTCTATAAACTGAGGATAATTAATGATAACACCTATCTTATAGTGTTGTTGTAGACGGAATGAATGTAGACTGAATGAATTAAGGCAAGTTAAACGTTCAGTTCTTATCTCATCTGTTGCTAGAAATTTATAACATTATTTATTGGTAGTATCTCACTGTAGAATTTTCTTGCCAGCTCAAGTCTCTATAGCCTAATAGATCTCTTGAGAAAATGAAATTTCCATTTTCTCATTCTCATTCAAGTTTTTAAAAATTTTTTTAAATTTTGATTTTTGATTTTTTAGAAGGAGAGGGAGAAACATCCAAATGACTGAAAAACATCAACTGGCTGCCTTCTGTAGGCAGGCCTGACTGGGGACTGAATCTGCAACCCAGGCAAGTGCCCTGACTGGGAATTGAACTTGCAACTTTTTGGTTTGCAGGATGACATCCAATCAACCGAGCCACACCGACCAGGGCTTAAACTTAATTTGAATTCTAATTCAAATTTACTTTGCTTATTAGACATGCTACTCAGCAGAGCAAATTAATTTTTGCTTAGTAACTCCTTTTATGGTCATATCTACCTTGTTAGGTCCCCATTAATAGTTTTGTAAGTTATGCACACTTTGACTTGATCTCCCTTGATAAGATAGAAAAACTGCACTGTGTAAATAAGCATCACATTTACAAGTGTAATTATGAGTAAAGGCTGAGATCTTTAGACTGGTCTTCAGCATCAAAAAGTAGTGAAACATGATTCAGGTAAGCTTTAGTTCTAACATCAAAGTCAAGTTTTCTCAGTGCAAATAATTTGAAGTCATTTGCCTCCTTTAAAAATATTCTAGAGCATTTTAAGTGTTTTTTCACTGAACCCCACTATTTCCATATGGATCCATTTTTCAGTTTCTACCATATTGGGTTTTATGACTTATTCACTCTTAATCAGTAGTTTTTTCTGTTTTTTATTTATTATTTTATTTCCTATTAACATTTTATTATAATTTCTGTTCTGATTTCTTTAAGAATCTACTATACTCCAGCTGTTCAACTTTGTAAGCTACTTACTGATTATGTGATGTTTTTAGCAAGACGAGTTCTAAATATTCCATGAGCAATTTGATTAGCTGAAAAGAGATGCAATAAATACACAATAAAGGTAATAAATTTTGAAGATATTATCAAAGACAGGTCTAGATTTCATTTTCCTTGGTTACATCCAAAGGTCAATTTGTATTTGTCTATATTTCCCCAAATAAAATCATCTACCTTGTGACTGGGTGCATTGGAGAGATAGCATCTAACAAACATCTACTGAAAAGAAATCAGCTTTCTTAGTTTTTAGTGTCATAACAGGTCCATCTCTATGGAGAAGCCATGTGTAGGTTTTGTTATTGGCAGTACTAGTCGCTGATCTTCACAGTTCTGATATCAGATTTAGGAGTGAACAGGTCTTTTTGCCTAACCCCAGCCTCCTGGTATCTTGTCACCTTCAGGTTTTTGAGCTATGTCAGCAGAGAAATCTTCCTGCAGAAACAAGATGCTTCTCTGCCCCTTTAAAAATTTCTAACCAATAGAACCCATGAACAAATGCAATGACTATTTTTTTTCTTTTACATTTGGCATGATTTAATATGCATAAATACTTATCAGCACAGCAATCCATGTTAAAGAGTTCCAGTTTATAGAGAAGAGAAATTCAGAAGCACTGAGTTTGGCCACATGAGTGATTGGGAACAGGAAACTTTTTGATATTCTGTCTATTCCTGGAAATGTAGGTTCATGAAAATAAATAAAAATGAACAAATCCACTTCACCAAGTTGGCATGTGCTAAGTGATAGCCTCTAACTATTGCTCTTAAAAATAGACAATATTTCAAAAGAAAGGGATATAATATAATAACTAAAAGCAATAAATTTGGTTAAATTAATCTTCAGAGGGCACACAACATTATTTGATATATTGCTGAGATATGTCTTTATACCAGTTAGGATACATAAGACCTAGTTGTGAGCAGAAATTAATCATCAGTCTTTGTGGCTTCACATAAAATGATTATATATTGTTAACGATATATATATATATATATATAAATGATATATATATATATATATATATAAATATAAATATATATATATATTTAGCTCATGGCTGGTAGGTTTTTGAGAGGATGGGGTAGGAGATTGCTCTATATAGTGAATCAATAACCAGCCTGAAAGCTCTTTTCTATTTTATAGTAACTCCATTGTTAGGGACACATATATCTAAATTTTGGTGAGAAATGTAAAGAAAGAGTGGGGAGGGGGACAGAGGGGAGCAAAAAGGGGATGGATGTAATACAACAACAATAAAATTTTTAAAAAATGTAAAGAAAGAATTTAAGAACCATATGTGATGTTTGAAGACCACATCTCAAAGAAGACAGAAGATTTCTGTCAATACCTTTTTGGAAAACCTAGATAAAATCTAAAATCTAAAAGGAACTGGAAATATAACCACTGTACCCCATCCTTTCCCCACACACACAAAAAATGTATTGGGGTAGATTGAACATTTAACAGTGACTTGTCAAATCTAGCTGACAGCTAAATTCTGAGAATTTTCTTTTATTAATTTTGTCCTACCTATCATTCTTTGAATGTCTGATACATTGGACTTTAACCAAAATATTTATTTTTAGGTTTTTCACAGATGTGACTAGGATGCTGCATTGAAGATTAGGGGACAATTAACTGTAGAGGAAAATGCATAATCCATTGGAAATTATAAAAAATAAGTTTAAAATACTTAAATAATATGCTTTGGTTCAAAGTAAAAAAAAATTATCATCCTATTTTGTATTTTTATTACATTTATTGAATGACATTGGTTAATGAAATTTTATAGATTTCAAGTGTACATTTCTTTGATACATGATCGGTAGATTGCATTGTGTGTGCACCATCCACCATCAAATCACTCTCCATCACCATATATTTGGTCCCTTTTGTATTTTTTGACCAAAGAACGACATTAAGGAAGGAAATAAAGAATATTTTATTGTGTAAAATGTGATAGATTTTGGCAAACACAAAGTGAAGCAATTAGCACAAAAGCAGCTAATAGTCACCTATAATATATAATTTCTCTGATCTAAGACATTATGATCTATAATGTTTTAAAATCTTATTTTCAGTACAGTTCCAAATGCATTCAATTATTTCTAGTAGTTTATTTCCCCAGGGAGTAAAAGTAATTATCGACTGGTCTGTTTGAAACGACTGAGCAAGCAAACACTTCGGATGAATCTACATGCATCATCCCCTTCATCAAAATTATTAACACCTTCATTCCCTACAGAAATATTCTTGGCAAAGTCAGGGTATTCTTTATTCTTTGAAACTATTCTTTTAACAGAAGTCAAATCTCATGTTTAAAAACAGAGAAATTAGTCACTCAGCCATCAAAAATACTTATGGTTTTTCCCAGAGTAACCCTTATTGAAATAATCATTACTTAGATAACAATGTAATATGGGCAAAATGTTAAAAGAATGACATTTTGAAGAAAATGGAGAGAAACTTAAAGCAGACAGAAACTAGAGGGGAACTGAGCCAGAAGGAGGGAAATTCGACCAGTTTATATGTGATTTTAACTTTAGTCTGAAGGTGCTTGTCAGGCTGGGAGACAAGGTTGGAGAAAGGTGGTAGGGAGGTAGCAGCTATACTTAAACAAAAAATTGCCATCATTCCAGCAGTCAGAATTAGAGGATGAAATTTGGGGTTTGGGGAGGTAGCTGGAAACTAATGAAGGAAATAAGACTTATGGTTATTAGAATATTTGTCTGAACAAATGTCCCGGACTTGGTGGGGAGGTGGGGGGGGGATGGGGGGGCGGGGAATGACCCTGGGTACATAGAATACTCAATAAATCAAAGTGATTAGTGCTATTATTAATATGTAATGGGTTCCATTTACCCATTTAAAAATGTGAACCAGGCAGTTATGTAGATATTGCAGAGATAAAAGGTAGGTGTATAAATATAACGCAGCAGGACGTAACATATTGTTTTTAAAAAGTTATATTGTAACACAAAACAAAAACACAGAAAATCACACACATACACACAAAACAAGCGTATAACTTAATGAGTCAAAAAAAAGGGGGAAACTCTCTTGTTCCTACCTCCCGGTAAAGACAGAACACAAGGCACCTCCAAAGCACCAGTAAACAGCGGCACTCTAAGGTTTCCCTATCCCTTTAATCACTTGTGGGCTTTTTTCAGAGTTTATTGTTATATCTTTTAAATCTCTTTTATTTTTATATTCCCTGATCAGCCCTTTACTCTTAAGTTGATCTGTTGAAGAATCTAGAGCATTTGATCTGTAGAATTCTGCAGAGAAACAGTCTCATTATTCCCTGTAAATTGGAAGCTTCACCCGTAGGTTTGATCAGCCCCATATCTAATTCCTTTGGCCAGATTTGTGGGTTTTCCTCCTCTTTTATTAGGAGGAATCTAATGTCTGTTTGTATCTTTTGGAGATCTCAAACTCCAGTTGTTTGATCTATTATTTCATTGAGGGTTGCTAAGTAGTGATATTGCCACCTTTTACTACTTATTAGCAAGGTAAAGAGACAATTCTAACCTATTTGTTTACCTAATGGTATCAAGTTCATATAGAAAAGAGAAATAAATTCTTGATTCTTCCTTTTATTTACCAACTTTCAAGAATAAAAAATGGTTATTTGTTGCTCTAGCTGGTAGCACTGTGGATAAGGCACCAGCCTGTGAACCCAAAAGTCGCTGGTTAGATTTCCCAGCCAGGGCACATAACCAGG
Source organism: Noctilio leporinus (assembly GCA_004026585.1). Taxonomy (NCBI): domain Eukaryota; kingdom Metazoa; phylum Chordata; class Mammalia; order Chiroptera; family Noctilionidae; genus Noctilio; species Noctilio leporinus. The sequence goes on from PVIW01000529.1 coordinate 216,686, forward strand.
TTGCAAACCAGGTCTCCAGTCAGGTCTGTGGCTGGAGGCAGGTGAAAGGCAATCATACATTGATGTTTCTCTCCCTCTCTCCTTCCCCCTCTCTCTAAAAATAATAAATAAAATATTTTTAAATGGTTATTTGCTTTTCTTTCAAAAATTCTTTTTATTTTTAAATATAGCTGATGTACAATGTTATATCGGTGTTAGGTGTACGATCCCATGATTATACATTTATGTAACTTAAAAGTGATCATGCCAAAAAATCTAATACCCATCTGACAACATGTATAGCTATTACAATATTACTGACTACATTTCTTATGCTGTACTTTACATCCTTATGATTATTTTGTAACAACTAGTTTGTACTTTGAAACCCTTCCAGCCTTTTCTTCCCATCCCTCTCACCCCCTCTCATCTGTCAACCATCAAACCGTTCTTTGTATGTATGAGTGTTCTTTTTTGGCTTGTTTATTTTGTGTCTTAGATCCCATACATAACTGAAATCATCTGGTATTTGTCCTTCTCAGAATTATTTCACTTAGCATAATACCCTCTAGGTCCATCTATGTTGTTGCAGATGGCAAATCTTTCTTTTTTTAATAGTGTAATCATATTCTATTGTATATCTACACTTCTTTATCCACTCATCTATTGATGGATGCTTGGCTTGCTTTCATATTTTAGTTATTGTAACAATACTGCAATAAACCTATGCATGTATATGCCCTTTGATTTTGTGTTTTTGTTTTCTTCATATAAATGCCCAGAAGGGGAATTGCTGTGTCCTTCTTTGTCTCTTATTATAGCCTTTGTTTTAAAGTCCATTTTTTCTGATATAAGTATTGCTACACCAGCATATTTGTTTTGTTTAGTTTCATGAAATATCTTTTTCCACCCTTTAACTTTCAGTTTGTTTGTTCCTTTCTATCTGGAAAGAGTTTCTGGTAGACAGCATATTTAAGGATCTTGCGTTGTTATCTATTCAGTCAACATATGTCCCTTGATTGTACCATTTAATCCATTTACATTTAGGTTAATGTTGATAAATATGTGTCTATTGCCATTTTATTAATTTTCTCCCTCTTCTTAAGACCCTTTAACATTTCTTGTAATATTGATTTGGTGCTAATGAACTCTTTTAGCTTTTTCTTGTCTGGGAAGCCCTTTAATATACCCTTTAATTCTAAGTGATAGCTTTTCTGAGTGGAGTAATCTTGGTCACAGTCAATTGTTTTTCATCATTTTAAATACTTTGTGCTACCCTGGCTAGTGGCTCAGTGGAAAAGGGCCAGCCTGCAAACCCAAAGGTCACTGGTTCGATTCCCAGCCAGGACACATAACCAGGTTACCAGCCAGGTCTCCAGCCAGGTTCATAGCTGGAGGCAGGTGAAAGTCAACCATACATTGATGTTTCTCTCCCTCGTGGCCTCCCTCCCTTTCCCTATCTCTAAAAATAATAATAAATAAATTTTTTTTAAAAATCCAAAACTTTGTGCCAATCCCTCTGGGCCTACAAAGTTTCTGTTGAGAAATAAGCTGACAGTCTTATAGGTAACTGCATTTCTCTTGTTGCTTATAAGATTCTCTGTATTTATTTTTTAATCAGATTACTTTTTTTAAAAAAAGATTTTATTATTTTTAGAGTGAGAAGGGAAGAGATAGAGGCAGAGAAGGAGAGAGAGACATCAATGTATTGATGTTGCCTTTCACCTGCCTTCAGCTATGGACTTGGCTGGAGACCGGGCTTGCAACCTGGTTCTGTGCCCTGGCTGGGGAATCAAACCAGAGACCTTTGGATGTTTGTCTTTTAACATCTAACATTTTAATAATGATGTGTGTTGGTGTGAGGTTCTTTTTGGGCCATTTTGTTTGGACTCTGCTTCCTGGACTTCTATATTTATTTCTTTCACCAGGTTACGAACATTTTCTTTCATTATTTTTTCACATTGGTTTTCAAATCTTTGCCATCTCTTTTCTCCTTCTGGTATACCTATAATGTGAATGTTGGTACACTTGAAGTTTTCAGAGGCTCCTTACACTATCCTGAGTTTGGGGGATCTTTCCTTTTCCTTGCTATTCTGACTGGATGCTTTCTGCTTCCTTATTTTCAAACCACTGATGTGATTCTCTGCTTTTCTGCTCTGCTGTTGATTCCTTGTAATTCAATCTTCATTTCGGTATAGGTCTTCTTCTTCCTCCTCTTCTTCTTCCTCTTCCTCTTCCTCTTCTTCTTCCTCTTCCTCTTCCTCTTCCTCTTCCTCTTCTTCTTCTTCTTCTTCCTCTTCCTTTTCCTCTTCCTCTTCCTCTTCTTCTTCTTTTTCTATTTTTTATGGTTTTTTCTCTCTCTCTTTTTAATGTCCTGAAGTTCTTATTAAGTTCCTTGAAATCCTTATGACCATTGTTTAGAACTCTATCCAGTAGTTAATTTGCATTCTTTTTATTTACAATGGAACCTTGGTTCCCAAACTTAATTCATTCTGGAAAACTGTCCAAGAAGTGCTTTGTTCAAAAACAAGATATTTTTTGTTGATCACCTGAGAGACGCACGACTAATTTTATAGGTATCAGCATAATATCTATAAAGTCAAGAATTGAGAATTGAAGTTTTATTTGATGACCAAGATATTTTTTTCTGTGAGCAACTTGGTGCAAAACCAAATTGTTCAAGAAAAAGACATTTGAAAACCAGTGTTTGACTGTAGTCCTTTTTCTGGGTATTTCTTCCATCCTTTTGTTTGGTATCTTGTTTCCTTGACCCTTTATTGTGGCTGCTTCCTTGTGTTTATTTCAATGTCTTAGGTAGAGCTGCTGAATTTCCCAGACTTGTTAGAGTAGCCTTATGTATCAGTGTCCTGTGAGGCCGGTGGCACTTCCTTGTCATAGCTGAGCCTTGATTGATGTTGCCACCTCATTGGGAAATATAAGTATTGCTACCCCAGCTTGTTTTTGTTTTCTCTTATTTCCATTTTCATAAAAAACAAGTCCAGGCCAATTGGCTGCAAAGACCAGCTGTGACTACAGCAGAGGAGCTACTATACCGGGGACAACCCCACTGTGCAGGACTTGTTTCAGTGGGGCATTGGTGCCTGCTAAGTCTGCATCTTGAGTGTGTCACTCAGGGAGGTGTTTGCTTTGTAATCCATAGTGGTCTGAGGCTGTGCATCACATAAACAGCCTCTGGGGCCTCATAATATGGATTACAGAGATGTTACCTGTATCCTGCCTGGAGCCACCCAATATTAACTACAGAGCAACCTGTAGTTGATTGCTACTTATGCTGGGCTTGGCCTGGCCTAAGAGGGGCCAAGCTGTGAACCAAGCTGCCACTAGTGCCAGGCCTGGGGCTACTTAGCAAGAGGTACAGGGTATGCAGAGGTCAGATGCTACTTATTTGAGATTTTAGGAAAGTCAGCAGCATGAGCCCAAAGTGGCCATTTGTATGGAAAAGCCATTGGCAACACTTTTGGTGGACCCTCAAGATGGGTTGGGCAGGGTCTTAGGAATCACCAGGGCAGGGCAAACCATGTTAGCCAGGTTGGGAAGCTCAGATGTGATGTTTGCCCATGGGATCTATGGGGGAAGGGCTTAGCAATGATCTCTGCCAGCACATTTGTCTGAGAGAAAGCTGCCCCTCTAGTCCTTGCCCTAAAACCAGATAACTCTGCTTCTATCCAAATATTCTGGCACTTTCTGAGCTGCTGCCCTAGGACTGGAGCTCAGAACACAGAGTCCAAGTAAATCCATGTGCAGGCCCTTTAAGAGGAATGCATGAGACTAGAGAAGCTCTCCATCTCAATTAGCTACACTCCCTTCTGGTTTTTATAGCCAGAAGTTATAGGAGTTATCTTTCAGGCACCAGAACCCTAGGCTGGAGTGTCTGATGTGGGTCAGAGTCCTTGCTCCTCAGAGCGGACAAGGACTTCTGAGACTGAGATATCCCTCCTAATTCTCAACTATCCCCCCACATATGGATGTGCAACCAGCCCATTTCTCATCTCTGCCCTTCCTACCAGTCTCAGTGTGGCTTGTTCATATCTTCAGTTATAGGACATCTATTCAGCTAGATCTCATGTGTTCTGAATGTCCTATAATTTAGTTGTAATTTTGATGTAGTTGTGGAGGTTCCAAGTACTACTGCATTTACCTGTGCTGCCATCTTAACCAAAATTCCCCCAAATAATTCTTAATCTTTCAAATTAGTTTTTTAAATGTCAATATTAATTCATTATTTAAATCTATTTGATGCATTTCAATAAATTTTAATCATCATCTTTTTTGAGTATTTCGTTGTTTCAACTTTGACAGTAGGTTCTTCCTCAAGTTATAAATACATCTTGCAAAATGATGCATGGATAATACACAGAAAAAGTAAAGTGGGCACTTTAATTTCTTTTTGAAATTTGGCACAGAACCACAGTTTCATTTTTAATCATTAAAACACAATGAAATATATCAGCCAGTAAAAGAATGGGAAGTAGTTCATATGAATATTTTCTATTGACCTGTCATTGAGATGCACTTAGGTAATGTGAAGTTAAGACAAAACTGGCAAAGACTGACTATATATTTACATTTCTGTCAAAGAACTAATTGTGCTCCATCCACTGTTTTATCAACAATAAAATACCAAGCGGAAGTGCAGTACTTATATCTGTATTCAATAAATTAATGTTAATGGCTTAGAAACTATGAGTCCATGCAAAAATATACAGCAGCACAGCATCAATATGGTACCTGGAGTGCCTATCAGGTGATAGGAACATTTATGGTTTTCTACATGTTTCAGTACTCCTTAGAATAGTTACTGTGATGTTATTAAAATTTAGCTCTAAGGTAATATTTAATGCTTGGGAACAATGAATTTTTTTTCTTAGGGGCTAAAGAATGTTCCTAAAATTAGAGTTTTAAAAATCAGTTTTAGCAACTGTAATTCAAACTTGCTTAAGCAGTTTAATGATAAAAATCCCACTCTCCTGAGAGTTAATTTATAGCAATAAACTTATAATTTACATGAAAAACTCCTTCTAGAATTTATAATGAGCCACTGAGAATAAAATATATATATGTGTCCCTCATATTTAGATATTTTAGAATTCAAGTCTATAAAATATTAGAATAAGTAAAAATTGCTCATCATTTATAAATTTCATCTTATATTACTTAAATACTATTCCATGATATAGTTTTACTTTTTACCTTAGACTATGCAAATATGCTTTCAGAGTGTATGTTATGGATAGTACTTTGGGCCATTTAATTTTTATTATAGGGAAAGATTAATAATATGCTCTATTAGCATAATTATGTAAAAATAGCATATCATGTTCATAGAAAAAATGTATACTGGAATTCTGGGAACTTGAAACTTTTCCTTTTCATTTTTTCCTTTCAGTACATGTAGCTACATTCAATCTGATTCTCTTGTTCAAGAACTCCTGGTGTCCCATTTGTGTCCATGCCTTAATTTTGCTTTCTCATACTTTGCTATGCCAAAAATTACTGTTCTGCATAATATTCATCCTTAATGACATAGTCAATTGTTTCCAAATGGGCTTCTCATCATAATCAGAAAGTTATGGAGCTTACCCAGGATTATCAACATTAGTTCTATGGATATAAAAAGTTGTAGTGACCAGTTATCATTTCCATTTGGGACTATGGGATAGATGGTCTGAAGCTAGAATTTAGCTTCATATTGGCACCATTTAAAATTGGTATATCTCTTACATTAAGGGTATATGTGTAGTTCTCCTTTTAGCATGTGTCCTCTTAAGTATTTCAGGAAAATATTTGAGAGACACACATTCAACTGTGTGCCAGGTGGATTGATCCCACTGAACTTCCTTTATTCTTTGCGTTTATTTCCTCATGGTCTTTGTGGATTACAGTAGCAGAGCTCTTCTACCTCCTCCTCTAATCAAAAAGCACTTTGCGGCCCTGGCTGGTAGCACAGTGGATAAGGTGCCGGCCTGCAAACCCAAAGGTCACAGGTTTATTGACAGAATTCAGTTCCTTAAAAGCTCTTAGAACATGGGCATTAGTTCTTTACATACTATAGACTGGACACTGCCCAAAGTTCTATGTCCTCTGGGGTTTCTCCAACATGGTAGCTTGTGTGTAAGTCAAGAAGTCAAATGAGTCTACTAGCAAGATGGAGTCACTGTCTTTTGTAACCTAATTACAGATGTGATATTCTTTGAACTTTGCCATGTTCTTTTGTTGGTTAAAGAAAGTCACTAGGTTCAGCCCATATTCTAGGTGGGTGGGTGACACAAGGGTGTAAATAACAGGAGGTAGGGATATTGGGGCAGATTTTATACATTTTCTTTTCACACTGATTAAAGAGAAGGATTCACTAAGAGTTGGCCAAATCATCTCTGCAATCCTTAGCTTATTGCCCACATTGAATAATTTAGTTCTTCAGAAGTAGATAGTAAGATGGAGTTTGGGGTTTAAGAGATTGTTTAAAGGGATCCAACAGTTCCTTATTGCATTCTATTATTTCAGTGTTTGTATTTTTTATATACAATGAGTCTTTTCATGTGGTCACCTAAAATATATAGGTATCAATTACTTAAATGTGTATTTATGTTTGATAAACTCTTTTGAATAGGAATTGTATCTATATAATCAATTTACCTGGGAAAAGTGCTTATGTGTGCTCACAATATATTTTAATATTACTAGCTTTAAAATCAGACTATTTAGTTTCTAAATTCCATTGTTTCCAGTTATGTGAACTTAGGGAAGATTCTTAACATCTTTAAGCCTCAGTTTCTTATTAAGAAAATGAATATGATAATAATAACAGCTGCATCATGGGCTTGTGTAAAGATGAAATTAGGGTGTCTGTGTAGAAGGATTTAATAGTGCTTGAGTAAGTTATATAAACAAATGTAAGTATAACAGCTTTTTTCTGCAAAAAATTAACAGGCTGACAAAGAACAGTTCTGGGTCTAATCGAGGAGAATGAAAACCAGCACATTTCTGGTTTTCTGTTTAGTTTTTGTGGTTGGCTTAAGTAGGGCTTTGGCAGATGATAAAAAAAAAAAAATGATGTCAAATTTAGAGTAGAATAACAGAGATATTAGAAGTTCAGATATGGTTACACATAGCTCAGTCTTCCTTCCAAAACTGTATCACAAGTTTGCACTGTAATTTTTGGAAAGAGCAAATATGAGGACCTATGAAATATTTTCTATAAAAAAGATTTAGAATGGAAAATATATTAAAACCAAATTAGTGCCCACTACATTGTGCAACCTACTTAATCATCAAAACAGATCTGTGGCAATTAGATTCCTTGATTGTTACATTGGTTTAATAAGTATAATATGGAGTTGAGTTGTATGGAGAACTGACCAAGAGGTTTATTAAACCTTAGAAGATATTATCTGCTACTTTTCATAATTCACCCATATGTGAATATGTCATTACTCTCATGTCTATATATTGTTAATGATCATTCAGTAATGTTTTCATGAAAATGCACAACTCAGATTTCTAGTCAAGATGGTGGAGGAGGTAAACACTGTACTCTCCTCCTCCTATGACCAAATCAAAATTACAACTAAATTACAGAACAACCATCTCTGTGAATCAACTGAAGACTAGCTGACTCCAACTCTTATAACTAAGGATACAAAAAAGAAGGTACTTCAAAACTGATAAGAGGGACAGAGGTGCTCCTAGGCTGGTTCCACACCCATGTATGTCGTTAAGAATTGGGAGGGTGAGCCCTGGCTGGTGGCACAGTGGACAAGGCTCTGGCCTGAGAATCCACAGGTCACTGGTTCAATTCCCAGCCAGGGCATGTAATGAGGTTGCAAGCCAGTTCTCCAGCCAGGTCTATAGCTGAAGGCAGGTGAAAGGCAACCATACATTGATATCTCTCTTCCTCTGCCTCTCTCTCTTCCCTTCTATCTAAAAATAATAAATAAAATCTTAAAATAAAACAAGAATTGGGAGGGCTATCCTGGCTGTGGAGGTCACCCCTGGTGAATGAGGGGACCCACCCCACACTGACTCCCCTACCTGGTGCACAGTGCTGAGAAGACTAAGCCCCATAATATCTGGTAGCTAAAATAAGTGAGAACTCCATCTGGGTGAGATGGGGGTGCTGCTGTAGATTCAGGTTTCCTCTTAAAAGGCCTGAGCACAGACTCACTCACTCACACTTACCCTAAGCTCCAGGGAAGGGATTGTTGCTCAAAAAGCAGGGAGTTATACAGGAAGGAACCCAGTTGTCTGGCTTTAAGGAGAGGGTTGGAGGGGCCCCTTTCTCCCTCCAGGACTGAAGTGCTGGCAGGAAACATTGTTTCTTTGTTAAACCCAGCCAGCAGGTGCAAGAGGGTGCCAGACCTGAGTCTCCATTAACCTGGCTAACACCCCTCATCCTACTCTCCTGATTCCTTGAGACTCCATCCCATATTACTCATGTGCCCAGACAGAACTTCTTTCACCAGCTGGGCCAAACAGAGCATCTAGTTTTGGCCTATATTGCAGTTTTTTCCTAAACTCTCTCACAGATCCACACACCCCAAACAAATAGTAACTAACTTTGGCCTGCTCAGTAGGTCTTGCTAATGCCCCAAGTCTAGCATCAGTGGCAACTGGCCCTAACACAAACAGCAATCAACAGCGCATTACTTTGTGTCTCATAACAGGTGGTTCTGGTTGAAGTTTAGGCAGCAGTTGACCTGGGCCAATGTCCAAACCCCTCCCAAGAAGCCTCAGTACCAACACATACCCAGTGGCCAGATTCAGATCACATGAGAACACCACCAGATTAAGCTACATAAGTGACACACCAAAAGAGTGGACTCAGAAGGCACCAAAACCCCACTAAAGTGAGTCCTGCTCCATGGGATCAACCCCTTCACAACTGCTCCATAGCTATAGTCATGGCCAGTACTGACAGCCAGTCAGCCTGAGGGTAAATTCCACCCACTGACATGCTAACAACAATTAAGGCTCAACTACATTAGTAGTACACACACAAACCCACAGGCTCAGGTAACCAGGGAGACTATGCCATTATATAAGAATGCTCTGCCCAGACTGAGAGATGTAGTGTCTCTACCTAAAACATAGAAACAAATACAAAGAGACAGTGAAAATAAGGAGACAAAGACACATGTCCCAAATAAAAGAACAGACCAAAACTGCAGGAAAAAATCTAAGTGAAATGGATAGAAGCAATCTATTAGATGCAGAGTACAAAACACTGGTTATAAGGATGCTCAATGATCTTAGTAAGAACTTCAACAAAAAGATAAGGAAAAGGAAGAAAGATAAAAAATATAAAATAACATTCTCACTGACAAAGGCAAACACATTACAGAAATGGATCAATACACTATAAAGCTAGTGCAAAAGTTAACAAGAAAAATAGAAGGTACTGTGTAATTAATACAGTAAATTAAGAAATATAGTACAAGAGAACCAAGATGGCAGAAGAGTAGGTGACGCTACACCAATATCCTCCCAGGACCAACCTGAGAGTATAACTTAATTGGAGAGAAGTCATCCAAAATAACCAACAGAACACCAACTGGAGAGAAGCTTTATAATCATGGGTAGAACAAAAAAGGCTGCTGCATCACCACATGACAGATAGTAAGCGCGGAGATGTACTGACAGCTGATGCGACGGAGCAGGGGGTTCCACTTGAGAAGGGTGGAATCTAAGCCCCCAGCTGGGCTTCCCTGACTATAGCAACACAGCTGAGAGCCAAACAGCATCCAGTTGTGAAAAGCAAAAAGCCACAGGGTTTGCTAGCCTGAGATGGCTAGTGACAGAAGGTTATTAAAATGACCACACACGAAAATGCATTGGCACCCACTTACCCTGGGCTTCAACAGAGGGAGGGAAGAGTGGTGTAGAGATGCTAAAGAAAGTTTGGGGCAGTGACTTTGAGGACAAAAATGAGGGAGCAGCAGACAGTGTCCTAGTGCTGACTCATCTCTCACACTGCAGACAGACTACTCTACTCCAAGCAGCTTCAAACTGAGGGGAAGTGATAGACCTGCCCACAGCAATCAACTGCATTAATCTGTCCCACCCAGCAGAACCTAAGACTGATCCCTGATCACAGATTGATTGGATTAACAACTGACTTAATTTACCCTGCCCAGTGGTGTCTACATCTGACAGCTGATCACAGATTAATTTGACTAAAAACTGAAGGACACAGAAAAAGACAGCAGAGCTTTGGTAGTCTCCAACAGGCTGACTAGGACCAGACTGGGACATGATCTGATGTCACCAGGGTGGATTCAGGAATAAAAAAGAAGTGAACCTCTATAAGACAGAAGGTCATGAAATAAACCCCCGTTGAAAGGAAAGGAGGAATCCCCCAAAAGAGTGCTAAATGAAATAGAGGCAAGCAAACTATCAGAAATGGAAGTCAGAATAATGATTATAGAGAAGCTCAATGAACTCATCGAGCTTAAAGAAAACTACAAACAACTCCAGGGGAACTACAAAGAATTTACTGAGAATGACAGCAGCATTAAAATGAACACAGAAATTATCAATAAGAGCCAGGAGGAAATGAAGAATAAATTTTTTTCAAACTGAAGAACACAGTAGAAGGAATCAAAAGCAGGTTAGAGAATGCAGAGGACTGGATCAGCAAGCTGGAGGACAATGTACAAAAAAATTGCCAGATAGTGAAACAAAATGAAAAAAGACTTAAAAAAGTGAAAGGGTTTTAAAAGAGCTGCAGGACAATATGAAACATAATAATATTCATATTACAGGGATACCAAAAGTAGAAGAAGAGGATCAAGAAATAGAAACCTGTTTGAAAAAGTAATAACAGAAAACTTCCCTAACTTGAGGAGAGAAGAAGTCATGCAAGCTCAGGAAGCACAGAGGGTCTGAATGAAGATGAACCCAAACAGGCCCACTCCAAGACGCATCACCATGAAAATGGCAAATTTCAATGACGAGGAGAGAATCCTAAAAGTAGCAAGACAGAAATAGCTAATAACATACCAGCGGGCTCCAATAAGGTTTTATCTGATTTCTCAACAGAAACACAACAAGCCAGAAGGGAATGGAAAGAAATATTCCAAGCAATGAAAAACAAAGGCCTGCAACCAAGAATACTCTAACCATCAAGGCTCACATTTAAAATGGAAGGTTAAATAAGGAGTTTCTCAGACAAACAAAGAGTAAAAACTACATGTCCACCAAGCCATCATTGCAGGAGATGCTAAAGGGTCTGTTTTAAGATGTAGAAACAGAGATAGAAAAGAACACAGGTAAAAAGGGAGAAGTTGATATCAGTGATATTAATGATAACCTTAAATTTATTTATTTTAAAATATTTTATTTATTATTTTCAGAGAGAGAGGAAGAGAGATAGGCAGAGAGAGCAAGAAACATCAATGTATGGTTGCCTTTTACCTGCCTCCAGCTACAGACCTGGCTGGAGACCTGGCTTGCAACCTCGTTATGTGCCCTGTCTAGGGAATTGAACCAGCGACCTTTGGGTTTGCAGGCCAGCGCCTGATTCACTGAGCTACCGGCCAGGGCGATAACCTTAAATTTAAATGGATTAAGTGCACCAATCAAAAGACATAGGGTAGCTGAATGGATAAAAACCAACTTTAATTTATGAATGCTTTAAAATAATCTTGTTATGAACAGATTTTACTAACTAATGTATAATTTTGTATTTCTATTATATCTGCATTATTGCAGGTTAAGTTTTCTTAGATTGGAGTTATTTTCTAAATTGGGAAACTTAAGTTACTTGCAATAACTCTTAGAAAAATCTAATTCAGTTAAGGGGGAAAAAATGTAAAAGTCCTGGTCAGTACAGCTCAGTGGGCTGAGCACTGGCCTTTGAACCAAAGAGTTGCAGTTCAATTCCCAGTCAGGACACATGCCTGTAAGCAATACCTTACAGTTCCAGTAGCTTAAAATAAAGTTGAATTGTATTATTGGAGGGGGTGGTATCTGACTTAGAAATCAAATCCATTTTTTACTGTGGGTTTGGCACTGTTTCTAGGACAACTTTCACAAAAGTAAGTTCTGCAATACACCATTTCTGGAATATTGTTTACAAAACTAACATTCCAGAGTAAAATAAGTTTTAAAGAAAAATACTTAATTTACTACAACATATCTAAAATATTATCATTTAATATGTAATAATGATAAAGCTATTGATATATTTAAAACTTTTTGTATTAACTCTTCAAAATCCAGTATGTACTTTATAGTATATCACAATTAAACTAGCCACATTTTAAGTGTTTACCATATTGAACATTGCAGATTTAAAGGATAAAGAAGACTAAATCTTTTGGGAATAAAAATAGAGTTTGTTTATTTTATTTATTTAATTTTTAGCTCAGGAAAATGCTGACTATAACCAAGCAAATATACATCCTGGAAAAGATAATTATAAGATGATATTTTTTTTCACGGACAATAAATGAAAGAAACTAGAGCAAAATATTTCTAATAGAAATTTCTGAAGGCAATTAATGGAATTACATTATCAGACACAATCACAGGAGTAGAAATATATTTACTAGTGTAATATTTATAAAAATGTGTATGTGTGTAAATATTTGTGCATGTGTTTGGTAATATTGCAATTGATATCAACTTAAAAAGGTAATTTTTTAAACAAATTAATTAACATAAGCATTTTGAAATAATGAAAAGGAAATTTTGTATTAATACTATTTGGGAGGCTGACAGAAGGCAGTAATCAAATGGTGAAGTGTCTGGATGTGAATAAAAAAAAAAGAAAAGCAGTACACATTAGTGGTTGCAGAATGGGCAAGGGAATGTTAAGAAAAATAGAGGAAATGGAGAAGCCAAAGAATAATGCATAACACATGGAAATGAACTAAACCAGGTATCACCAGAGGGAATGGGGGTACCAGGTAGATAGGGGAAAAGGGGAAAAATGGGGACAACTGTAATGAGTTGCCTTTATCATAAAATTTTGTCATTATTTCTAAAAATAAAGCAAAACAAAACAAATAAATCATGACTCAGTTATAGTTTTTCATGATCATGTTTATAAATATCACTGTGTGCAGTAATAGCAAAATCAATAAAATAGACTGAAATAAAAATTATGTTCTAATAAAAATTTAAAAATGTATATACAGGAACACACATAAAAGATAAAAATTAATGACAAAAACATAAATGTGGAGGAGGTAGGTAAAAATAATACTGATTTAGAATGTGTCAAACTCAAATGACCATCAACTTAAAATACACTGCTATAAACAAAGCTTGGTATATGTGAAGCATATGGACCTAAGCCTGTGGACCTAAAGGTCGCTGGTTGGATTCCCCAGCTAGGGCACATAACCAGATTGCAAGCCAGGTCTCCAGCCAAGTCCATAGCTGGAGGCAGGTGAAAGGCAACCATACAGTGATGTTTCTCTCCCTCTCTGCCTCCCTTCCTTTCCCTCTCTCTGAAAATAATAAAATCTTTAAAAATAAGAAGAACAAATAAAAATAATTATTCCAATAAGTACCTAGTGGTATCTCAAGATGGTTTTAATTTGCATTTCACTAAAGGCATCCAATGTAGGTCTGACTGGTCAGTGCCCCTGATTCATCTGTTAAATATTTTTCATATCACACTTTAATACTTTCCCATAATTTAAGATGATAGGAAATATATTGAGACCATGTAAATTTCTGTTATGTAAATGGTATCCTACTGCAGTACTCAACTACTCCATTATACCTCAACATCTGCGTGTAGATTTTACCATAAAATTTTGTCATTATTTCTAAAAAGAAAACAAAACAAAACAAAAAACAAATCATCACTCAGTTACAGTTTCTTATGGCCATGTTTATAAATATCACCGTGTGCAGTAGCCTGGGGGTATTTAATAGAGAAATCTCATAGAAAACAACATATGAGAATTTACTCATGATTTTCTTCAAAACTTTTTAAGGGGTAGTCAGTATCATTTGGACCGAGGATTCTAAAATAGATTTCTTAATGTTACCTCAACAAATAAAGATTCATTGTCCACCAGGTAACCAAATGCTATATCTTTATTTGATTTTACAATTTCAGGAAAGTGGCTCAACATATATGAGTGAATTAGAAAAACAGTCTTAAGAAGTGCTGGCCACTTAAATTTCTATCCAGTCATGGGCCACTCTTCTCAAAATGTACACTTTCTATATATCAAAAGCAAAGCAATTTGTTCAAACCACACTTTTAAAGTCTTGGACTTAAAAACCGTATCAATATGCTTGGTCTTTAATATCTTTTTTTTTTTTTTTTTTTTTTTTTTGCCATTTGGTGCCTTTTATTTTATCTCATCTCACTTTTGGTTCTCTTTCTCCTTCCCTACCTTCTTTTGAGTTGATAGATAACTTTATTTTTAATTTTAATTCCTCTTCTTTCTCTCAGCTTTATCTGTATACATTTTTTATTTTATTTTATTGTTGTTGTATTATACCCATCCCCTTTTTACTCCCCTCTGTCCCCCTCCCCACCCACCTATTCCCCCCAAAATCAATCCCACCTGTTGTCCATGTCCAAGGTTCCTTTACGAAATCAAAATATACTAAATTCAGAGGTGCCATTTTAAGCTAAGGAAATCTGAGAAAGCTATCTGGTAGCTTAGTGGAAATAAATTAAGACTAGCAGGCTTTTGGGTTCCAGTTGAGGCTCTTCTAATAGTGAACCATATGACTAAGAACTTACCAAACAATATTAGTCAGTTCCTCATTTCTAAGGTATAAATGGCAGTTCTCTCTAACCTCCTCACAGAGTGTTTTTAAATATAAAATGAAACAAAAATTTGCCATAGGGAAATGCTCACAATAAAAAAAATCAGAAGAAAAGTGTAGGGTATGTCATTGTGTTTATAAAATAAATTCAATTTTATGAATACAGTAAGAGCTATAAATCTGAAAATCCATATTTACTTAAATAAGAAATAGCAAATATATTAGTGACTTTCCTTTTCTTATTTGTACATTTTACTGTTATTAAAATTGTAGTTTAAATCAATGTTGTAGTTGTAATGTTTCCGGGATTGCACTTTTTAAAAAAATATTTTATTTATTATTTTTAGAGAAAGGGGAAGGGAGGGAGGCAGAGAGGGAGAGAAACTCACTGTATGGTTGCCTTTCACCTGCCTCCAGCTAAGGACCTAACTGGAAATCTGGCTTGCAACCTGGTCATGTGCCCTGGCTGGGAATCAAATCAGTGGCCTTCGGGTTCACAGGCCAGCACCTATCCATTGAGCCACCATCCAGGGCTGGGATTACACTTTTAAAAGTTGAAAGTATTCTGTTAAAGGAAATACATCATTATGATGAGAGAGAGGTAGTAGATTATAGTTTAAAAAGAGAACAAATATTAATCACATGAACATAGGTTTAAATTCCAGGTCTGCCATATATTAATTGTGTGCCCTAAAGTATAATGCTTGGTTGATCTAAACCATGGTTTTGTCATCTGTAAAATGACAATTAAATGTGTTTTAATTATTATTTTTACAAGAATAGATTAATAATATCCATCCCATTGATAATCCCCAAATACATTTTTACTAGTTTTATTTAATTTTCAAGAGAAGATTTATTTTCAACACAAATGTTCCAAAACCAATTTAAATTAAACATAGTTAAGGAAATGGTTGCTTTTCTTTACTTTTTCATTAATATTTATCATATTAGTTTCTTTGTCCATATAAAATATTATTTTTAATTTTGATAGTCTCATATACAACTCAATTTTGTTATCTTAGATACTGGAGTGATTATACTTGCCCATGCAGGTATTATGAGAACAAAATTAAATGAGACAATGTATGCAAAATGCCTGGCTTAGAGCAGATGCTCTGAGTGCTAGAGGAAAGACAGACAGACCCTAATAATTCACTGATGTTAAATGCCATTGGGATCACTGAAACATTATTTTTCTTTTTCTTTTTAAAGATCTTTTATTCATTATTTTTAGAGAGAGGGGAAGGATGAAAGGCAGAGAGGAAGAGAGACATCAATGTATGGTTGCCTTTCACCTTCCTCCAGTTAAGGTCCTGGCTTGCAACCTGGTTATATGCTCTCACTGGGAATCGAGCCAGCAACCCTTGGGTCCGCAGGCTGGTGCCTTATCCACTGTGCCACCAGTCAGGGCTAAAACATTCTTTTTTTGTCTCACTTAGCAATGGGGGTAAGAAACTTGAACTAGTTACAACATTGGGTACAGAAATAACTTTCTAAATTTCCTTTTTAATGCTATAATGCTGTGTACACAGTAATTTGTAAACATCCTATAAAATAAATAAGGTTATTTTCCATTAGATACAAAATTTATGCCTTCCTTTTCAGTTCAGTGATGACATAGGCTTCAAAAATGTATAGTGCATTATATTGTATTTTGAAGTATCTAAGCTACAGTTCCCTACAGTAATAGCTTTACTAATTTTGCCTGAAACTGGAGACTAAATTCTATAAACTTAAAGCAGCATATAAAATAAAGTATTTTCCTAATACTATCTACTCATACTGTTTTCCTCTAAAAATAATATAAAATAATTTTTGACAGTCTATTATATGTTTTTTAAAGAAAATATTGATTTGAGAGAGAGGTAAAAGAGAGGTTGAAGGGCAGAGAAGAGAGAGACATTGATTAATTGTTCCACTTATTTATGCATTCATTGGTGCTTCTTGTATGTACCCTGACTGGGGATCAAACTGGCAATCTTGGCAGATCAAGACAACACTCTCACCAATTGAACTATACCTATACCTGCCAGAGCCTATTATATGCTTATTCAATGATAAAAGCATTAAAATCAGAAAGTGGAAAATTAGGAAGCAATATCTAATCACCTTGCTCTGGCATGCCTACCACATTATGGATTTGTCACCCCTCAACAATTCTCAAAGATTGTGCTTGTTTTTGTTTCTATGTTTGCCTTACAAAAAGAAAACTTGAAACTTAAATTTTCCTTACATTCCACCTTGACTCTTCTTCTAATAGAGCAGTCCTAAATACGAAGACATTTTTTCAATATGCTAGGTTGTCCTATCAGGAGCTATACTTAGAAAATATGCTATGGAGAATAAAAAGAATTAATGCTATTAGCTGCTCTTCATTGCCTTCAATGAACATTTCTCTGCCTAAGTGCATACTATTAAATGGCATTTAAACAGTTATTCACAATAAAATGTGCTGATGTCCATTCAAAATTATAACCAAATCCACATGTTTAAAATTAACCTAATGAGCCCATTACCTGTTCATCTGTTGGCAAAAGTAATGGGAATTAACAACAGTTATAAAAACTCAGTCACAGTGAAAGTCATGCCATTGCCCTTTCTTTACTACTTCCACTCCATCATGTGCTAAATTAGTGATTCAGTTTAACTAGACCACATCCTTGATGTGTACATTATGTCTACTGAACCCTGTTCTAGGCACTGAAAAGGCTTCAAAGATGAATGGGTCTTGTGACCTCACCTCATCAACTTATGAGGATTAGAGAAGAACCTAAATATTGAAATACTGAACAATATAATTATCATAAGAGAAGTTCATAGAGGGCAATCAAGATCCAGGAAAAGGAAAACCATCCCTTGTAAGAATAAGAAAGTTTTCATGGACAGGATGGAATTTAGAATGCATTTGAAGAGAAGGAGAAGTATCAATACCTGGCAAAGAAGGTATACTGAAAGTTAACAGGAAAAAAATGAGTAAGTGACATTATGAAGCTGTGTGCTGTGGATGTTATGCTTAGGAACCAACATACAGCCTATGAAAGAGAGTCATGGGAAACAAGACCAGGTAGGAGTGTGGGAGGTCAGAGGAAGTGGTGTTAAGGAACTTTGTCCAAGACTAAAACATTCCAACTTAACTCAGAAAGTTCTGTTGTTAAAAAAACTGATTATGATAACCAGCCTCCAAGATAGCCCACAGTGATTCCAGCTAATTGCTATCTGCACACTTTTGTAATACTCTTTCATATTATTCCAATTTGTCTGTGTGACCAATAGAATATGGCAAATAACTGTAGGGGCACTTCCAAGAGTAGATCATAAAACATACTGTGGTACCTATTTTGTTCTCTCTCTCTTTTGCTGTCCTCCTGTTTCATCATTGTTTCTTGGGGAAGACCTGTCATGGGCAGCCCTAGAGAAAGGCACAACTGAAGCCTCCCACCAGTAACTACTTCGGTAAGCTTGGAAGCAGATCTTCCAGCCACAGCCAATCTGCAGGTCCTACAGCCTCACTCAACAGTTTGACTGAAACCTCAAGTGCAACCATGCAGCAGAATTCATCAAAGATTGCTGACCCTCAGATTCTGTAGGATGATAAGTTTTTGATGCATTCAAAGTAGCAAATTTTGGGAAAATTTGTTATTCAGTAATAAACTAATACTATAATTATGGATGAACTTCGTAGTATAATATTATTCATGTGGCAATGAGTCAAATTTTGAATTGATTAGAACTGAAAACTATGAGACAAAGAGACAAATTTTAGCAACTTACTCTGTACCTTTTCTGTTATGTGCTTTTTATGTATTTCCTCATTAAATGACCCAGGTATTCTTTGAGAGAGGTACTGTCTGTATTCTTATTTTATAAATACTTAAATCATCAAGCAACTTGTCCAATATCATACAGCTAATAAGTAATGAGCCAAAATCCAAAACCTTTCTTGTTTATGCAAATAAGTACTTGAAGAATGAATGAATAAACATGTGTGCAATACTTCACGGTTTATTATTATTTACTACTAAATTCTTTATCTTGCCTTCAAGAAAATTTGGAAATATTCTAAATTAATACTAAAAGTATTTTTCTTGTAATTCCCCAATAAGTGGAGTCAAAGTAAGATAGTCCAGAAAATTCATAGATTTGCTACCTCACTGGTCGAGGTGTAGTTAAACATTTTATAGTGCAAATCTTTGCAAAAACTGTCTTTAATTTACCTTTTCCAGCCCTTTACATATGAATGACTTACAAAAAGTATTTGCTTTTGACCTCTTTTGAGGTTTCCAGCAATAAAGGCCTTAGAGAAAACACTCCAGGTGAAAGTTTGAATTTCTGAAATGGGATTCACCTCAACACAGTTTTTTAAAAAAGTTTTTACCAAGATCCAAGGAAAGATAGAATAAACACACCAATGAGACAAAGAGAAAAAATGAGAGAAGAAGTTAGCAAGTAACAGCAACATTCACAAAACCTAATTTACAAAATAAGCATGTGGCTAAAAACTGAGATCAACATTAATACCTAAAACAGTCTCAGATTGTCTTAAAGCTGTATTTTTATTAGCCAACTTAGCCAAAATATGCCTGGGTATATTTTCTACACCCTGCCCTATGGACCATATGACCTTGGGAAGCTATTTACCCTGTTTACCTCATCTCGAAAAGGGGATGATTAGGGTGCTTATTTCATAAGATTATTATGAAATTTAAATGAATCAAAATATGCACATTGTTTTCAAGAGTACTGCATAGCTCCTGAAAGGTATACAAAACTGGGAGATAGGGAGGTGGTGTTCTCAGGACAACCCTGTTTTTTCTTACCTCTGGCAACAAATGTAATCAATGTTTGAGGGAAATACAGATGAATATAGAAATTAATTGCTCCCAGAGAAGAGGACAGCAGATCTACTAGTCTGATTTCGCAGATGATCATTTAAACCACTGCAGTGATAATTCCGTGAAGCAGGATAAAAGTTATTTCTGTTTATATTTTGTACCTTACACACCTCACTTAGCTCACCCTATTCCTGAGGGTGAAAATACAAATGCAAAAGAAACACACAGTAGGTCTCTAGGAGACTGTAAGAACATTTCTGCTCTGCTGTTCTCTAAAGGAACTATGTAACGATACTTAAGCACATAAATATTTTTTCATGAATAATCTTATGTCCCTGTATTTCCTCATTTTAGTGTATTTAACTGTCATTTTCAGCAGATAATTTCATAAACTGCAGGAATTGAAAAATGACTCAAATATCAATGTTATTTCAAAACTGAAGCGCTCCATAGTCCAGGGAATGAATATATGCTGTTGATGAAAGTTGCTTGCATTTTATTTGTAAAAAACTGCCATTGTCTTCCAATGAGCACACTAAGTATAGCTGCCTAGAAACGGTGTTAAAATGCAGGGGTAACACATGTATAAACAATATTTTTACTTTAGGCAGTTTTTTGTTGTCCTCTAGTTTTCCATCAAAATATTTCCACAGACTTTTGCTGATGTGGAATATCAATTCTTGACTAGATAAATGTTTATCTTGAAAAATACCATAGATGACTGGAAAGGAAAAATCTATTTTAATTAATAGAATTAGTATTTTGTTTACAGTTAAAGGTAAATGTATGATGATAATTGAAAGTTCTTTTTTATTAGAAAATACCATTTGAAGAACTGTACAAACTAATGGTATATATATAGGCTAACTAGGAAACCAAAGAGTATTTATGAGGTAGACAGTCTTTGAAAACACATGAGAAACTTTCTAAAAATGGAGCTGTTTACAGAAATAATAAAATTAGCTAGCTCTTAATAAACACATATGTGTATATACATATATATATATATGTATATATACACACACACACACTATATACTAAGTACTGTGTTAAAAGTTTTATTGATGCCTTCTTATTGTACAAAACCTACATGGTAGGTATTAACATTTTTTTTTTTACATATGAAAATATTGTGTTTTCGAAAGAGTACATGTATTTCCAGAAGGTAATTCTTGATGTAGTTACTGCTCAAATACAAGTTGATACAAGGTCACTATAATAATACATAACCCTGCCTGAAAGAGCTTAGACATAATGTGGTAGGCACACAGAGAATAGGAGTAGAAAGGTCACTGAAAATTCTTAAAACTGATCATGAGTAAGTGAAGCTATGAAAGATGCTACCCTGGCCTGGTAGTTCAGTCGCTTAAAACATCCCCTGATATGCCAAGTTTGCAGATTCGATCCTTGGTCAGGGAGCATACCAGAATTAACCTATGATTGCATGAGTAAGTATAACAGCATATGTCTGTCTGTCTCTCTTTCTTCCTTTCAGCCTCAAATCAATTTAAATAAATCAATGTGCTGACCATTCCCAAGGCTGCTGAATGATGAAAGATAAATGAAAAATAGTACATCTTTTATACTTTGATTTCTGTAACAAAAGTTTTAATAACACTATTTAGAGACTCTATGCATATGATATTATTCTAACTACTTTACATATATTATCTTAATGCAGCCTATCTTATCCATTGGGATAAATACTATTTTGGTCCTTACTTTGCAATTGAAGAAACTAAGGTTTCAAGACTTGAAGAAACATGTGTGGACTGCATAGTTAGCCAAGTCAGGAAATCTAGGGTTAAAGCCTGGCCTATCTGGCTATTTAGGGCCTATGTTATCAATCAATAAACTATATTCATCTCATTACTTTATATCCAGGTACTCTTTAGAGGCTAAAACTAAAACTCAAAACAATGAAGACCTAATATTTAAACCCAAGTTTGATTATATTGATGATTTAAAGCATATGAAACATGCACTAAAAATAAAAGTACTTTCAAAGCAAATAATTTCCCAGAGATATATCTAATCTTGCTTTGTTGAAAGATTATTCTCAATTATAGACCAACTAAAATATTTTGTTGGAATGTTTTCAATATTGAAAAGTTGTTTGCTTCTCACTAAGACCATTTTTGATTTATCCTCTGAGAGTTTCCAGGTACTTCTCATTGATGAGTTCATTGAGAACAGTGTTTATGAAATAACATAATTAATCAGCATATAGTTGGTTTTATTACAAAAGAAAAAAATAATTTAAAACATTCATAGCAAATTGCTTCTTTCTCAAATTGATTTACTATTTATGGTAGTAATGATTTCCATACGAAAACCAACAACAGACTACATTAGCTTTGCATGGATTTATACTGCCTATCACACACTGATCAATATAATACATAAATACATAGTTCCATAGAAAGACCTAGCATCAGTGATAATGAGAATGTTCAAGGAGAGTAAAAATAAGGAAATGAAAACATTATTCCCCAAAAGGGAGATTCATTTGTGATCAGAAAAGGGTAGATCAACAGTAGACGGAGACAGATGGTATTCCCTCTCACTCTCGTTGTTGGTGAAGATTTTCCTTGTGCTCATCAAATGGACAATTCTTTCTTTCCTTTTATGCCCTTAGAAGAACCAGGGAAGTTGGTACAGCACACTCTGACAGATGAGTCAGAAATTAGCTTCATTCACTGGGATGGTAATTGTTTTTGATACTCTCTATTAACAGCAGTTAATGGCCAGAGACTCATGTAGACACTTGACACAACATTTTCTTAACTTTCATTTGTCCTAGTAGTATAAGATTGTGTGTTTTTTTTTTCTTTGCTTGTTTTTATTGTTGAATTCAAATTTCAAACTACAAAATTAACATATATAATATGTTAATATACTAATATAAAAGTGAAATGTAAAACAAAAATTAGGACAAATATAAGTTCATGTTATCATATTCCAAAGCCTTTGAGAAGAAGTGGTAATATATTCAAGTTGTCTTCCCTCCTCCTACAACCATAGCAGACATAATAACAGGTTTTCTCATTAATTTTATCTTGAGCCTGGGCTAGTCACTTCCAAATTTCTAATGTTGGCTCAGTTAATGATCCCCATTTGCTGTGCCTGCTATAAATCATGCCAAAGTAGCCAACACATGTTTGGCTTGATATAATTACATGGCAAAACTTTGGACTGTATAATTATGGGATAGAAAGCATTGTCAGTGAAGTTTGGGAGTAACACAGAATCAATAACTTTGTATGTCAATCCAGTACTTCTTTCCTTTTACACCAAACTGAGGAAGTCTTTTTACTGCTGAGTCACAGAGTCAAACAAAGACACAATTCTAGGTTATGGCATCAAAAATTTTACAAACAGAGATATTCTACATACTGGAGGCTTTTTTGTGTGTGTGCTGAAAGGGAATAAGAGAATATTTGAGATGTAATATCTTCCAGATAATTTTTTTAAATAACCAGTATGAAAACCAAGTACATTTATAAAGTTTAAGGATATGAAATAATTGTCTAAAGCAAAGTAGGGTTTTAGAAAGCATGATGCAAATGTGTTAGAATTAGTTGAGGAAAATCAAGCCTAATGGCCATGAAAATAGACACCAATCGGAGTTGCAAAATTTACACACACACACACACACACACATATATATATATATATATGAATAAAGAATGTGAATATTGCTCTTTCAAGGAGTAATTTCAGCCTTTTAAACAATTCAATTTTCTTTCTTTTTCTTGTAATTGTCTGAGTTATAAAATTCCTTGGAATGCAATGGTCAATATCTGACTCCATTAGAATCAAGATTCTGGGGTTCAGGCTGAGCAACTATGAGTCAATAATTCCTCATGAACAATTCTACATCTTGGAGTGCTTTCTCTTATGCAAGGACCAGTAAAGTTAGAAGTGATATAAGTAGCTGATAGGAACAAAATTAAAAGAGTAATATGAAAAGGGAACAACATTCTTCCTGAAATCCCAAATTTGAACAAAAGCAAAGAGCATAAAATCTCTCTACAATCCCCATTAAAGGAACATTTATTGTTTTTTGTTCCTTGCCATTTTAATGTAAAAAATGTAATATAACACAGTTATAAGTACTAATTCTGTACATACACTGAAAAGATTTGAGTCCTAGCTTCTCTTAACCCTCTTGTTTTAGGCAAATTATTGAAATGTTTTACTTAAATTCACTCATTTTATTTTATTTTAAAGATTTTATTCATTATTTTCAGAGAGAAGGGCAGGGAGGAAGGAAGAAAGGGAAAGAAGCATCAATGTATGGTTGCCTTTCACCTGCCTCCAGCTGGGGACCTGGTTGCAGACCCTGCTTACAACCAGGGTACATGCCCTGAGGGGAAATCAAACCAGCGGTCCTTGAGTTTGCAGGTTGGTGCTCAATCCACTGAGCCACACCAGCCAGAGCTCAAGTTCACTCATTTTTAAAGTAGCAAAAATAATAGTTTTTACTTTGTAAAGCTGTTAAATGAGGTTAAGTATGAAAAGTATTATACTTGGAGCCCTCACTGGTGGCACAGTGGATAAGATGCTGGCCTGCGAACCCAGGTCACTGGTTCGATTCCCAGCCAGGTCCGTAGCTGGTGGCAGGTAAAAGGCAACCATACACTGATATTTCTCTCCCTCTCTGTCTCTCTCCCTCAACTCTCTCTGGAAATAATAAATAAAAATTAAAGAAAAAAAGGAGAAAAGTATTATACTTGGCACAATATATGGCACATAAGAAATGCTCTATAAATATTTGCTATTGATAATACTATTGTGTGGGCAGAGGGGAGGGGAGAGGTGGGAGGGGAGAGGAAGAGGCAAAGAAGGGGAGCAGTTTAGTCAAGGAACGAGTATGGAAGAACCATGGACATGGACAACAAGTGGGATTGACATTGAGGGGGATTGGGTGAGTGACAAAGGGGACAGAGGGAAGGAAAAAGGGGATGGATGTAATAAAACAACAATAAAATTAAATGAAAAAAAGAAAAACTTAGAGCAAAATCCTCATTCCCCCTGGACCCACTTCTCACTTCTCACCGGCATGGAGTTTTGAATTTCTATAGTTTGAGTATTTTTTTCAATCCTTTTCTTTGTCCCCTATTTTCTTTGCTGACTCAGACCCTCATTTAAATCTTTTTTTTTTTTTTTAATGCCTGTTTCTATGTTCATTCTCCCCTCTAGTTATAAACTATGCCTGCATGGGCAGCTACCCATGTAGCTCCAAACCCTCCCCATTGGGAAAAGCCTATTCCTTTCCTTTCCCCATCTTGTATGGGTATATGCTGCTTTGTAGTACAAGAAATCCAGAGTACAGATAAGCTCATGGATAGAAACACCCAGAAAAGAGAAGAGGATCCTTTAAATGCAAATAACTAGGATTACAAAAAAAAAAAAGGTATATTTATGCTGTAAAAACAACCATAATAAAACTCAAAGATTAATGCAGCAAATGTTAATTTATTTCTTGCTCAGAATTCAGAACCATCTTGGGTAGCTCGGGGTTCTGCTTCACGTTGCTGGGAATCAGGGAACCAAGCTGGTGAGCATACACATTTGGAACTTCATCTATTACCATGTATAGAGAAAAGGAACAGTAATTGCATAGAGGTAACATGAGACACAAGGCACATCAGTTTTCCTTTTATTAATGAAAACAAAGCACATGCTTATGCCTAATTGCAAAGGAGCTCAGAAGTTCTATCCTACTATTTAGAATATTAATAAATAGTTCCAGTGACTATAAAATTTTAAACCCATTTAATAGAATGTATTTCATGGATTGTTATATTCATCCTTTCAGACAAAAAAAAAAAATCTTGCCCATATTAGTTATACAATAAATGCTTTTATAATGAATAAATAAATGATCTCGTATATCCTATTAGAAAAATAAATACAATGTGGATTATGTTAATTATATAACAATAATAGAATTAATAGTTTTAGAAGAGGTTATTTACTTAGAATGTTTAGTCTCACGTTCCTTTGTTTTTAAATTGTTAGAAACTAAAATTCTTCAATTCCAACCTTTAGATTATTAAAGTTTTCTCTGAAGTCATTTACCTTGTGATGTAATTTAAAGCACTCTTGGGACATTGCCAAAGCTTGCTACTGAGATCTGAAATTGCTCTAGATTTAAATTGCTAACTTGATAGAGGAGAACACTTACATTCAAAGCTGTTAATCATGTGCACTGTAGTATTATGAAGGCATTTAATGTTTTTCCCCTGTGGGGCATTAGGTGTCATGTTAGCATACTTTGATCATTACTTTGAGCGCATGTTTTAATTCGCTCCTCTCCCCACCAATGCACACCTCCCTTGCTTGTAACATAACCTCTGTGTGCCTGTTTCATCTCTGGGGGAAATTACTGCATAGTAGAAGTATTGAATTTCTACTGTGGCTTCATTCTAATAGGTTTTAGACTCATTTACTTGGCCTGATTGAATGAGTCAGGAATGAATGGAAACATATTGAAGGTACCATGAGTAGAAGCTGAAAACTATTATGAAGAGCAATTACTGTGCTATGACAAAAAGCTTCTCTATTTAAGATTCCTGAATATATCTAAGTTATAAGAAAATAAATATAATAAAAGAGGAAGAAAACTGACAGTTTTTCTTAAATAGTGTATTAACAAAACCAGTAGTACAATACACATTTTTAAACAAGCACTTTTATAAATGCAAACTTGTCTGTTAGTCTATGCTGAAACACCATTTTGTTGACTTAATAGTTATATTTGGTATACCTGTCACTTAATTTCTTATTATTTCTTTTGAGCTATCAGGCTATAAACAAAACCTGTTAAAGCTTGAAGCTTACTTACAAATTTTTCTCTTTATAAGTCAGAGGTAAGGAATAGACAATTCAGGACAGGGTAAAAGCTAGAAAACAAAATGTTTTCTTTGTCCTCATCATGTTCTCTTTTGCTTTTATCAAATACCAGGTTCTTTCTTTTTCTTTACGTCATAGTCCTTTACCCACCTCATTAAATGACATTCCTCATTAAAACATTTATGGTCTATTTTTTTCTCCCTCTCCCTATAGATTCTCCTTCTGAAATTTGTGTCTGAAAATCTAAATCACAACATATTGATGGCTGGTAGTGTCATCAGTTGTTATTCTTTCCAAAATTAGTTTTACTAAGAACATTTGTAGTTTTAGCCTAAATATAAAAGGGGATAAACATATATTCAATTGTGCAGTTTATAATTCTAAGGATTGGGCTTCTTGCTTATGGGTTAAAGCCACAAGAGTTTTATGATTCTGAGTTATATAGAAATTAGGGATAAAGGAATATTGAAGAAAGCAGAAACTAATTGAATCTATATAATGTGGAGCCAAATCAGGAGGACAGAGACATACATACATATATAACTGTAAATTAAATCATATATATGTGAATACACACACACATGCACACACACACAGAGGCTATCAGTAATCATATCAGCAATCAAAGAGGTGACTACAAATGGAGTCATTAAAAAATGGTAATGAAAAACTGGGAACAATTTTATGTCAATAATTTAGACATCTGCATTTTTGTAATATAAGTGGGGTGCAATGTTTTTAGCTTTATTAGGAAGCCACAGATAATTTTCCTTAGTTGGTGTACTTTTTGCACTTACATCAGCTGAGTAGGAAAGTTCTACTTGCTACACATTCTTGCTAAAACAGAGTTCTCGGTATCCTTAATTTTACCAATTCAGATGGATGGGTACAGGTATAGCACTGTGACTTTAAATTATGCTTCCTTGATTAAATGAGTTTGAATACTTCTTCATACATTTATTAGTAATTAGGATAGTCTTTTCTGTAAAGTGCTAGATCTTTCTCTCATTCATTGTAAATTAAGTTGGCTGTCTTTTCTTTACCGGTTTGTAGAAGTCTTTCATACAATAGTCCCTACTTATCCCTGGTTTCACTTTCCATGGCTTCAGTTACAGGCCATCAACCAATGATTAAAAATATTAAATGGAAAACTCCCAAAATAAATAATTCATAAAATTTAAATTGAGCATTGTTGTATGTAGCATGATGAAATTTAGTGCTGTCCTGCTCTGTCCTGCCCAGGACGTGAATGATCCCTTTGTTTATCTCGTGTATCCTTGCTGTATACACTTCCTGCTCATTAGTCACTGGTAGGCCTTTAGGTTATCAGATTGGCTGCCACAGTATTTCAGTGCTTGTGTTCAAGTAACCCTTCTTTTATTTAATAATGGCCTCAAAGCGTATAACTAGATACGGCAATTTGGGTATGCGAAAGAGAAGCCCAGATTGTTCCCTTTAAGTAAAAAGATTCGAGTTCTTGACTTAAGGAAAGAAAAAGATCTGTATGTTGAGGTTGTGAATTATGATCTATGAAAATGAACTTTTTATCTGTAAAATTGTAAAGAAGGAAAAAAGAAATTTGTGCCATCTTTGCTGATGCACCTGAAACTGCAAGAGCTATGGCCACAGAGTGTGATAAGTACTTGGTTAAGAGGAAAAAGGCATTACATTTGTGGGTGAAAGACATAAACCGAAAATATTCTGATTGACAGCAGGGGTTGTGCCAGAAAACAATGACCCCACACAAGGACTTCAAGAAAGGATCCCCAGGAATGAGTGATCACATTCACACAGCTTCTATTACAGGGCATTGTGAGAGTTGTTCTATTTTGTGATTATTGTTGTTAGTCTCTTACACTCCTACTTTATACATTAAATATACATAATAGGTATTTATATTTATATAGAACAGTCTATGTAGGATTTGGGACTATCTGCCATTTCAAACAACTGTTTGGAGTTTTGGAACATACCTCCCAAGGATGCAGGAATATCTCTGTATTCTGGGAACAAGCCCTTTGTGAGTTATGATCAGTATTAAATTTTTTTTTCTAATTGTGTAGATTGAACTTTCATTCTCCAAGTTATGTGTTTCAAGGAATAGAAGTTCCTAATTTTATGTAGTTCATTTTATCAATGACTTTATTTATAGTTATTTTCTTTTACATACTGTCTGGGAAACCTTCATCCATCTCAAAGTCATGAAGGGACTTTAAATTTATTTTGTATTTAAAAATTGCATTGAACTGATTTTTGTGTATGATATAAGGAAGAGGCCAATGTTAATATGCTTTCCATAGCAATTAGATTGTTCTTTTCTGACTACCCTGCAGGGCTACCATTACAATAAGTTAAGTGTCCTCATATATAGAAGATGACTTCCGGAGTCTCTATTCTGTTTCATTGGTTTGTGTTCCTATCCTTGTACAAATACCACAGCACCTTTATTACCATAGGTTTATAATAAAATATTACACTAAGTGTTATAATATTTTTCTTCAAAATTATCTAGATCATTTTCCTATATTCTTATATAAATCTAAGAGTTAGCCTTTCAATATCTGTGATTTAAAAAATTGGAGATTTTCCATAAAGGGTTAAAGATCAAATTTAGGAAAGCAAAATTTTTGCTGATACTCAATCTTCCCATCTTTAATCATTATATTTCCCTCCATTTATTTTATTCAGTTTTGAATTTCATTTTATTTCAGTTTAGTTTTCCATAATTTTAAGTGATGTTCATAACAGCGGTCTGACACTTCTTTTGATAAAATCATTGCAAGTATTTAACCAGGATTGCTATACTTTCCTAGACTAGCTGAGCTGATGCTGAGGAGAGCCAGCAGGACAATGGGGGGAGGGGAGTGAGGAGATGTGTGTGAGAGATTCAAGCCTCTAATTAGGCCTGAAGCAGAGAGAGATTGTAGCCAATTAGGAAACTGAAAATATTTTAGTATGACTCAAAAATAGTATAATTTGGTTGGTTATATCAATATAGTTTATTTGCATATAATTATTCAACTTTTCATAATTATTACTTGATATGAAAACTGTGATATTAAAGAATATAGTAACATTTTCTCAATGCTTGAGTTATTCAGTGAGGGCTATTTGTAGCAAGGATTGTATTTAGACACTTTCTTAAAAAAAGAAAACGTAATATTCATTTGCTGAATTAAATGGTAACTTTATGAATTCTAATATACTTAATATATTTTACTAAGAGAGACTTTTTTGTTCTTGTTATAAGTCACTAACTTAATAATATACAATATACAAATACATGGCACTTACACAGATAAAATATCTCTAAGTATAAGCTGCACTAATAGATACAAAAGTTAAAATCTTTAAAGCCATAGATCATGAAATATTCTGGGGAATATATTTAAAAATATAGGTATGGCCCTGGCTGGTGGCACAGTGGATCAGGTGCCAGCCTATAAACCCAAAGGTCACTGGTTCGATTCTCAGCCAGGGCACATAACCAGGTTGCAAGCCAGGTCTCCAGCCAGGTCCATAGCTGGAGGCAGGTGAAAGGCAACCATACATTGATGTCTTTCTCCCTCTCTGTCTCTCTCCCTTCCCCTCTCTCTAAAAATAATAAATAAAATATTTTAAAAGATTAAAAAATATATAAATACAGTAAGAAGCTTTTTCTAGATTGAGAAAATAGATATAATGGGGTGAGGAAATGCTAAACTCCTACTCTAAGCTCAAAACTTACATCACATAATTACTCATTTCTTCATTAATTTGAAAAAGAGGAAATAGTTTTCTGCAAAATAAGAATATTGGTGAAGAAAATAGGTGTGGATTCAGGAAGATAAGAACAATGCTGCATGTTAGAAAATTAAAAACAGAACAAATGAACAAAAACCCTGCATTAGTCTTCAATGTCACACACAACTGTAGGAACCAAAGTCACATAAATGAGAAGGCATATGAGGAAAGCCTGGGTCCTTGATTAAAGACACCAATATGGGTAGGTAAATTTGAAATGTTTTAGATGAAAAATACTTCAAAATATTCACTCAGTGCCCTAACTGGTGGCACAGTGGATAAGGTGGCAGCCTGCGAACCCAAAGGTTGCATTCAATTCCCCCAGTCAGGGCACATAACCAGGTTGCAAGCCAGGTCTCCTGCTAGGTCTGTAGCTGGAGGCAGGTGAAAGGCAACCATACATTAATGTCTATCTCCCTCTCTGCCTCTCTCTAAAAATAATAAAATTAAAATCTTAAAAAAAAAAAAAAAAAAGATTCACTAAGTAATAAAAAGTAGTTTTCCATGTATATTCCAAATGAAATAGACAATGTCTTAGTGGTACATTTATGGGCTGTAGATTGCTGCTAATAGAAAGGCACTTACTTTTGATAAGCATTAGGTACTGTGATATGTGTTTTATGACTTTATTGCAAAGGATCACTTTGAATTTCCACGGGTCAAGTCACTGAAAAGCATGATGGTTGTTCCAAATCTTGTGAACTGCTGAAGCAGCAGACCTTCTGTTTTCATCAAATGCCCTAAGCAGATGGCAGTACTGTTTGATGAAACAAAATGGACTTGGGGTGAGGAGACAATTCCAGTGGCAGCTTTGCTGCAAATTAGTTGTTTGGCCTTAGGCAAGCCACATGCAGTCTAACTTCTTAGGTGTCAAATGAGGAAGGTTCTTTTCAATTTTTAAGTGTAAAATTAAGAAATCCAATTGCAAATTATACACCCGATAGAAGCACAATTAGTAGAGTCAAGAAATTCATCCAATCTCACTCAATCTATTCTTTTTACAACACCTGTTCTGGCTCTTCCTTTGTTACATAGATTGCAGAGGAAGACACATTTTGGAGCAACATGGAGCCCTGCTGAGAAGGCTTTAGTTGTAACCTATGTCACTTGACAAGCCTTAATCAAAAACTAATAAAGATGTTTGGTTTCAAAATCATGTCATTAACCAAAAGCTGTCATTTTCAGCATCCCATCATTTGAGCCACACTCACATCTATATTAAAAAGAAAAGGAAAAAACTGCAAGTGGATGGCCCATCCTTCTTTGTTTATACCTGCCAAACACGGCGAGTCTACTAAGTCTCAAGACATTTGAAGTCTGAAGCCCTTCCCAAGAAATGAAGTGAGACCATTTTCATTGCAACACAACAGACTTGTGCTAATTAAATATTTGTCCCCATTTTACTTATAAACTCTACTTACCCTGTTTGCTCTATTTTCCAAACCAAATTTAATGCCTACAAATTCTCATTAAAAATTAACTACTAAAATAAATTCTCTCAGAGGGGCTTCTTTTAATCTACTCTAGATGTGAGTGCTAGAGGTAGACTGGACTACTGTTTCTCATTGTAGAGTGACCAATTCAATTGTAAATTCCATCCCAAAGAAGTACTGAAACTCTTAGAAAAGGTCTTCAGATAATAAAACAATGAGCAATTAAAGCACACAGAAACAATACTAAAAAGAACTAAGAACAAAGAAAGCCACAATAAGACATCTCATATCATTCCCAGTCAAAATAAACAGCTGGTCTTGATAGCTTATCTCAGAAGTACTGACTCACAGTGTTCTGTAAGTTATTAAATATTATTTTCATTTCTACATAAAAGATACATATCAATTATTTTCAGTGATGCACCCAGATTTATCAAGCATACTACTGGAGTTATTGAAATAATATCTCAGAAAAACATAATCAAATACACTTCAAACTAGCATTTGCCAGTCATTAACCATCCTTGACAAGGCTTTCAACAAATTTCAGAAAATGCCTGTTTTTTGTTCTTCACAAATAAGAAATCTAAGGTTCTATTGGTTGTACTTGAATAGTTTCCTACACAACCCTGCTGATTTCTTTCTTACCTTTCAAATACCTGATGCAATGACAAACTCAGTGCAGGCTTTGACAGTGATACAAAGCTTCTTCAATTTAATGTGATTCTACTTGAGAAAAGAAAAAGAGATGTGGAATAATAATAACAAAGTACTTATAACAGTTTTTTATAATTCTAAAAACTTAAAAACTAAATGATAAATAGTAGTCATTACATAAATTCTATGTAATGAGAGATGTAATCATTGCATTTTATTCTAAAAAAATGTAATGGCATGAAAAATGTTCACCATATTGTAAAATAGTGGCATACAATAATATATGATTATTTTCATACTACTGTATAGAAAGGTATACTGTATGTAACAGGGCATATGTTAGCAGAAATTTAAAAATCAACAAAATATTCATGGTAGTTTAATATTAAACTTTAGTGTTATAAATAATTTGGGATTTTTCCTTACATCTTCCAAGTTTTCTACAACTTTATGTGTTAATTTTAGAATTAAAAAGCAATAGGGTCTCTGAGGAAGACTAGACCAGGTATTTCAAATCTCTGCTAAGTACATTGTGGTTTTGCTTCTGAAGAGTTTGGGGTTTTTTATTATTATTATTATTATAGATTCCAAGGTCCCATCACAGACTTATTTTTAATCATGAATACTGGAAGTTAATAATTTAGGAAAACACTATAAGATTCTAGAGATCAACCATAAGTAACAAATCATTGATTAGCATTGCTAGCCAGGGACTTAGATGGTCTTCTATTAGAAATGTCTATTTTATAAGTGCTGTGAAAATAAGCCCCAAAGTGTCACAGCTGTTGATGGACAGAGCAGAAAGCTTGGTAACCTGACTTCTAACTCTTCTGGTTCCCCAGTACCCTGTTAGCAAACCCAAAGACCACAGAGTTCATGACCTCTTATAAATCCTTTTAAATCTAACTTTTCTCTTGCCAGTGTCTGCAATGTCTACTCCCTGAGAGAGAATGGATATAACCATAAACTTACTCATATAGCATTTTAAGCCATTATCAGACATTGAGCAATGACAACTCAAAAAATTGTCATCTACATGACTCAAATCCATTCATCCAGAAGTGCAAAGACTCTGATATTTTTTCCTCTGCTTTGGGGATTGTATTTCACAGACATTTGAGGCCCTATTAAAGTAGAATTTAAAATGACTAAAAATTCACTTGTTTTTATGTAGTATTTATGTATGAGAATGCATACTTTTGAGAGATAGAAACTGATTTAATTGAAAGCCTGGAAAATTGTCAAGTCTTTGTTTATTTAATGATATTTTCCATTATTTTTTAAACAAATATTAAATAAAGCAACATGAACATAATGAAATGACAGGCTGCGGGAAAATGAAAATTTTCAAGAGGAGACACCTACAGTGACATTTAATTTGAATTTATTTTAACAAAGATAATTTGTTTTGTAGTTTCAATCTGAACTTAATTTTATTGTCCAATTGTTTTGTAGTTTCAATTTGAATTTAATTTCATTCTTCCTAAAAGTAAGAAGGGCTTGTGCTCTAAGGTTTAAATATTTGATCTACTTTGATATGCTATCTTTTCTTAGGTAAGAATGAGAGACCCTGGAGCCGAAAGATTACATGGTGTGGCCTGCTCTAGCTCCATAGCTTTAGGCAAATATATATTATACTCATTTTGTAGGTATGAAAATTAAAACTTAGAAAAAGAGAAAGAATCTCTTCATTTAACTAAGTTTATGATTTAACTAAATTCGAGCCTGGCTTCTCCCATATTATGCTGGTAGGTATTTTTATATTTAGGTAGATTTAAAATAAGTAAATAAATAAACAACAACAAAAAACCCCAGAAACACCAGTAATAGAGGCAAAAGTGTTGGGTAGTTTTTTTTCAGGAACAAAGACTATGTAAATTAAATCTTAAATGATTCAAATTCCCCTTTCTCCCAACAATGCACCTTTGTACATGCAACATGTTGAGCAATGTTGATAAATTCTCCTCTGGATTATGCACATGATTGGTGGCTATATAGAGGTTGTTCATGCCAGAAAAATAACAGAGAAAAACTTAAATTGACAACATGTATGTAGTAGCAAACTAACATTTTCTCTAGACTACCAATTATAGCCAGGCTGATGATGAAGATAATATCATTGAGATAGAATAAGAAAGCTGAGAAAAATTGTACTTACATAAATATTGGAGTATGTGTAAAGGAAAAGTCTCTGTTTCAGGATATTAATCAAAATTATTGTGTTGGTTCTAATATTATGCAAGGCTTAGTGCTTTCTATGTTTAGATATGTACCTAATTTGCTACAATTTTGCTCTTTTTGACTGGAATATTAGGGTTTGCTATAACACAAATCTGAGGACATGACTGAAAGAGGAAATGGCTAACTAGAAGTTAGCAAAATATCATCACATAAACAGAAATTTGAAATTTCTAACACAACCCACAAATAGTTTTTCTAGCCAAGAAAGGAGAGAACAAATGTAATGAAGATGTTATAAATAGATATATAGTTGTACAAAATACTTATTAACAATTCAATTTTCAATTCATTCTCAAATATTGATTGAAAACTTTAGACATTTCTTTTATAGTGTCCTACACAAATTAACCATAATAAATAGAATAGACTAAATTGTCATAGTTATGGACTTCATAGTCTAATAGAAATGACAGTCTCAAAAAAAAAAGAATCTCAGGAGTAAGTAATGGTGAAACATAAGTGAAATGCAGAGAAAGCATTATTTGTCATGAAAAATTTTGAGAGCATTACTAAATTTAAATTGAGAATTAAAGAATTTTTCTAAAGGATGACTAGTAATTGCTTGCAAAATTTTATGTGCATGTGTGTGTTTGGAACGGGGATAAATCAGAGCATTTATTTCATCCAGAGAAAATGGCATTGTCTAAAAATCCTTAGGTGAGAATTCAACCATTTGGAAAAATAAAACAAACAAACTAAAAACCCACAAAACAAAACTGTGAAGTTAAAACACAGCGAAACAACAATATAGGCAGTTACTATATCGTACAAAATCTTATGGATTTTTAAATATGTAATCTTGAACGTGATAAGTAGCCATTGATTTTTATATAAGGTTTTAATTTATGTTAGCTAATTTACTAGTACACAGAACTCAAATAAATTATTTTATGACTTGTTCAAACCAATAGAAATCTAACAAACTGTACAACTACCTCAAAAACCTTACTCTTAATGGTAACAGCTATAGTAGTTTGTCCCATTTGTCCCAGAAAGTCTTCTGGTTTTTACTTAACCAATCACATCTATAAATCACCTAGCTTTTGTGCTCTCACTGATATCTTACCCTGGGGAAATTTCTGTAGAAAAGCATACTGTTAGTAAACATTTTACAAAATTGGCCTTTGCAAACAGTCTTTTTTTAAAAAATAGTCCTTTATAATAATCATGAGTCACAAATGTCTGCTTGGTTGTCCTTTTCTCTACTCCCTACACTACCAGCTGCATTAGCAGGGGAGGTCATGGAAGAAACTGTCCCTCTCAGAAAGAACGGACAATGATTTCTCTTATAAGAAAGATATGAAGACGTTTGCAAACATTAAGCAGATGACTCACTCCCTACCAGTAGTCCTTCCAGTGAGTTTTGTCAATGGAAAAACGCCTTTATTTTATTCAAACCTTTGGAAAAGAAACATTCTGAATAGCTGCTCCCATCTCAAAGTGCACAATAGAAGACCTATAAAACATTGTTTGTATGTGCTTAAAGCTAAATAGACTTATCAGCCTGCTTTGCACCAAGAGTATTTTGAGGGTGTCCCACAGGGCCATGCCATTTTGTACTCACCCATTTTTAAGTCTAATATGGCAATTTTTCTGCTGAAATAGTTTTCTCAAGAACCATAGAGGTCTGCAATGTTTTTCAGTTGTCACTTAGCTGTATAGAGGCCACATCCACATTTTTTTCATAACAGTAACTTCTCCACCTTTGGCTATGTTTGATATGACCAAGGGACAATACTTCTAAGGTTTAGAGATTTGTGATTTGAGAGAATCTGGGAGGAGCATGCTTAATCTCTTGAAAGGGTTCTGTGTGACTGAACCCTGTGGATCTGTGGTTTCAGCAAAGGGTCATACAGGCATACCCTTTTTCTCTTTGCCCCATTTACAGAAACAACTTATTAATTTGAATAGCTTTTACGGTGTTGAGAGACAGGATTTTCAAACAAACCCTGTTTTGTTTTCATTTAATAGTTCTTCCCTCAATTAGTCTCTCTCCTTTTATGTTGTATTATAAACAGCAAGAGCAATTAGGGTGGCATTTTTAACACTTTGCTTAGATATCTCCTTAGCAATGTGACAAGTTCAGTACTTAAAATCTGCTTCCATATAACCGCAGGAGGCCATTTTATTAAGTTGTCTGTCACTATATAATAAGGATCCTCCTTTGTTCAGTTTTCAAAAATATGTTCCTTTCTTTTGAGTCCTCACCAGCAGTATCTTCCAAGCTGTTTAAAGAAATTTAGTCTTTCTCTATCATACTCCTCAAAATGATTTCTGCTTGTGCTTATTACCTGATTCCAAAGCTGCTCTCACATTTTTAGGTATTTTATAGAAGCACCCACATTCAGGCACCAAATCTGCATAACAATTACAACAAACTCAAGAACTTAAAACAAAATACATTTGTTATCTCACAATTTCTATGAGTAACAGCTTGATCACAGCTTAACTGGGTCCTCTGCTCTCATACCTCACAGGTCTGTAATCAAGGTGCCAGCAGGGACTACAGTTCCATTTGAAACTACAGTTTTCTTCCAAGGTCATGGTCCTTGCTGTTGTAAGACTGCGGTCCTCAGCTCCCAGAGACAACCCACTCTTCTCTGTCATGTGTTCCTCCCAAAATACTACTGCTTTATTCATCAAACCAATCAAGATAGCAGGGCTCTAAAACAAGTCTATTAGTAAAATGGAGACCTACATGAGGTCATGGTAGTGGCATCCCATCACTTTCGTCATATTCAATTATAGGAGCAAGTCACAGACCTCCCCCACACTGAAAGAAATTATGCAAGAGTAAGAAAAGCAGGTGGTAGAGACCATGAAGGCCACCTTAAATTCTGTCCTTCACATAGATGTATGATGTAGGTGTTAATACCTCTTTTTTACATGTAAGAAAAACAAAGAAGTAAATCATTCAAGTAATTATTAGCACAGTCACTATTCAGATCCCATCTTATCAGATTCCAAAGCACACAACTGCTATACATAATCTCATGGATAGCTTGATCTCTTTGAGCACCACGTTTCACCTACGTAAAATGATGAAAATGTTACCTATATAATGGGCCATTATAAAGATTAAATGAGATGCATTTGTGCCCAGGGTATAGTAATATACTAATAATTATTATAACTAGTGTAATTTTAAAAGTTTCTGTACTAAGTGTGCATCAAGAATCCAATTTTCTTGTTAGACCAACTGTTAACTTTGGATTTATTATCACTGTATGATCTTTCATCATTGGAGGTCTTGGCTCTTTCTCCACATCTGCAAATAAAGTGGAGCTCCCCCTTTGTTCTCCACACTCAGAGTTCCAAGGGGAGGGAGCCCCACTTAAAAATGTGACCAAGACAGGGTAGAAAAGTGAAGCCTGCTGAAAAAATTTAGTGGGCATTTCCTCAATGGTTCTGTCTCATTATATTGGCTTTAAAAGCACTTGATGCTTAAAAATCAAGTCTAAAAAATGGCCTCAGAAAAAAATTTCACCTCCAAAGCTTTCAAAGTACATCTTAGTTTTAATGAAGTCCAAACTAAGAGTAGTAATAAAACTCTCAGCTGAAACCTGTTAAGTAGGAAAATGGTGTTTCCTGTAAATTCAAAGTTCTTTAGCCTTGAGAAACATCAACCAAAGTCCATTTTTGCAGTAATTTAGCAAAACTAGTCAAATCAGTTTACTTTTAGAAACCATTTAATAATAAGCACTTATTATCTACTACATGAAAATGACAAAAGCCTTAACTCACAGTTTTTGACTCTAAGAAATTGAGGTTCAAATAGGGTAAAATATAGTATATGAAATAACTCTAATATAAAATATATGAATATATGCTATAAAAATACCACAGTTAAAATGCTAGTGCAGTTCAGAGAATGATTAGGTTACTTCTGGCTAGAGAATTTCACTAAAAAGATAACATTTAAGTTGTAGGTAAAGAATGGGTGAATTATAGGATGTGACAAAAGAAGGCAATTGAAGATTCAGGGGATTTCTAAGATTTAGGGAAGAATAAGTTATGCAGGGAGATAAGCAAGTAGTTAACTTTGACTAGAATTTAAGAGGTGAGAATTAGATTTGGAAGAGATAAGATTAATGGTATATATTTTAAAGGCATGAATCACCAGTTTAGGTTTCTTAGACACTAATGTACAGGAAAGTGAGATTCTGTTGAAATTCATTGTTGTTTATTTCCTTTTGCTTTAAATATACCTAATGGAAGGTGCCGACCTGAGAACCCAAAGGTCACTGGTTTGATTCCCCAGCCAGGGCACATAAATGAGGTTGAAGCCAGGTCTCCAGCCAGGTCTTTTAATAATTCATTCAGATTTTCAGATATAGTCATGTCATCTGCAAGTAAAAATACATTTGATTTTTCTGTCCCCAGTATATTTTCTTGCCTTTGCATTAGCTAGAACCTTCTTAAAATGTTTGAGTAGCAATAAGGATACTGATCATCTAAGCCTGCTTTCTACTTTGAAGAGGAATGATTTAATGTCATCATAAAAATAGCCTGTATAGAATTTTCTGTGAAAAGTCTTACTATTCTAGTAAGTTACCCTCTAGATTTATTCCATAGAAAGGAATTATTTGGAGTCTTTGAATATTAAAATCATTTTTAAAATTTTAAAATAAATATTAGTTTACAAATGTGAGGCCTGTTCAGACATTATCCAGACATGCAATATGAAAAATAGAGATTTAGTGAAGAAGATATAAGACAAAAGAAACATTGTACATAGGACAATAATGCCTCAGTCCTCTTCATAGTAGACACCTTGGGACGTCACACAGTTCGCCCATTTGCCATCATATTTTCCTGAATCTCATTGGCATTCTGAAATGCCTCCCTTTTCATAGGTGATTTTAGTTTTTTGGAAAAGGCAGAAGTCACAGCAGGACAAATCTGGGCCATAGAAGGGCTGATTCATCTGGGTGATTGGAGGTTTCACAAAAATCTCTGCAACAAGATGCGACAAGTAAGTAGGCTCACTGTCATGATGAAGCTGACAATCACAAATTGCCCAAAGCTACAGCCTTCTGAATCATCTGAATAATATCCATGGAACAATGTTCAGACTTAATGAAAATGTGATGCAAGTCTGTTGCTCTACTCATTCAGTCATTTAGAATGTGATGGCCACAAGTACATGTGCTCACTCCATGGAGTCTACCACCCTCACTGACAAGAACAGTGAAATCATTACTGTTCATGCATGCAGGTTCTAGTCCACTCTCCTTGGCTGCTAGGTTACACTGATTTTACACAATTCTTGTTATATTAACAGTGGTTGGGCTTTTTCTGGAAAGACCTCAGAATATGATGACATAAAAGTATGATGCATTTTGGTATGCTTACTTTCCCCTTAATTCTTGAAATTATTCCCTATTTCTCCAATTTAAGCAGAATCTAGACTACTCTGTTCTCACTTCCTTGAAGAAATGAGGACACGGTAGAACATGGAAATCAAGAAAGTTAACGTTATGCTCTTATATGTTAAAATACAAGCTTCAGTTGATTCACAGCACAAAAAAAAAATTAGAAAATAGATAAGGAAGCAAGCTACCTTACTTCCTTGTTAAACAACTCTCAGGAATAAAGGGAGTGATAAATTTAGGTGGAAACACGACCCTTCTCTTTATCCTTGGGTCAATTTGTTTGAAGAGGGAGAAGTCTGAAGGGTAATGGAACACTGAAGTTCTTATTATTCCAGGGCAGAGATCTATGTCTTTCCTCTTTTCACAGGCTGCAGGCATAGTATATGGGCAATAGGTTAGTGGGTTTCGGGCAAGCCTCAGAGATGACCTCCCAGAGATCCATAACACTGACAGTCATGTCCTTGAGTAATCCTAGACTCTTGAATGTGGACTGGACCTAGGAACTGCCTTCTATTAAATAAAATGAGTCAAAATTCTAGAATGTTATTTCTGAGAATACTGCTTCCATCTCACCAGCTCTCTCCTTTCCCTTCCTTGGAGCCTTCACTTTGAAGGAAGCAAACCATTGTGTTATGAGCTGCCCTGTGAAGTAACCCACATGTAAATGGAATGGGTCTCAGGTCGACGGATTGTGAGGACCTGAGTCAGCCATGTGACATGGCTTAAAATAAGTGCAGCTGTGGTGGACATCTTTCTTGAAGCCTTGTGAGAGACCCTGAGCCAGAGAAATGGTAAAGGCTGGAATCCTGATCCAATGCGGTATGTCTATGGTTTTAATCCACTAAGTTTGAGGTAATTTCTTTACAAAGCTATAGAAAATTCATGCAGATATCATTATGTGGAATGTTTCTGTAGGTGGTTTTGAAATTGGCTCCCATAACATGACAGATACAGTAGAATGATATCTCTTTAATAGCCCTGAGGAAGTACATGGCTATTAAATTTTAAAAGCTGCATAAAGTTAAATATAGACCCCCCAAGAGACATAAGAGCAACAGAAGTAATCAAATATTTTCTCTACCCTTGAGAGTGGAATGGCATTTACTTAAGAGAAGCCTGAAACTTTAGAGGCCTGTTGTAGGTAAAAAGGGATGCTTTACCTGTAAGTTATTTTGATAAAAGACTGAGTGCAAAATGGTAAAATGTACATTTCAAAAGGATTCAGTGTGTTCAGATAACAAGGACCAGCTACTATTCTTTCTCCACATCATGACACATAGAATCCTCAAATACCACTCCTTTCCAACCCTGAAGAAATTGGTGAGAATTAAAGGGACTTGGATTAAATTCCTGCCATGAGGTAAAATATAGATCTCCAACTATAATTCACAATCATTTTAAACAAACAAAAATGAATAAATATACGTTAGTAGGCAACTTATATTCCATGTACATACAATTTGTTGACTGAGATTTAAGCTTAAATGATAAAATGTACTTTTTCTTCAATAATTTGCAATAGAATAAACTGATAGACCTATGTTATTGAATTACCTTTACTTTCCTCAAATAAAGACCATTTGTTTTTGTTTACTTTTGAATAATTATGTCAAATAAATGGTTAAAAATTTTCAATAAAAATAACACAAATTATATAAATATAAATAATGAAGCTGCAGGGCCATTATTTTAAAATATCCATTAAAAAATTAATATAATTTTCAATTCACATGCAATTGTAAGAAATAAAACACAGATCCTGTGTACTCTTTACTTAATTTCCCCTAAATATAATATCTTGCATAGCTGTAGTATATTATCACAACCAAGATATCTACCTTGATATAATCTACCTATCTTTTTCAGATTTCTCCAGTTTTACTTGTGTTCATTTGTGTATGTGTATGTGCGTTTAGCTGTATAAACTTTTATCACTAACATACACAGTTAGTGTATCTACCACCAAGCAGTCAAAATAGGGAACAATTTCATCGCCACTCTTAGGAGGCCATGAAGTCCAAGGAGGGAAAAGTCCTAGATCAAGCTGCTGGCAAGTCTGATCTTTATTTCTGAGGCCTCTTGTTGGCTGACTCTGTCTTTATGTTCCTTTGAGTGCATGCATTCCTGATGTTACTGTATGTCCACATTTCCTCTTCTAAGAACTGCAATTAGATTATATTAGGGCCCACCTTAGTGGCTTCATTTTAACTTAATTACATACTTGTTTAAAGGTCCTATCCAAATACAGTCACGGTTTGAGGAACTATGGGTTAGGTCTTCAACATATGAATTTTGAGGGGACACAACTCTGCTTATAACACTGTCATCTGAACACCTTTATGTGAATAGAACCATATACAGTGTTTTCAATTGTCTCTTTTTCTCTCTTTTCTAAAATCCAACATAATTTTCTGGAGTTTCATCCAAGTTACTATTGTGTGTCAGTAGTGTTCCTTTTTATTGCTGAGAAGTATTTCATGGTATAAATGTGGCATGTATTATTTAACTATTTGGTTTTTGAAAGACAAATGGTTAAATAATGGTTGTTTTCATGTTTCTGCTGTTATGAGTAAAGTTGCTATAAACATTTGTGTACAGGTTTTTATGCCATTTTTTCCCACTCTGGGATAAATGTCCAAGAGAGCAATTGCTGGATTATACAGTAGTTTCTTTACTATAGCTTTTTCAAAAACTGCATAACTTTTCCTGAGTGACTATAGTGTTTTACATTTCCAACAGCAATGAGTGAGTGATTCAATTTCTCAGCATCCTTACTGGAATTTAGTGTTGTTACAATTTTTATTTTAGTCATTTTGATAAGCATGCAGTGATATCCCCTTGTGGTTTTAATTTGTAATTTCCTGATGGCTAATGATGCTAAAAATCATTTAATGTGCTTATTGACCATCTGTATACCCTTCTAAGTAAAAGCTATTTTCATAGTTTTGGCTTATTTTATAATTGAAATAGGTTTTTATTTTCTGTTGAAAGTTTTTGAAAATATTCTAGATATTAATTCTAGCTTGGATATGTGGTTTGCAAATATTTCTCCAAGTGTGAAGCTTGACTTTTTATACTCTTCATATTGTCTTTCCTGGTATTATCAGAGTGCCTCTC
This sequence comes from Noctilio leporinus, assembly GCA_004026585.1. NCBI lineage: Eukaryota > Metazoa > Chordata > Mammalia > Chiroptera > Noctilionidae > Noctilio > Noctilio leporinus. Next base: position 259,724 of record PVIW01000529.1, read on the forward strand.
TTTGACTTGTTATTGGAATTGTGGATTAGATTGGAAACTCTAGGGTACTGGTTTCCAAAATATGACAAATTATCTAGGTCTAAAGAGATACCACAATGCAACAAAAAGTAGATTACAGAAATAATTTTTATATTTTCTGAAAATGTTCAGGGAAAAGCATAATCTGTTCATTCATAGTAACAGCAGCTAATATTTAAAATGAATTTAGCAAGTTCAAAGTCCTATCCTAAGCACAGCTTTCTGTGCATTTATTCATATAATCCTCATAAGTATATGATGTAGTTATTCATTCTTTCCACTTATTTATTTGTTTATAAAGATTTTATTCTTTTTATTTTTAGAGAGAGTGAAAGAAAGACATCAATGTATGACTGCCTTTTTTTCACCTGCCTCTAACTACAGACCTGGCTGGAGACCTGTCTTGCAATCTCATTATGTGCCCTGGCTGGGGAATTGACCCTGCGACTTTTGGGTTCGCAGGCCGGTGCCTTATCCACTGTGCTACCAGCCAGGGCGCTATTCTTTCCATTTTATAGAAGTAGAGACTGAGGCCTAGAATGATCAACTTTCCCAAACTTTAAATATTGTTACCAGAGCATAAAGGAAACCAACAAAGTACAAGAATTGTTTTTCTCCTGTTGGACTTAAAAGTTATTTTTTAACTAACCTGTGAAAAACTCAATGTCTGGTAAGTTGGGATTTTAAAAGTTAATGAAATATTTAGCAGATGCTGGTTATTTCACTTGTTCACATGTAAGCTTTACATATTTCCTTTATTATGTGGATAATCTTTTTTCTTAGCTTCATTACTCAACTCATATATATTCGATTGGCCAAAAAAGTCTGTTTAGGTTTTTCCATAAAATAAAAGATACATTATTCTTTTTCACCAATTACTTTATTTGTTTGGATATTTTGAGTATGTTGGTTCTCTCCCATGTGGTGTAATGTTGATTGTTCTTAATTAATGTCTTAATTTCTTGTTTGATCATTAGCAACTTCAACTGGTCCACCCAACCATGGAGCACTCACTGTCCAGCAAGAAATCTTCAGCATCTGAGTTCACAAACTACTTTTGAAAACTTTGATAAGTCACAGCACCTTCTCCATGCACTGCACAGATTTTTTTGTGTATGCTTTGTGTTTTTACCACTCTTGAAATAATAAAGTAAAATGTCCTGAAAATGTTGCTTATTTTCTTCCTTCAGTATTGAAATGGCTACACAAAAGTTTACCAAATTTGTTTTTTTTTTTTTTTAAAGATTTTATTTCATTATTTTTAGAAAGAGTGGAAGGGAGAGAGGCAGAGAGGGGGACAGAGACATCAATGTCTGGTTGCCTTTCACCTGCCTCCAGCCACAGACCTGACTGGAGACCTGGTTTGCAACCTGGTTATGTGCCCTGGCTGGGGAATCGAACCTGCGACCTTTGGGTTCACAGGCCGGCGCCTTATCCACTGTGCTACCAGCCAGGGCCAAATTTGTTTTTTTAATGCATCCTGATATAGGAGCTGTCACAATATAGTCTAACAAAATCGTTTCAAATGAAATTAAAGATAAGTAAATATTATTAGAGCCATCTTATGGGAAATTGTTTTGTTTTCTATTTTGGCCAACCCAGTATTTTCAGAGTGACTGTTTCTGTATTCATTCTGTCTCTACTTTATTGACCAGAATGGTTCTTAAACATTCCTTGGTAACAGATCCTTTTAAATATATATTATTATCCTCATGCTTTTCATAAATTGTTTTCACATATTCTCAAACCCAAATTAGTTACTTCAAGTATAGTCATGCATAAGTGATGGCATCATTTCACCATGGAGTGAAATATATATATATATATATATATATATATATATATATATATATATATATATTCCTGGCTGGTGGCTCAGTGGATGAGGTGCTGGCCTGAGACCCCAAAGGTTGCTGGCTCAATTCCCAGCCAGGGCACATAACCAGGTTGCAAACCAGGTCTCCAGCCAGGTTTGTGGCTGGAGGCAGGTGAAAGGCAACCGTACATTGAGATTCTCTCCCTCTCTGCCTTCCCTTTCTCTATGAATAATAAATAAAATCTTTTAAAAATAAAAATACATATAAAGTCATGGATAAACTCAGCTGTACTGCACATGCATATATTACAATTGCAGTCTTACATGTGCCAATACAATTTCAGATGGGTCTGCCAGTCCCCTACTACCTCCAGGTTAAATAATTCCATTTTCTTTTCCAGTTTATAATTTGTATTTTTCAAGTTAGGAAGCTGAAGTCACCAAAATTATATATTTCCCATGAAATTCCCTGATGTGGATATTATTATGAATATTCAAAATTCCCCTTTTGGTTAAGATAATATGTTCTACAATGACCTTGAAAGTCAAGAGTTGAGAGCAATTGTTAAATTAAATGATAATAGTATTATATTTATTTTACAGATTTTAGTACATATATATTCTGCAATACTGGCATAAAGGCATAAGTGATGATATTTATGAACAAACACTTTTGTTGTGGTACCCAAACAAAAATTGCCTTTTCCAACAAAATCTAAAAGTTTTAAAACAGAACTTTCATGGATCCTGTGTTTGAAGAATGCTACGCAGGGCAGAGAAGACCCACTGCCAATAAATAGAGAGATTGCTCAAGGACAAAGAGCTAATGTTTCACAAGACATTCTTGCCATCAGTCTATCAGAATTTAGAAGAAGCAGGCTATCAGAATTTTGAAAATCATTTTAAAAGAAGAAAATTCTTTCTTGCAAATCAATTTTAAAAAGTGCTGTAGTAAAACCCTTACATTTGTCTTATGAAGCATGACAAATTATCGATGTCTGCAAACACCCAGCCAGATTCTACAATGCAATAATTACATTCTGCCTCTAATTAAAACCTAGAGAAAAAGAATCAGATGTCTAAGATAAAACAGTATTGAATACTATATGGGTATACAAGAAGAAAACATGAACCCAGCCCTGGCTAGTGTGGCTCAGCAGATTGAGTGCCAGCCTGTGAACCAAAAGGTCACATGGCACATGCCTGGGATGTGGGCCAGGTCCCCTGTTGGGGGTGTGCAAGAGGCAACCAACTGATGTTTCTCTCCCACTCTTTCTCCCTCCCTTTCCCTCATCCTAAAAATAAATACTTTAAAATGATGAATCCAGTTCATATGAGAACAATTTTCTTAGTCATAAGGGTTAAGGGTTATCATGAGACCCTTGGTGATAGAGCAGCTGAGGCTGATACTAAATTTTACTCCATATCCTTGATGGGTCAGCATAAAAAAGGTTATATTTTTAATGATATATTATTATCCTCATGCTCTTCATAAATTGTTTTCACATATTCTCAACCCAAAATTAGTTATTTCAAGTATAGTCATGCATAAATGATAAATAACATCATTTCACCATGGAGTCTAGTGTCCAAATAAGCTAAAATTAGATAATCAATTAAATGTGGAACCCTCTCTCACCAAGATTTGATTCTCCCTGCTTTGCTTACCTGTGTTTTGTGCTCAGTTTTATATATGTGGATGTTTTCCTTTGTTCTTGCTAAGGTTATTCTATACCTTATAAATTGCTAGGTATTAAGACATAAGAAAACACTTTCAATTTTTCTGAATATGTTATATAGAAACACACAAATCCATATATAATTATAATGTGTTTGACAGTTTTTCACTTACATAAATGTGCACTAACTTTCCTATCAATTAAAGGTACCTTATTATGTCAACTAACTCTAACATATATCACCAAACCAAGTTTTGGGAATAAGAACCCTACATCAATTAGAGCAGAAAAATATCAACAATTAACATTGACAAAAACAAATCAGGAAAAATATTCCACATAATGAATGAATATCTCTTAACAGCCCAGTGATAATGTGTTCACTTTCTAAGATAAGTGGTCTTACATAAATTTAAAGTGATTTTAATTGTCTGATAGTCAAAATAATTTCCCTCAAAATTTATTTCTATGTTTCAAAAAATTACTCCTCTTTATCTGTCTCTCAAAAAAAAAAAAATATCCCATGTATTTACATCCTGGCATATTATGGCTATGTGAGAAATATGCTCTACCAGTCCATAAAACAAATGGATAATGAGGCCAGGAGTGTAGAAAGTGAGGTGTTCATTTACGTTCTTGCAAGCACGTGTGCCTGCTGGTGGTATCTGGTGGGCAGGCACACTGGAGTAGGAGAAATGGAAGAATTCATGCCCTGAAATGAGCAATCTTCCCCTGGTTCCTCATTGGCTGGGTACTGTGGAGTCACATCTGGTATGATTATGTCTAAAGAGATGACTGGAGCCCTGGCTGGTGTCTCAGTGGATAAGGCACCAGCCTGTGATCCCAAAGGTCTCGATTCCCCAGGCAGGGTACAGAACCAGGTTGCAAGCCAGGTCTCCCGCCAGGTCCATAACTGGAGGCAGGTGAAAGGCAACCACCGCACATTGATGTCTCTCTCCCTCTCTGCCTCTCTCCCTTCTCCACTCTCTAAAAATAATAAACTATTTTTTTAAAAAAAGGAAAAAAGTTAACCTTTAAAAAAAAAAAAGAGAGAGATGATTGGGCAGTTTAAACCACAGCGTGACCATCCCTCCTTTCCTTTGTTCCCAGAGGTACCCAAAACAAGCTCAGTCATGTCCTCACTTTGTTAATCCTGCTAACTCAGAAACTTCCTGATTTATTTAGGGTTTGGCCTTGCTGTTCTACTGCGGCTTAGCCTAGTTTAACAGTCACTTGCCCTAGAGACAGTGTCAAACCCATAGTAAAAAATGAATTTGGTTTTTGAGTCAGATCCTCTCCCCTCCAATAATACAACGCAACTTCATTTTAAGCTACTGAAATTACAATTAATTTTTCATCTTAAATAGTCTATTTATTTATTTGTTTGTTTGTTTATTTCTATTTGTTTGTTTGTTTGTTTGTTTGTTTAGGCTGTGCACAGGTCTTACTTCTTTCAATACCCTCTGTTTTTCCCTAGGACAATTTTCATAAAAGTGGATTCTGCAATACACTATTTCTGCAATATATTTCAAAAAAAAAATAGCATTCCAGAGTAAAATAAGTATTAAAGAAGAAAAAATTGCTTAATCTTGCTACAATATACCTAAAATATTATCATTTAACATGTAATAATTATGTAAGCTATTGGCATATTTTAAATTTTTTGTATTAACTCTTCAAAATACAATATGTACTTTAAGTATGTGTAAAAATATGTATGGGTATAAATGTATTTTTGCATGTATTTGGTAATATTGCAATTCATATTACTTAAAAGAGTAATTCTTTAAACAAACGAATTAATGTAGGCATTTTGGAATAATGAAAAGAAAACTTTGTATTAATATGATTTGAGAAGCTGACAGAAGGCAGTAATTAAATGGTGAATTGTCTGGATGTGAAAGGGAAAAAAAAGTACACATTGGTGGTTACAGAATAGACAGGGGGATGTTAAGAAGAACGAAGGAAATAGAGAAGCAAAAGAACTTATATGCATGACTCATGGACATGAACTAAGGGGGGCATTGCTGTAGGGAATGGGTGGAGAAGGGCAAAGGGGGAAAATTGGGACAACTGTAATAGCAAAATAAATCAAATATATTAAATAAATAAATAAAGAGTCACTAGCTACCTTGCTTCTCAAGGCTAGATTAATGTGTTTAGTAGCTGTATGATTTCAACTTATTGTATCAAGTAAGGCTCAACAGTAGACAATGCAATCAATTTCCATGAAGTAATCGGGTTCTATTGCAGCTGTGGTTTCATGGACAGGTGCTCAATTACACCAACTGACTTGAATAAGGAGGAGAAAAAATATACCCTCAGAGTTTGTACCAAAACAGGGGCAGTTAATCAGAAGCAGATGTGCTATTTTTTAGGTTTTTAAAAATTCAATTTATAGTTATTTTCTGACTAAGCTTCATTCAACTAATGACAGTACGATACCTTATGTAGTTCATGTTAATTTTCCTAATAATAGCCACTTAGCTCCTTTTGTGTTTTTTTTTTCAAAGTTAAAATAAAATATGTGCTTTTTTGTATAATGCTTAATTAGTCCACTCTGAATTATATATTTTATGACCAGTTGGGTTAAAAAGTACAACTATCTCCATTTTGAAATTGAGGCGATTTCTTCTGTTGCTATATAAATGGGTTCTCTGCAGATTAAAAATATTATAACTAAGAATTTTAACATCACCCTAAAGATAATGAAAATAGTAGTTACAATAAGAGCGATATATATACTTATACATGCCAGGCACCATTTTAAGCACTACACTAATTCAATTTATTATGTATTAAATTACATGACAATTCTGTAAAATGATTAATTATAGTATTGTCCTTTTACAGATGAGAAAACTGAGGCACAAAAAGTCAAAATAATCTTCCCCAAAGCAAATGCCTCATAAGAAGCAGAACTAGGGATTAAATATATGATATCTAATCTTATTCTTAATAAGATGTAGTTCTTCAGCTCCTTTCATTCCATAGTGCTCTGATAATACAACACTGTCAATTATAATTTGAGTCATTACATTCTTAAGAAATTTTTAAGAAAAAATAACAAACAAGCTAGCAAATCTCTTTGATACCAAGTATAAAACTCAAAACAAACAAACAAACAAAAACTCATCTTCATTTCAGAGATTTTAAAGTACTTTAAGCAAACATAAAGGTTTAGTCCTTTTTTTGTGTCATGTTCCTTGCTAGAAAATTGTGACACAAACTGTGTTCTACTTGCTATTCAAGAAACATTAAATTTTTTGTACATATTGAAGTGCACAGATTTCAAATGGAGGGTGAAAAGAAGGAAGAGAAAAATTAAGAGAAGGAGGCTCACATTACTTGGGCCTTCCATTTTAGTAATAGACTGTAGGGATAGAGCTGGGCAGCATAATAACAAAATTACATTGTACATGTCAGATAAAAAATAATCACTAGTAATAATAACATCATTTGGGACTATGCTGGTGACAAATGGAAAACTAATGAAAACAAACTCTGTGGATATACTCTTAATACAACTAACTGGCATGTTAGATTTCTATATTATGTTTTATTTGTTCATAAAATCTTTTCTAAATTAAGCTAATATTTTTCTGTGAAATCTGTAGGCTTTCTCATACTAAATCTTGGGACTAAACCCATTATAAATGCACATTCTTTTTTGAGCGATTAGTATTCAGAGTATGTGTAGTGGGCATCTGTTAGTTTACTATATTCAGTCTCTAATTTCACATTGTTCAATCAGGAGCAAACCTAGTATCAACTCTTTTTCAACACACACATACACCACACACCATTCTTCACAGGAACTGCATTTCCTCATTACATTACATGTAGAGCTTCTAATCACAGTGTTATACAAATTGACAATGGCGAATGGTCCCAAGGATTGGGCTAATGATAAGCTTATCAGAACTCTGCGTTCAAATTTATGTACATTGAATTGGGAAGAGATTATTTTCTATGAGATTGCTAAACTTTAATAATGCCAACTTGAAGTTAATTGTAGCTATTTTATCCCCTCTTGTTACTTCATATAGATTTTAGGAGCCTACATAAAGAATTATGGAGATAGAGAGAAGGCACATTATTTGTTTCCCTTAACAATGGTTGTTGAAAGTTATATGAATTAATAAATCCCCCCTTTGTCTCAACTGGATTTCTGCCACTTTGAAATAAAAAGGAGAAATAAGAGAAAGAGGAGATCTGAATTCCAATGATAGGTGTTTGTAACTTCCCTGGATAATAGTATTTTAATGACTTTTCACAATAGCCTCCTAACATACTATATTCAGCCACATGGCAAATACATTACATTTAAATTTAAAATTGCAACAAAATGAACACCATGGTTTAGTGGTATGTTGTAAGCCTGGAGTTGCTAACAACTCTCAACATAACAAAATAGAAGACGTAACAGCTACTCTTATTAATCTGCAGTTTCTTACATTTTATACTCACAAAAGCCAATAATCCATAAATTCTGGGTAATCTCTGATAGTTTTCACCACCCTTCAAATAACAGGAATGAAATGGAATAAAATGTTTACCGATGCATCTTAACCTCTGTTTTCAACATTACACTAAGAGTGCATATTTGCGTAGGACACCCCACTACGTATTTGAAGATGAAGAATTAGGAAGGGGTCATGGGATCTTGGAGCCATTCTGTCTAAAACACCTTTGAATATAATGTCCAGACATAATCAAGCTTGTCTTCCAAAAATCATTTGAGAAGAAATATATAAATCTGTACTACTCAGGTCTCACTCCAAATCTGCTCAGTCATTAGTGGTACACACAGGCATGTGTATTTTGATAAAGTTCCCTATATAACTGTGATGTCCAATTAAGATTAATAACATCTGCCATGCATCAATTACTGCTTTCTATTTATGTGCTAGGCAAATAGATTATGCCCTAAGACTAAGGCTGTTTGTAATTAACTATAAATAATATGGATCTGGCAGAATGGAAACAAAATGAAATTTTGTATTATAAATAAAACTGATTTGGGTTCTTTATTAATTTCTTTAGCAGAAAAAAATATAAATTCTTTGTGCCATGATTTTTTTCCTATAAAACACTGTTTCTAGAATAATTCATTATATTTTTATCCATTGTTTGTTAAGAGAATGTGCTAAAATCCAGGAATACGTATGTGCTATTCAACAGGCTTAGGATATTTGCTATTTGCCTGCAATAGGTGCTGCACTGTGGAAGAAGCTGGTAGAACAGGGTACAGAGTGAGACAGGTATGAGAAGACCATAGTCATTGATAGCCTACATAAGCAGATATGGTCTGGTCTAGATAAGTCTCATAAAACAAAGCAGAAAAGGAATATTTGTTAACCATAGCCTCCAGGCTTGGACACAGAGAGTTATGACAGAATCAGGCCCAAAAATAAATGCCAAATACAACTAAAGTAAAAATGCCAAATACAACTAAAATATACTAAAGTACATGTACTATGTATTTAGAACAAGAGGAATAAATCTGAGAAAGCACAGAAATACCTAATATGTTTTCTAGGATATACATATGATGGAAGTTAATTAATTTCACTTATTTAAAAAAAGCACTTCAAATTATGCAAGCTCTACCCCCACTTAATTTATCAAGTAAGGAAGTGAAATGGACCACAGCTAGTTGTTTGTTTTTCCAGCACCCATTTCCCCTTCACCATCCTTATCTCCTTCAGGAAAGCACTATTCTCCAATTCTCTATCAATGTCTTTGGGTGAGAAATAATATGACCTTATAGAGCCAAGCATAAACACATGATGATAAGCTTGACAAAATAGAATGTTCTCTACTACTAACCACAGCGATTAGTTCAGACATGAGCATGTGATCCAAATCATCTCAATAAGAATCAGCCCAGACCTTTGACTAGTAGTACTATTGGTAAAGAGAAGTTCACTGGTCTATTGTAAACTTAGAGTTGCTAACCACCTGTTTGTCATCATAGTAAATGAGACTTTTTTTAGAAAAATGAAAGCTACTGAGAAATGTGCAGGAAATAAAAAAGAGGCAGAGACAGAGATAGAAAGAAAGGCACACAGAGAGAAAAATAATGATTTTTCTGGAGTCTCTGGTTTCAAAGATATCCCTCCACACCACTTTGTTTGAACTTTTCAGTTATTTTATAAGCTAAATTCTTTTGTTGGTTTAACTGAAGGTGAGTCAATAATAAGACTATGTGATTTGTCACAATAAAAATTTTACCTAAAACAGGTGAGCTGGATGCTTTAAGATTAATATCAAGACCACATGAAGAAGGTTTAACTGTCAGACCAGGTCTAGGAGACTCTCAGGATATCTCTGTCTCTACCTTTTTTGGGTAGTGAGATCATGAAGTACTTACAAATCCTTAAAGAAGGAAAATGTACATTTGTGTGCACATACACAGTGATTTCTGAATTTCCTTTACAGAAAGAAAAGCATTCCACCTTGTCAGAAAAGTTTTAAATTAATACCATTGTGATGAACGGTGTAGGGAGACATGCAGGGTTAGGCTTGGTTTATCAGAGGCTTCAAAGGAAGGATGACTTCAGCACTCAGACTGAGACACTTTTGACAGGTGAAGAGCATAATAATAATGATGACACCAGGAAATCAAGTATAAATCAGATCTTTCCCAGGGAAATTAAGATATGTATTTATACAAAAGGATAAAATTAGAGAGTGAAAAAATATATTTTTTTTTAGTTCAAAAGCCTCAAATTCAAATGTTCTCTGTCCTTACGTGATATTTAGCAAATCACTTTGGCACTTGGAATTTGCATTATAATTTTTTTAATGGGTTAAATCTTTTATTGCAAATGATGATTTCAAAATGCATGTGTTTTAGTGTGTGGGTATACAGTTAAAAACTGCCAAGTTGTCTTTGTTGTTCGTATTATTGAAGCCCAATTTTCACAGACATAAAGTACCAGTAAGGCCCATAGAACTGAAGTGAGATACAAAGAAGATCAAAAGGATGAAAGTGACCAAGAGTGTTTGTGTACATCTAGCATCATTGAAATTTTATTTATTGGTTGGGGGAAGGGGGTGGAGGTGGAGTCTGCTGAGGTATTTTTCTTGAAAGCAGAGGACACCCACCTGGACATCAGTACATATTGGAGCAATTTCTACATGTCTGTAATAAGAACAACTTTGTAAGCATTTCCATCAAGAGAATTGCTCATTGAGATCTGGCAACCTGCCAAGTTTATTATTCAGAGCAAACTCTGGCTCCACCTTGATCCATTGAAATATTATGTCACCTACCAAAAAGTTCTTGCAAGTAAACTGCCAGGGTCTCTTACTCCTGTTTTACTCATTAGAAACAGCCTGGTATAGACAGAGATTCAGGAATCTCAGACATAAGTTTTAGGTCTACAGCCACAGAGCTGTATGATCATGAGTAAATCAACTTACTTCTGAAATCTGTTTCCCTAAATGCAGGTCCCCAATGGTGCAGCTGAGTTGTTAAAAATAATTACTCAGCAGTCATTTGTCACCGTGAATATAAGTGTTACAAATGCATGGGCTCCATGACTCTGTACCTATCTGGGTTAACATTTAGTTTTAGAAAAGACCTAATTAAACATCGAATGCACAAAAAACATCCAAGGAGTGGCCTGCCTGCTTCTAAATCTTTTCTGTGTCTTATTAAGCTCTAAAATGGAAATGAGTTCAGGCTCTGTGCTAATGTTTATTCAAAATATACAAGTGCACAAACATCTTTAGTTCTGCCGTGTATAAGACCTTGGGCAAACGTTGTCTAATGAAATATTGAAACACTGTTTTCAAATCCAACTGTTGTTTTATTTACTGAAATAAATGAAATTTTCCTAATATGATAAAACTTGAATCCATTAGAAAGTATAATTTCTAATACATAAATGGGCTGTTTGGGTTTTATCACTGTTATTAATATTAAAATTATTTAAAATATAATGCAAATGTAATAGTTTACAATCCTGGGTTGAAGAGTAAAAGGAACAAATTCAGGTATTTGGAACTTTTCTACTTGTGGTTTAATTCAACATTGACTGCATACATGTCAGATCAAAGTCGTAGACTTGTGAATGCTTGTTTCTTCTCTAGCATACTGAGCTCATTTCAAAGGGGAAACCAGAAAATAAATGTTCATAAGTAAGATGTGTTTTTTTCCTTTGCTGTTCAATTCTCTTACTGAGTACATCCAGTGATCATAAATTAATAAAATATTTGAAATTTTGAAATTTAAATTTGAAAAAGCAAAAAGCTAGTGCTTGTCAACAACTTCAAAGGAGAACCCATCTCTTGGAAAAATAGAGGAGAAACTAATCAAATCTGCTCTGCTATTCATTTAAAACTACTTCCAAAAGACATCTTTTAAAGAGAGAGAGCTATTCTGAAATATTGCAATCTAAGCCTTCCCACCTCACCCTAACCTCACTTTGATTCTTCTTAAAATTTAAAATAGTTTTTTTATTATTTTCCTTCTTTAGCTATATGTATCTAACATAAAAGGCAGATTGTTGAAAATAGTTTTCACTTGCATTCATTTGCTGTGCAATATTAGACAACTAATCCAAATTTCACATCAATATAGGAATGAATAATGGTCAGAGTAGAAAAACTCTAATAATCAAGAAAATGGAGGAAACATCATTTGAGGGAAGTCCTCACAGAGTTAGGAAGGACCCCAAACAACAGGAAAAAATGCTAAAAATAGTTTCATCCCAAGGCCCTGAAGTCCTATCAGGGCTAATTTAATCCTGTCAGTCTTGTGGTCCTCTGAGGACTTTAAAGTAAGAAAGTCAATATTTAAACTTATTGTTGATGGTAAGGCATTAGAATGTACATGTTTAAGAAATCCGGAACCAGTCTCCCAGACCTAATTCTGAGATAATCAAAAATCCAGTTTAAAGAGTTATTTAATTTTGCTCAGCCTCATAATTTATAAAAGCTCATAAGGATGGTGTATGAGGAATCCTTTCTTGGATTAAAAATAGGAGTTGTAGGAGAGATCTGAATCTTCTAATATTTTATGGATATGTGGTATGGTGAGGAAGAGCAGATATAACTTGATTATATTTTCAAGGGATCTCTGATTCCCTAAAATTTAAGATAAGCCCCGAGATCTCTTTCAGAATGAACGCTGGACATAATAAACCTGTCAGGTAAGCTTAGAGTACAGATATAAAGAGCATTTATTATTTTTACTAAATGATGTAGCAATGAAGAAAAATCTGAGATGTTTACAGTCCAGAAATAACTTCTCTGATATAAAAGAAAGGAAACATACATTCTCTAATTCAACCCATGGTGTGATGTCATGAAACATTTCAATTCAGCCATTTGCACACTCTGGTTGTAAATACTGAAAGCATGAATAAAAACAATTTAAAATAGGCAAATAGTTGGCATCTTCTAATAATCTCACAAGATGTTTTGTGAAATTTTAATTGAGAGATTCATAATCTATGCTCATCAGAATTTGGAGAGGCACTGTGGGCGGCACTGTTCTCATTTTTTTTTTCTTTTTAATTTTATTGTTGTTGTATTACATCCATCCCCTTTTTGCTCCCCTCTGTCCCCCTCCCCACCCACCCATTCCCCCAAAGTCAATCCCACCTGTTGTCCTTGTCCATGGTTCCTTTATACTAGGTTCTTGTCTAAGCTGCTCCCCTTCTTTTAGAACATCAATCCTTGTATGACTATCGGGATAAAATATTCTTTTCAAGACTTTTTGACTCTTTTAATGAGGCTCTAATTTCAAATGTATCTCCATTCTGCTACCCAGTAAACAGTCATAAAGGTAAGAAATGTCACACATTTATTGTTAAGTCACTAAATATAAAACACAAATATGCTAGTTGTCTGATTAAGAATTGATATTGCAGTATTTCAACATACATTTTTTCAGGTATGATCCAATGCTGTTGTCAAAGCCAAAAAATACACTAGATTAATTGAAACAGGTAATGAAGATGTTATTCAAGGCTCTTGCAATAGCAGAGAGAGATAAAAACTCAGTTTGAGATCAACTTCTCTGAAACAAAGGCCAAAGAGGTTTTTAAAAGCTGAAGTGGGAAAATCATAGATTATCTGTGTTTGCTAATTAGTCTTACTTACCTTAAGGAAAAATACACTTTCTCCTATCTTCATGACAGCAGGTATTTTTATAACTTGGTGCAGGTTAACCATGAATATTAGATTTCTACTCTTCTACAGAGACAGAGATAAGGGGCTCAATCTTTCTGGACAATCCAATTTCTAAAAGACGACTCCTAGGTCCTTGTGAAAGACGTTTCTAGCTTTTGGAACTGACGAGGCGTTTAAAAAGATTTAATCAAAGGAGCAGAGAAAGAATTGTCAAAAGTTTCCTACAGTAAATGCTCTAAGACAGCAATTTTCAACCTTTTTCATCTCATAGCACACATACTCTAATTACTAAAATTCTGAGGCACTTCAAAAATATATATTTTGCCAGTCTAACCAAAAAATGTGCATAATTTTTTATTCATTCACATTGGATGGTTACTGTTGTGTTTTTTGGCTGTTGTCATTTCTTTTTTAATTAGGCAGGTATTGCATGTTTTAAAAATTCTTATGGCACACCAGTTGAACATCACTGCTAGAATAAAAGAAAGGTCAAGGACTAGAGTCAGGAAAAGGCTGAAGTAAAATTTAATTCACTCTGAGAGAAATGGTAAAGCTGTCTTGGTCACTGTCAAACTTTCAAAATGCATTTCATTCTTTTCATGTATCACTCAGCATCTGTCAATTACAGAATCACTAAGAGGATAACAAGAAATTACTTTTTATGCTTAAGTTATTCAAAATGTGATGAACAATAACAGTGTATTTTTCACAGAATATATGAAATTTACCTTCGGCCATATAGAAGAGATTGTCTTGCTCAGTAGTTAATGTTAGACTTTTCTTCAGATATTTGCATAAATTTTTAGTTACGGCATTTTAAAATTATTTCTCAAATACATTTGAAATAAGTGCATTAATGTAGCCTGATTATTATTTTAGTATGCCCAATTCATCAAAAAAGGGCAGTCATTTCTCTTGACAATGTATACAGAACATGTATATGCTTTTATATATTTTGTATTAATCATGGTATATGTCCTGCTTATTCAAAGAAGTTCTCAGGATTGTCCTTGGCCATACATTTGAGACCTTCAGCTTTTTGCAGTTTCTGGGCCTCCCTTTTTCATCAGTGATCCTCATCGCTCACACATTGTGCCAACAGCAATTACAAAATGTGTTCTCTAGCCAATGACCTTGGTGTAGAAGTAATCCCTTGACGGTGAATCTCTACATCAGTAACAATAAGAAGGTGACTTACCCCATTTCAACTGCTAAAGGAACTGTGTAGCAGGTTATACTTTATCTCAGATGTCCTGAATAAGGGTACTGAAAGAAAAAGTTTAGTAAGAGAAAAGAAAGCGTGAAATATGAAGCTTCACCCACAAAGGGCATAATGTACCAATCCATTTCCTTACAGCTCTGTATTATAATATAATTATAATAATAATTATATTACCACTCCCAACTAAAGACAAAGGCCCTCACTCTTCAAATTAAACCTTTAATAATGAGTATAAAACCCTCCAGGAATCATTGGATTCCCCAGAAACAAACTCTGAAACAGTGATTTGCATGTAGTGATTTATTGGGGGTGGATCCTGACACCAAAAATTGATAAAAGAGCTAAGAAACCAGGTTTGAGCAGGAGTATTGACATCTGCAGCAGATACTTTGGCTGAACCCAGGGGACGTTCAGGGGACGCTCTGAACTTGAATGGCCTTTAGAGATGCCTTGAACTGATGCAAGGGGACCTAGGCTTTGTGCCCGACATTAAAAGTTGACTACCATGGGAAAGGATTGGGTTCCCTTAAACAAGGTCGCTCCTATCCCCTCGGGGCAATTGTGAGAGGGACTAAGCTGTGAGCATCAGCAGATCCCACTGGAAGCTATTGTAGGGATAAATGCCTCTCTTCTGCAGTGGGATCTGGGTGGCACATACAGCATCAAGGTTTACCCACCCTTTGTTCAGTTTTGATCAACTTGCTTTGTGTAATAAATTCATCCAAACAAGGAAACGTTTTGCTAGAATTTATATTGGTCTTTATCTTGG
This sequence comes from Noctilio leporinus, assembly GCA_004026585.1. Lineage (NCBI taxonomy): Eukaryota > Metazoa > Chordata > Mammalia > Chiroptera > Noctilionidae > Noctilio > Noctilio leporinus. Next base: position 275,377 of record PVIW01000529.1, read on the forward strand.
GAAAACTTGTTTGTGGAAGTTAAACAGTACAAAGTAAGGCCCAGAAGCTGCAACTGATATTCATCATCTCCATTCTCTAGTACCCATTCTAGATGCCCTTCATTCTCAGCTAGTACATCTGCTTATAAAGAACCCCTAAGGGATCTAAATTCCTTTTACTCTTCAAACTTAGTGAGGGTACTGCCATAGGACACCTACTGTACACAGTCAAATATACACTTCCCTGTCCCCACTATTTGTCAACAGCCTTGTGTTCTAACGTTCTTCTGGTCTCTTGCCACAAGCAGCACAAAGTAACTACTTAGAAGTGCCTATGTTTTAATGGGACACTTGCTGTATTACTGGTCTAATAATTTCCTCTCTGGAACTGAGACTTCTAGACATTCAGTTTTGAGTACGCGAAGTACAATTATACTAAATGCATCACTGGGAGTGAATGGTAGACATGCCTCTCTTACTTCTACCCTTGATTCCTGGACTCTACCACATATTCCATCTACTAATGTGAACTCCATATTAGGACCAGTGGTCTAGAGTACATTATAAGTTGCAGAATGGCACTTAATCCTTCCAAGGTATCACCTTGTATCTGGCATTCCAGATGGACATTTAAAAAGTGGTTTCAACATCTAGCCAAGATGGAGGCATAGGCAGACACGCTATGTCTCCCTCCACAACTAAGAGGAAATACAACGACCCCAAAACTAGAGACAACCAGAAATTCCAGAAAACTGAGCTCCATGGAAGTCCAACAAACAAATATATAAAGAAGAAATACTCACTCAGACAGGTAGGAGGGATGGAGGCAGAACAGAGAGGATGAGGTTCAATGGTACAGAGGCTTCAGCAGAATGGTGGCTGTGGTCAGCTGGCAGAAAGTGCAATCACACATTTAAAAAAGCAGGGACACCTGGGAAGCACTCCCAGAACCAAACCAGATTGCATAGCTCAGGGTTCTAGCACCAGGGATGAATAAAGCCTCATTGCTTCTGACTATGAAAACCAGTGGAGGCTGGGGTGGAGGAAAAAACTGCTGGTCTCTCAACAGAGTCCATATCTTTAGAAGCTCCCATGGTTCTAGAACATTTGCAGATGCACCCACTCTGGGAGCCATGGCCAGGGAAACAGCTAGAGAGGTGCCAGTCCCATAAAGGAAGTGAGAGAAGTGGCTGGGAAAGGGGCAAGTGCTGAGAAAGCAGCATGGGTCCCTTTCGGACCCCTCCCCTGCACATAGTACCACCTCCCCCACACACAGTACCATAACGTGGTGAAATGGGTCACTCTGTACTGACGAATACCCAAGGCTCCACCCCTTACAAGGTAACAGGTGCAATAGCTCTACCTAAGACACTGAGGCAAACACAAGAACCTGTCAAGTTGAGGAGACAGAGGAGTATGGCCCCCAAAAAGAAACAAATCAAGGCTCCAGTGAAAGAACTGAGCAATAAGGAGATAACCAACCTAACAGATGCAGAGTTCAAAACAATGGTGATAAAGAATACTTACAGACTTGACAAATATGCTTGAGTACGACAACTGCATAAGAGAAGAGGTGAAGGCTAGGCTAAATGAAATGAAGGAAACCCACACAAAGGAAGGGAAGGAAACCAGGGTTCAAATCAATGATTTGAAACATAAGAAAAAAATAAACAGTCAACCAGTACAGAATGAGGAACCATGAATTAGAAAAAAAATGAGAGACCTAGGAGTCTCTGGGACAACTTTAAACATGCTAATATCTGAATCATAGGGGTTCCAGAAGAAGAAGAGTAAGAACTTGAAAAGTTGTGTGAAAAAGCAATGAAGGAAAACTTCTCAAATTTGGTGAAGGATATAGACATACAACTCCAGGAAGCACACAGAGCCCCAAACAAGATAGACCCAAACATGACCACATGAAGACGCATCATAATTAAAATGCCAAAGTTTAAAAATAGAAAGAGAATCTTAAAAGCAGCAAGAGAAAAGAGTTAACTATAAAAGGTTTCTTATGAGACCATCAGCTGATTTCTTAAAGAAAACTGCCAGCAAGAAATAACTGGCAAGAAGTATTCAAAGTAATGAAAAGCAAGGACCTACAACCAAGAATACTCTATCCAGAAAAGCTATCATTCAGAATGAAAAGGTAAATAAAGTGCTTCCCAGACAAGGTAAAGCTAAAGGAGGTCATCATTATTAATAATAATTAAGCCATTATTATATAAAATGTTAAATGGACTTACTTAAGGAAAAGATCAAAACTATAAACATTAAAATGACAACAAACTCACAATTATCAAAAACAGATTCTAAAAATAAAAATAAACTAAACAAACAACCAGAATAGGATCAGAATCATAGGGATGGAGATCATTGTGAGGGTTATCAGCTGGGAGGGGAAAGAGAAGAAATGAGGAAATGGTGCAGGGATTAGGAAACATAATTGGTGGGTACAAGATAGACAGGGAGAAGTTAAGAAAAATATAGGATAGGGTGAAATCAGGGAACTTATATGCACAACCCGTGGACATGAACTAAGGGGGTTGGTTGGGATCACAGGAGAGAAGGGGAGTTCTGGGTGGAGGGAAGCAAAGGGAAAAGAAATTGGGACAATTATAACAGCATAATCAATAAAAAAAATTTAAATGTCTTAAAAAAAAGTGGTTCCATCACTCTAGTAGGGTAGTGGCTTCTTTTCATAGCTATGTATAATACATGTGGGTTTTATGATTATGTGCCTTATTTTCTATATATTTTGCTGAAAATATAAGTACTTTGATCTGATACATTATTTTGTAGAATCTGGGGCTAATAGAAGAAATACTCTGAGGACCCTCAGAGAGTGGTATTTACAGAGACCTCCAATCAGGAAAAGCAATTCCCTGGTCAGTATATGTCAATTCTAGTCAAAGTCTTTTTCATCAGATAGATAGTTGGGACCAACAATAGATAGTGTCACATCAGAGGCATGGCTTAGGTAACAATTACTGGCAGAAGTGTTAACTGGAAAAGTTCCGGTTGGTAGGAGCTCATGCTGTGGGGTTTATTTATACACAACTTCCATCCTTGCCACCCTGGCTTATTTAAGAACCAGCACTAAGGGCTAGGTGCTGGCGGATGTCACCTGTATAAATCATTCTGCTCACCTGAAAGTTAGTGCCTTTTCCATATGAATCTTCTCTTGAGAAGATTAACATGAAAAACAATGATTTTCACTCCTTTTTCTTACATCCACAGGTCCATCTGTATGCTTTTTCCCCAGACCTCTTTCTCTTTGATTTTCCAACTTTTTAAAATTGAATTGATGTGACATTGCTTCGAAAATCATACAGGTTTCAAGTGTATGGTTCAAGAAAACACCATCAGCATACTGCATCAGGTGCCCAAACAAAGCCTCTTTCCAGTCCTATTCCCCCACTTTATCCAAATCCATTTACCCCACCCACTGCTATTCCACTCTGGCCATCACCATACTGTTCTATGTGGTGCATACATGGTTTGTTTTTGTTTTTGTTTTTGTTTTTGGTTTTTTTTGGCTAATCCTTTCATTTTCTATCATCCAGTACCCCCTCACCCTCCCCTCTAAAAGTTGTCAGTCTGTTCCATGAACCTATGCCTCTGTTTCTATTTTTCCTCATTGGTTTATTTTGTTCATTAGATTCCACAGATTAGTATCCCAAATCACTAATTTGAAAGATTATATGCACCCCTATGTTCACCGCAGCATTATTTACAATAGCTAAGATCTGGAAACAGCCAAAGTGCCCATCAGTAGTTGAGCAGAGTTTGTAAAAGAGTGGCACATCTATACAATGAAGTACTACACATTATAAAAAGGGAAATCTTACCATTTGTGATAGCATTCCTGGTCTTGGAGATTATTTTGGTAAATGAAATAATCCAGTCAGAGAAAGATAAATTCCATATAATTTGTATGTTGAACCTAATGATTTCCCAAATTTTAATTTTCTTTGAGTATCTTTTAGTGGTTGAAGAAGAAGCAGATGAAAAACAGTTTTATATTACAATCCAGCAAGTCTATCTTCCTTATATGCTCTTTAATTTTGGGTGACAAAATGAATCATTTTTTTTTTTAGAAACACAGAGCTGAGTAAAGTAAAGCAAAACAAACAGAAAGTAGCACTTTCAATGTTTTTTATAGAAATCTCAGTCAGATTCATAATTTATAGACATAATTTCTAACTACCGAGTTACTTTTAGGAAATCATCTTGTGATTTGTTCTAACGCTACATAAACACATATTACCTTTCTCCAGCTTCATGTAAGAGTTTCTTCACCACTCTTTTAGCCTTAAATAACCTCTCATGTTAAACCTTTCTCTTATCACCCCTTTAATCTCCACTAACTGCCCTGTCCCAAAGCCAATGTCACATATTTTAGTACTATTAATACTCATTTATATACTACATTATCTATTGATGTCTAACAAATGACCCTCAATTTAAGTTGCATTAGTAAAAATGATATATTATTTCTTTTGATTCTATGGGTAGTCCAGGTGCTTTCTTTGCTGCTTTTGTCTGGCACATTCATACAACTACTTTCAGCTGACAGGTAGATTGGGGTGGTAGTCTCTGAAAGCTGAAGCATCTCTCTGCCCATCTGTTTGTCTATCTCTCCATAGGGTCTTTCATCTTCATTCTGGGCTTCTTTATAACATGGCACTTTCTGTATGGAATCCCAAGGGGATAAAAGTATAAGTTGTAAGACCTCTTCTGGGTACTTTCTGGAAGTGCCAGGACATCACTTCTGTTATATTCTCAGTCAAAGCCTGTCACAAAGTCATCTAATATTCATAGAGTTGAAAAATGTCACATCTTGGTGTTGAGATTAGCAGTCATCACTAATGACTTTACAAGGGAGCATTTCAAGGGAACATCTTATAAATAATACCCTTTCAGATGGTATGTATTGAATTGAATCAAAAACCTTTGTGCCCTATTTTCTAGTCATTGGATGTGGCAGAATTAGCTTCTTTTGGCTAAAAATAATTTTCATAAAGACACTTGGCTTTGAGTCATCAGAAGACAAAGTCTGGAAGACTGGGTCAGGAGTGTCTTAGTGCTAAAGTGGGGTTCTGGGAATTGCATAATTCAGTGTATAGAAAACATAACACATGCTGATTTCTGCATTGTACACTAGTTGTATACTAGTAAAGGAATGATTAAACTGTTTATTATAGTCCTTCTTTATCGGTGGGGGATACATTCCAAGACCTTCAGCAGTGTTTTGCATAACCACACACATTACCAAACCCTATATATACTACGTTATTTTTTCCTATGCATTCACACCTATGATAAATTATAAATTGGGCATTGTAAGAGATTAGCAACCATAACTAATAATAAAAGCAAACAATTACAATGATATACTGTAATAAAAGTTATATTATATTATTGTGGCTCCTCTCTGTCTCAAAATATCTCATTTTACTGCACTTACCCTTCTTCTTGTGATGGTGTGAGATGATAACACACCTATAGGATGAGATGAAAGAAGTCAATGACAGCATTCATGATGTAGCTTTAGGCTACTATTGACCTTCTGATGATATGTCAGATCATTTGCTTTGTTTGCTTCTTCAAGGGTTATAATCCTTCAATGATCATATTAATGACTTTAAAGTTGCATTCCATTCAAGGCTCGAATTCCATAATTTTGTAAAATAAGAGTGACTTGAACACAAGCATTCCAATGCCGCACCAGTCAATCTGATAACCGAGATGGCTGCTAGTGGCTAATGGGCGGTTAGTGTGTACAGAATACAGCATGAGATTTCATCATGTTACTCATAATGATGTCCAATTTAAAACTTATGTATTGTTTATTATTGTTTATTTCTGGAATTTCCCACTTAATAGTTTTGGACCACAGCCAACTGTGGGTAGTTGAATTGGAGGAAAGGAAAACCATGTGTAAGGGGGTACTACGGTACTGTATTGTTTTCTTAATACACAATGACATATCATCTTACATATTTAGAAGTTTCTTGATTATTCTTTAAATCCACTTGCTTGTATTTTCTATGAGCAAGACTTTAAGATGTTCCTTCTTTTGAGAACCTTCATTGCCTCTCTGTTCCCAGCTAAAATAAACCATTCATTTGTATTTCTTCTTGCATGGTACCAATAATCCCTATGAACCTATATATATGCTTACTTGTCTCTCCAACTAGATTATCAACTCTTGAAAAAATGTATTGTTGTATTCATATTCTTAAAAATGCATTGTTTTATTCATATTGTTTAACACAATCATGTTTTAGAGATAGGTATATTCTAAAGAAGCCCCCATGATTCCTGCTCCCCAATATCCATTTCTAGCAATCTCTTTGCTAGACTATGGCTAGGACCTATAATCTGCATCTGACAAATAAAACATGCCAAGGCTGCTGGTATATCATCCCAAAATTATCTTATCACATGGTAAAGGTGTAGGGATTTTGAACATGAAAATACATTGACTTTAAATTAATTGACTTTGAGTTAGTCAAAGGAAGGAATTTCTTGGGTGGGCCTGATATAATCAGGTGAGGCCATAAGAGGCTCTCAACCTTTGCCAAAGTCAGAGACTTGAAGAGGCAGACTTTCCCTTTTTAATACTGGCTCTTAAAAAGTAAGCTATCATGAGTTCCAAAGCCACAACGAAATGCATTTTGCCACTCTAAGGGAACTGAGAAAAGGGCCCTTCCCTTATTGAATGTCCAGATAACCACACAGCCTTGAGTTAATATTTGCAAGACCCTGAGCAGAGAGGCTAACTCAGCCCCAGACACCTGACCCATGGAAACTGAGATAATAAATGTGTATTGTTTTATGGCACTACGTTTACAGTAATTTGTTATGTAGCAACAAAAAACAAATGCAGCTGCAAATCAGTATGTATTAGATAAATGTATGTAATACACATGTGCAATAGATTCATTGAAATGGATAGTATGGTTTTCAATATAAATATTATCTTACAATATTGATAGATTAATGAAATTTGAAATATGGTACAATTTATCTAGTTGAACCCCTCCCTGCACATAGAGCCAAGAAAATTTAAATGAACTATGAACAAATCATTGATGAAATTAGAGTTGGAGAACAGATTTATGAATAATTGCAGCTCTGCCCATATCATCATGTTCCCTCACATTGGAGTAGGAATATATGTGAATTATCTTTGAAATGATGAAGCCATGAAAATTATTGTACTGTCTGTTTTTTAGAAGTTTCTATTGCTTTGGTATCTAGTAAGCAGTCAACTTGTTTGAATGCTTTTGAGAACAAAGCATGGAATAAACACCACTAAAATAAAAGAATGTACATATATGAGGACTGTCCTGAAAGTATCAAGCCAACATCAATATAATTAAAAGTTCATGCCAGTCAATAATTTCAGGACAGACCTTGTATTAAAGCATAGCCACTTATAAGAAGTTATATTGATCATTTAACTTGCATTCAATAAATATTTTACCTTATGACTTATATTCTATTATCTTTTTCTAGTTATTGCTAAAGAAATTTTGAAACATAATATGGGTATCTCTTTTATTGAGGGAATAAATAGGTCATGAGCACTCTAGATCACTCTCATTATAAGTGCTTGTTGGAAATGGCATGCTGTTTTTCATTGTATGTTAAGTTGATTTCTAGTGGTAGAAACATAGTTTTCTTTTTCTGTTTTTTAAAGATTTTATTTCATTATGTTTTAGAAAGAGGGGAAGGGAGAGAGGCAGAGAGGGAGAGAGACATCAATGTATGGTTGCGTTTCACCTGCCTCCAGCCACAGACCTGACTGGAGACCTGGTTTGCAACCTGGTTATGTGCCCTGGTTTGGGAATCAAACCTGCGACCTTTGGGTTCGCAGGCCGGTGCATTATCCACTGTGCTACCAGCCAGGGCAGTTTTCTTTTTTAAGTGAATAGAAATACTTGATGAGAAAGGCCAGTACCATATGATTTCACTTGTATGTGAAATCTAATAACCTATTTAATCCAACATACTTATTCAGAAATATGACCCTTTTAAGAGAGTCAGAGTCTTAACCTCTTAGTAGTACACCAAAGTGCCTCAGGAAGACATTAAAATGTCACCCTTATATTTACCACAGTGTTAAGTTACAAAATAAAACAAGAAAATGTGACAAAGTCAAGGTGTACACCTGTCACTGAAACTCTCTTAATTGAATCTATCTGTCACTCTGTACTGTTTTCCCAATCTCTAGTAAAAGCAAATAGTGCACAGATCTTTTTATAACAAAACAAGTAAGCTCAATAAAGGGGCAAGGTTTCAGGTATAAAAATAGTAATTAAAGCTCATATCATTTGTAACACTACCTTGAAAATGGAACTTATGAGACACCAGATGTTGATTCCAATTTTATTTCTCATAAATAGAAGAGTGGACATTAATATTCCTGCTATATAAAATGTTCCCCAAGTAGAGCAGACTGTCAGTGAATAAATTTACATGAGTTTTGGATATTTTTTATTCAGTATATTTAGATAACTTTCTATGAATTATGTTTGAGAATTATACATTTTTTAAATAAGTTGATGTCTTCATCCATATAAATGCTTTGAAGGTATGCATTTTAGATTCTAAATCATTTTTAGGAAACAGGTAAGCTTTCTCTCCAGAAGAAGGAAAATGTGAAGCTGATTTTTAGTTGTTCAACATTTAAATGAAACCTTTCTTTTTCAAGTTAATAGTTCTGATTTTGACAGCATAATTCAGCACAGATTACACATGTCAGATATTTCAAATTCCACTTTCCACCTGTCATATTAACCAAGAATATCACAAACAAGAATAGTAAAACATTAGAGGTAAGCTGATGTTCTCACTCTTATTTTGTGGCAAATTCTACACTGTTATATATAGATGACAATTTTGTAAAAATAAAGATTAGAAATAAAAATGTTACTGAACAAAACTATCTCTACTGCTTTAGTAAGTAAGACAGAGTTGCAAAAGTGGGAGCTCTCCATAAACTGAAGGCCTGAAGTTTTTCATTAATAATTCTGACATTAAATTCCAATGTAAATGAAATTGTAATCTAAGGATCTGAATGTGACTGATGAAGCCAACAACAGAATAACTACACTGAGGATCCCTCTTTCTTTTCCTTGGAGCATGAATATATCATAAATGTGTTTTATTTAACAGGTAAATGAATCAAATGGTAACAATTTATATCACCTACAGTTACTATAAAATATGCTCTTTAAAAGTTATGTATTCTATTACAACTGCAAAAAATGAGCAGACTTTTTAAAGATTGTGGAATATCAATTCTGCTGAATCTATTTGTAATAAAGATGCAAACTTTTATTTTTATGTTTTAAAATTTTACTATTTCTAAATATTGCTAGGCACTATTTTCAATGTCTCTCATGTAAGCACATGTAACAAAATAGTAGCTGCACCTTAGAAAAAAGCATACAATATATCCAGTTTCTAGCACCAATACAATATTATTTTTAAAAATAAAAAACCTTCAAAAGTATGTGCTTAGAGGAATACCAGACTACAAAAAAGGTATATGCAGGCAAGGATAATATTGCTAAATAGAGCTTTATAAAATTCCAGCAGTTGATTTAGCATAATAACTTAATCAGCTAATTCTTCCCTTCTACATAAATAAATGATGATATTTTTCTTTGTTTTTATCATATTTAAGTTAATGCTGACTTTAGTATAACCCTGCTTTGTTATGACACTATGTCCCCTCTTTCATGTATTAAGATATAAAGGCTTATTTTTGTTCCATGTTGCAGGTTCATTTCATCATCATTTTCTAATTTCTACATGTCAAAAGTAACACATTTCCTAAACTTCATAAAACTGAGTTTACATTTATATTCAATTCACTCTGCTGAAAAAAATATATACTTGAGCAAAGACTAGATTTTTTCTAGCTATACATGAGAAGCCCTAGGATTATGTCAACTACATAAACTGAAATATTTAAATTAAATAAAATATAATTTTGCATAATGCCATCATGTACTCAATTCAAGCTTACCTTTAATACATGATTTACTAAAGTAAACCAAATTAGTGTCCTAAAATTTCTCAGTGCTAACAATCTGAGGTAAAATTTAAAAAATTAGTCTTCCAGAACTAATTATATTTCATGTCTATATTAGATGTCTAGACTGTGCTGAAATGCCAAACTTTTAAAGAATGATAAATCTTGTGATATTACTTATGCCAAATTGTTTATGTCAATTCTGATTTTGTGTTCAAATAGTTTAAAACAGCATATAGCCCTGATGCAAATATAATTGACCTAATATCACTTCCATACAACAAATTATACAAATGATGATTAATAACATTTATTTAATACAGCATGGAAACTGAACCAAAATGAGTCCCAAGTAAGAATCAAGATCTGTTTTATATATCATACATTCATTATGTTTATTTTCTCACGATAATAAAAACATTTTCAAGCTACTGACAATACAAGTAAGCAAAAAAATTCAAGAGCCCTGAAGTTATTTTTGGCAAAATTTTCTACTTTTCCTTAAATAGTATTTATCTTGTTAAAAACTAAGTTACCATAGTTTCAAAGAAAGGACACTCATATGAATACTCTTATAGATGGAATGACTAATATGGATCTTTTGAGACTTAAATGGGCAGAAAAGCATCTCAACAACTATACAGTTGGGTCTCTTGAAGAATAGAAATGTCATTTAAGGCACGCTATCACAAGATCTCTAGTATGACAGTAGCTCTGATTAATCAACAATGAAAGAAGTAGTCCCTCCAGCAGAAAATATCCAGTGCTCATTAATTTGTGATTCCCATTCCAATTATATGACTTTTTTACTATTTCTGGTTTCAATACACATTTGATGGAAAAGTTAGTATAAATATTGAGGATTTACCATTTTTCAATTTTCATGGATATCTTTAAAATCTTGTCCAGGAGCCTGTGGAATGCCATGCCAAATTCTTCTAGGCACTTCTTCCCACAGTTACAGAGTGTATTGGGGAACTAACAATGATTCACTGAATTCCTCTTTAGGCATTTTCCCCTCCAGGATAGCTTCTTGCTCCAGGTCACTCTCTTCCTATGCCATATACACTTGGTCCACACAGTTGTACAAAGCAGGGAGTCAGCCTGTTAGGAATCGGGTAGCCAATGAAGCTCACCTGAGCTCCACTTCCTGCCCTCGCCCCCATCCCTATCTTCCATGAAACCAGTCCCTGGTGCCAAAAAGATTGGGGACTGCTGGAAAGGACTGGCTTCCTTCTCAGGATAGGGTGACGAGAAAGGGCCATCGTAGATACAGGCCTCCCTATGGGATTGATTGAGGCCATTTTTCAAATACCAAAGCCCAATTCGATGTCTCCCAATGCCCCATCCTACTTCCTTCCCACAGGTGCTGATCTAGCACAACCATCTTCGTCATAGAGTCTGTTTCCTAGGGAGTATAACATAAAATCATCGGTAATAGGAGTGTCCTAAGGATGCAGATTCTAAAGTAAAACATTGGGCATGGATCGCACAGCAGCAGGCTGATAATGAGGACATCATCACTGCTGGTAAGGTGGAACAAAAAAGGTGGAACAAAGATAGCTCTTGCAATGATGTAGCTGCACAATTGCTAAAACTTACTTTCCTTAAACTAATGTAAGATTGTTGAGTCAGGGAATGTATTGGCAAGTGTAATGTCCTAACTGAGAAATATAAATGATATTGACTGAGGACTGGAAGTCATGTTTGGAGTAATCTGTGAATAACAGTGAAAACCTGAAGATAATAATTTAAGATGAAGTGTGAAAGTCCCAGGGACTGTTATGAAGGAACACATAGCATCGTTAATAGAGTAGAAGGCAGGGTAAATATGTATGTAAGTAAGTACTGAGATAGCTGAACTAAAGGGGGTGGAACATGAAGTTGGGATTAAATCATGGTCTCAATTATACAGTAATTTACTATTGAATCTGGCAAGTATTCTATTTTCCATCTTTTTGAAGTAGGAGGACCAGATGCATTTCACAACCTCATGGGGCAGAAATGTATACTATACTACTGATTTAGGATTAGATAACTCCCCTGCCCTCCGTCATCATATAGTCTAGATGGACATGGAAAATCTATATAACCCACCAAACATCACATTAGTCATTCTGACAATACATTTTGTTATTTGAAGTAGATTACAAACAATTGACAAGCACACTGGAGATCTTGGTAAGACACATATGCTCCAGAATATGACGATTTAAAGAAAGATTCAAACTTTACCATACCAGGACAATGTATTAAACATGCATGTATCTGTGGGATTCTGAACATACTCTCTGAGTAAAGGATGAATCATTGCATCTTATATGTCATACAAGTAAGAAAGGACAGTATCTTCTGATTTTCTTCTGGTTCTGGAGACAACAGAGTTATTTGAACTTGTAAATAATGATGTGCCACTTTTACAAAGTGACATTACTGTGAACTGTCCCCCTTCTCCTCCATATTCATGTGTTGAATGTCTAGCCTCCAATGTGTTAGCTTTGAGAGATAGGGTTTTAAGAGATAATTAGTTTTAGATGAAGTTAGATTGGAGCCCTCACTATGGGATTAGTGCCCTTATATGAACACTCATATATGAAGTGTTCTCTCTCTGTCTCCCTCTGTCTCTCTTTCTCTGTCTGTCTCTCTCTGTCCCCCCCCACCCTCTCTCTGTCTCTCTCTCTCTCTCTCTCTCAGCTTACAAATGGGTAATGAGAACACACAGTGAAATGGTGGCTGTCTGAAAGCACGGTTTGCTAACTCTCACCAGGAACTGAATTGGTCAACACATTGATCTTGGACTTCCCAGCCTCTGAACTATAAGAAATAAATGTCTGTTGTTTTAGCTCCCCGCCCCCAATCTATGCAATTTTGTTATATCAGCTCAAGCAGACTAAGACAGACATAAAAAACTATTAGATTTGAGTGGGATTCAGAATATGAAAAAAGGGTCCTGGGGTCCAGGTAGAAATTCCCGAAGCCCTGTTATTTAAACAGTATATCTCAAAAGACATTAGAGATTTACATGCTGTTGGAAAATACCCTTTGTGGAGCTCATGGCAACCCCAATATGAACACCATGACTTAGAACTCTAGGCTAACGGACTCAGTATTTGATGTCTGTAGCACATAACTGTACACTACATGAAAACAACTCTGATGTGCTATGGTCCTGGTGTAGACAGAGTCTGACATTAAGGTGTGTCACTTGACAATCAAGTGACCATGTAATCACAACTGCTCCTTCATAATCTAGTTTCTGTGAAAGCCAACAAGCCAAAAGTAGGGGTGGCCAGCATAAATCCATCATAAATTAGAACTGGTACTCTCAAGATTAGGCACAAGCAGAATCAGAGGACACAAATAAGCTACTTGAGTAGGTAACCACCCTATCAGCCACTACTGTCACTTTGTGGCTCTTCTTCAGCTCAAACCTATGTCCATATTGGTTACCTTATGAATAACTAATGCAAGAAGAAAAAAGCAAGGCTTGTTTAGTAGATGTGTTGCTCAGTATGGAGTGCAAGCCAATGAGGAATGACTAAAACCAAACTCAGGAATGTTCCTGAAAAATTGCAGGAAGGAAAACAATCTTCCCAATAGACATTATTTCATCAACTTTGTGTTCACAGAAGAATAGAATAGAGAAGGAATATAGTCTGGCTTATTACAATGGTGAATAACTTAGATCAAGAAAGATTAGAATATTGAGGTAAAGGAGAACTGGGGAAGAGGTAAGGTGATGGACTTTGAGGAATGATCACAAGATGTAAAGACATATGAACCCTATGTTAAACCTCATGAAAAGGCACTTGTGTAGAAATTCTCTATCCAAGGCCTGAATCCAGAGTGTTTGATCTACTGACATGTGGTCCTGAAAAATATTGCATTGAACCAAGGAGTATACGGCATTAAAAAATTTTAGCAGGCTCTGAATGCAAAATGGAATCCACTGAGTTACTATTCAGGGAAGGACATCAACACAGCCCTTGACTCCTGAGTGAGGAGAGTCAGAGCTCAGCACCAGATATGTGCAACCAGGCACTCAAGGCTATTCCACTGAATTATGTGATCAAACAGATCTACTTGTTGTGCTTGACTACTGTAACAAGCATGTGTGATATTAGGACTCCAGGCCTGCAATGCTATGTACCACACCTTCTTGAGTCTAAGGTTAATGGTTTGGAAAGAGACCTTTTCATTTGTTTCTCTTTCTGCCCTTAACCAACTGCCTCCTGACCAGCAGGGTGCTCTACTCAGCTGTGATCAGAGACTACTTCAAATTGTTTGACACTCTTTGCAACAAAAGCCCCACTTGGCAGCAACAGCAATTCTCCAGCTCTTTCTATATGTCTGGTCCTGCAAGGGACACTTAAGTTGCATCATCTTTTACAGATGAGTTCAATACATCTTGGCAGGTGACTAGGGGCAAGGGGAAGGGATTTTTTGCTCACTGTGCATGTCACCTGAGAGTCTATGGCTAAAACCATGGTTAGTGGTCCTTCTGCAGCAACCAATTACAATACAAAGTGACAGACTCAAATGTCTTTTTCAAGTGGGTGAGAATATAAAACTAGCAACCAGGACTACAACCTAGAGAAGGTTACTGAGTCAGATAGTACAATATAATGAGAAGACATTCTTACAAGTTGATGGTCTGGCATCATCATCTTTATTAAAATAATTGTCACCTTATTTTTCACAAGCTGGTAAAAAGATAGCTGAAGATTATATAACTATTTCTAAGCCTATTTCAGTACTATACTAAAGACCCTGGCAATGAAATTCTTGGTAGGCCTTATGCTAAATGTTTATTAAACCCAATTATAAAATTTCCCAAATATAATATTGTGGGGAGACTACAAGTTTAGAGCCCAAAATACCAAGTTACTTTTCCAGTTATGGAGAATTGAGCAAAATTATTTACTTTTCTCTGTCAGGTTCTTGATTTACAAAATGTGAATGTTAACAACTCACCTGAAGAGCTTTTGTGAGGTTTAAATGAGATATTTATAATAATTCACATTAGTACTTTTGCTCTGGGAGAAGTGTTAACAATTTCTTTCTCATTTTCTCTTGATAAATTTAACCTTAAAGTAACTTTTTTTTTTTTTTTTTCTGGAAACCAGGAATACCATCTTTTGTTTTGTAACAAAATAGATTATTATTATTATTTTTTCATCAATGTATGGTTGCTTTTCACCTGCCTCCAGCTACAGAACTGGCTGGAGACCTGGCTTGCAACCTGGTTATGTGCTCTGGCTGGGAGCTGAACCAGCAACCTTTGGATTCGCAGGCCAGTGCCTTATCTACTATGCTACCAGCCAGGGCTAAAATAGATTATTTTTACCTGACCCATAATCAGAAAACTTTATCATGAATGGCAGTACTGTCAAGGAACTATTATTTCCTAGTGGGAAGCTAGACCTTAATATTTCCTGAGTGATTCTTGTAATAGAGAAAAATCATCCCTAAGTAGCTATTCCTATGGGATTGCTATGATAAACCTTGGTGATTATTTGGAATATGGGTGCCTAGACCAAGGTGGTTCCACATTCCATCCAACTGAGTCTCATTTACTCCCTGTTGTTCTGTAACACAAGGTGCCACAATATAACCCAGGACTGTTGTGTGATCTTCTCTGATAGTTCTACTAAGAAGGAACTCCTGCTGCTGTGTTCTATTTCTTATCATGTGTTTTTCTAAATGAATCAGATGCCAGGTGTGTGGAGTATTCTATCAAATTACTTGAGTGTTTAAGTAAGGCTAAAATGAAAGCTTTTTAAGTACTGCACTTCTTTTCCAAGTGATGCTGTGACTAAATATTAGTATGCAATTTTTTACATTGCCAGGTATTATAGGCTAGTGTTAAGAAGAACCATGTTTTTAAACAATTGCCTCAGGAATTTGTATGGTAAAGTCAATACATATGACGGCACTTCCATATTCTTTCATAAAAAGCCAACTCTTTTTTGGTCCAGATTCTTATACCACAGACTGTTGTAGATTTGTCCAGTGAAGATGTGCACTTATCAAGGGATTCCAAGACACTGAATCAATGAGTTGCAAACCTTACAATGTTTTATTTGAATCAAAGTCAGATAAAATTAGGAGTCAACCACTATCAGTACCACAGCAGAGGTCAGATGATTACAAACAGGAAATCCATGGAGATGAGCGATTCAGACTTAATTCAAAGAGCAAAGTTGAGCTGGCATAAAGGAAAATTCTGTCATATACTCAATGATCTATGAACAAACCTACGCTTTCTGTACTTTTCAAGGGACAGGGATTGAAAGTAGCTCTCATTTCAACCCATTCTGCCAGAGGTAGGGGAAAATGTAACTTCTCAGGCCATTTCTTGGAGAGATTCCAATCTGAAACAAACTCTTCAGTCATCCTACTGCATTCATAGTCCCATGCCAACTTGAGATAGGAAGACAAAGGTGTTTGCCTGACTGACTAGTTGACCTTATTGTGAAACT
Source organism: Noctilio leporinus (assembly GCA_004026585.1). NCBI lineage: Eukaryota > Metazoa > Chordata > Mammalia > Chiroptera > Noctilionidae > Noctilio > Noctilio leporinus. The sequence goes on from PVIW01000529.1 coordinate 291,889, forward strand.
ACGGTGGCTATAAAAGAACAAAATAATCGGAATAAAGTACTGCTGCTTTTTGGTGCTCTGAAAGGTATCCTTAACACAAGGAATAAAATACTAGAATGTTCTATTTTTTTAAAATTCAATTTGTAAAGAAAATGTGATTAAACAATTTAAAATAAATTAGGGATGTCACAGCCTTAGGTTACTATTGTTGGTAAATGAAGCATAGGACAGAGTATCAGATGTGGTGTCATTGCAAACTTACTGTATGTCTAGCTGCATATAGTGCTACTCAGCTTTTGTTGTAGCTCTTTGTCATTAGTTGTCACTTCTCATTCTCACCCTCCCTTGGTCCCCACCACATGTATAGTGAGGCTGGTTATTTGAAAGAGTCCTAACACATGTAAAAACAACATCTACATTTATACACCTACAAATACATATACTGTGATGACTAGTAAATCTTAATATAAAAATATAGTTAAATTTAATATGGTCAACTTGCTTTATCTATGAATTCTTCTTTTTTATAATTTTTCTTATTTGACTCTATCTTAACAATATTTGCTGTTAGTAAAAGCTTCATAACATTTTTCATTAAATAGCATGGGATTCTGTGAAGCTTTTTTCTTAGTCTATGCCAGCTTTATCTCAGTTGCTCACTGTTATGTACCTAATACCTTGTATAGTGTACAGGATTTTTGCTTGAATGAATGAATGAATGAATGATTGTGTCCCCCCACACTGCTTTAGAAGACCCCAGGGTCCTCTCATACCTGAGTCTTATGCTCTCTTTTCTTTCCTGGTAGAACTAATGAATTGTGCACAAACTCAAAGCTAATCCTGTGTTTGTGTACCAGATTGCTGCCCTTTGGCCTTTCTCCTTCACCACTGTGTTTCTTTTTTCTACTAATCTTCTCACCAGCATACCTTGTTAAAAAAAAAACAAACAGCTTTTAAAAAATTTGCCCACCTTAAAAAGAACACAACAAAATCTGTCTTCACCTTCAATCCCAGTTTGGCTACTACCCAATTTCAATGCTCCTTTTCAGAGTAAAATTTCCTTAATAGGTACTATAGTTTAGGGCCACTATGTGAGCTCATTGCCGTTCTCTTCTTCTGCCTCTGAAACTGCTTGTGGCTTCCTCTGTTCCATGTGTTAGTGAGGTTATTATTAAACACTTTTACTCTGTGACATGTTCTACCATTCCTTCATCCATGCTTATGATATAGGGTCCTGTGCTTTTCTGTTGATATTCCCCTGTGGGTAGACATGTGGCATGCTGCTGAACTGCTATAGGTTGCATTGGTATGGTGCTCTTAACACTGTCCTTTTCCTCCACAGCTCCTTTGCTTCTCTCATTACTGGCCTCTAAAAAGTCCCCCTCCCTAAAATGAGAAAAATCTTTTTCACACTCCACTCATACCTAACGTATAAAATATGCTGTCATTTATTTCAAGTACCTTAAACAAGGGGGCAATACAAATTATATTGAAATTATAATTTCCTCTCCTTGGGAGTTTGGTGCCCAAGTTCCTTTGTAGTAAGACAACCAATGAAGTTCATCCTACTATCTTTTAAATTATTCCTTTATTATGGAAACTCATTATCATTTGACTTACCTAATGTATTTGTCTTCTAGAAAGACAAATTGCTATGTATGAACTTCATGTAAGTAGATCCCTACAGCCTTCTCTAAATACGTTTGACTTAATTTTAAAGATATGTAAGATTAGCTATAAGTCTCTCCGTGTGTAGTGCCTATTCATAGATGTATCCTCAGATTTGTCACTATGGCCAAAGTATATTTGTGTTTTCTGGGCTGTTTTATATAATGAAATTTTACTATATATCAGATGCTGGTAAAGTGATAAAATTTACTATATTTAATTCTCAGTTAGACAAAATAGCACATGTAGATTTGTTATTACTATACACATCTATACACATATACAATATACTAACACCAGCAGTTAGTATAATGGTTCAATATTTTCTATCTCAAACTTCTATCTTTTCAGTTGAAATTGAAAAAAAATGATAGATTCCACTTAGAGATTAAAAAGAATGTGTGATACTTCTTAAAATTGTTTCTTTTCCTTGGGGGAATACTATGAGAACATAAATCACTTAGGACACTATTACATTCCAGTGAAGGAAATCAAGATAACTTGTTTATTATACTTTTTTTCAAGATTAGAGTGTTTTAAAAATGTTGAAACTTCTTATGGAAAACTAAAAGTTCATATTTCATTGTCCATTGTGATGATAGCCATTAACATAGTCCCTAGAGTTGTTTCAATTCTCCATCAGTAGGAAAGCCTTAAGGAAAATTAAATAAGAGTGACAGATGTGCTGAGGAAATTAAGGTGCTGAAATATCACTCATCTTCCTGGTTCTCAGACTGCCCCTGGAAATCCTCCTCAGTTTCTCTGAATCATGACATTCAGTAGGACAGGGTTTCTTAACCACTTAAAACCTACTTCCTTTTGATAAAAATCTTTCTCCCTGACTTTTATCATTTAAATCCAAATTAATCAAATATTATGGCACAAAACACAAAGCAACTGAACAAAAATGTTATTTTATTCTTGAACTAAATATGCTGTCTATAGACATTGTTCTGATATAATTCTGTTTATCAAAAATCACCACAGTCTAGGAGAGAGATAGAGCAAGATAAATTGAAATAGGTAGGTAGATAGACAGGATGATAGAAGAGAAAAAATAGAAGAAAGATTGAGGAGAAAGTACAAATTTTAAGTAGGGAATACTAAAAAAAAGGGAAATATTCTTGAGTAGGAAAATTATAAATGAACAGTTTTAGGAAGAGAAAGAAACACAGAGTGCAGAAAATCCAAGTCAAGAGGACTGTCCAAAGTATAGCATTTCATAGGCACAAAGGTAAAGATACTAAAGAACATATTCAAATGTACACATTTTTAAAGGATTAATAAGAATGCTTTGTGTTATTTCATGGAAATGTCATGATAATATCATTAAAATATTGTGAGAATAGCCATTAACACACACCTTTTCTTCTTTCAGGAAATTTTAATAGGTGCATTAGGTATATGGAGACTGATCCCCATAACTCAAAAATCCTCATCTAACTCCTCAAAGCTATTGTAGAAATGTTCTTTCACATATCACCATGCCTCATCTCACTTCTTTGCTAAAGATTTTGTCCTTTGAGGGCAGAGGTTGGTATAATATTCACAACTTGGTAAATGTGTTACAACTACATAAACAAAATGAAGGATAAAAAACACATGATGATATAAATAAATGCAAAACATTTTTTGATAAAGTCCAGCACCAATTTATGATAAAAACCCTTAGCAAAGTGGGATTAGAGGGAACATACCTAAATATAATAAAGGCCATATATGACAAACCTGCTGCCAGCATCATACTCAATGGGTAAAAACTATAGGTGTCTTCCTTAAGTTTAAGAACAAGACAGGGATGTCTATTTTCACCTCTCTTATTCACCATAGTACTAGAAGTCCAAGTCACAGCAATCAGACAGGAATAAGAAATAAAAAGCATCACAGTCAGAAAGGAAGAAGTAAAATTGTCATTATTTGTAGGTGACATGATACTGTACACACAGAACCCCAAAGATTCCACTAAGAAACTACTAAAACTGATAAATGAATTCCATAAAGTAGGAGGACACAAAATTAATTTCTAGAAATGAGTTGCATTTTTATATGCCAATAACAAAATAACAGGGAAATTAAGAAAACAATCCCATTCACAATTGCTACAAAAAGAATACAATATCTAAGAATAAACCTAACCAAGGACGTAAAAGCCCTGTACTCAGAAAATTATAAGACATTGAAGAAGATACAAGTAGATGGAAGTACATGTTCATGGATAGGAAGAATTAACATCATTAAAATGGCTATACTACCCAAAGCAATCTATTGATTCAACACAATTTCTATCAAGATTCCAATGACATATTTCACAGAACTAGAAAAATATTTCAAAATTTTATATAGAACCACAAAAGGTCCCACATAGCAATAATGATCCTGAGAAAAAAGAAAAAAGTTAGAGGAATCACACTACTTAATGTCATACTATACTCTAAGACCATAGTAATCAAAAGAGTACGGTACCAGCATAAAAACAGACACATAGATTGATGGGACAGAACAGAAAGACCAGAAATAAACCCACACCTTTATAGTCAACTAATATTTGACAGAGAAAGCAAACACATATAATGGGCTTTAGATAGTCTATTCAATAAATGATGTTGGGAAAATTGGACAGATACATGGAACTAAGTGAAACCAGATCACCTTCCTATACCATACACAAGAACAAGTTTAAAATGCATCAAAGACTTAAGTGTTAGACACGTGGCATAAAAATCATAGAAGAAAACATCGGCAGCAAAATCTCAGACAATGCTGTAGCAATATTTTATCAGATATTTCTCCCCAGGCAAGGGAAACAAACAAGCAAATAAACAAATAGGCCTACATGAGCTCTTGGGGCATAAAACATTATACTCTTTATGCCCTAACTGGAATGTATTATGGGGTTTCTTTTTCATGTTTTTATGTCTTTACAGGTAATTCAAAGCATAATAAAGTTTTAGCTGTACTGATTATTAATTTTTTGCTCTGTTTTTGGGGAAATGTGCTCAGCACTGGGGATTCTCATCCAGAAGCAACAGCTACAATTATGTTATAAATGGACATTTTCTGAACCAAATTATAAAACACAGGTAATAATTTGTTAGTGGACGAAAGGGAAAAGCTCATTGCTAGGAGAGTATAAAAAGAGAGAGAGAGAACACAACAGCATCAGTACTGCTTCTAGATTTTCTGATTGAATTGTTCTAAGTTGAGAATTACATTTCTGACAAGTTCCCAGATGATGCTGATGTTACTGGCCATAGAAAACTGTTGGTTTTAAGGTGATAATATTCACCATGTTGAGCGGGAAAAAATTGTAACTGCAAATAGTGTTCTTTAAAAAATAGTAAGACAGATCACAAAGAATTCAAGAAAGGGAAAACAGAACTGAAAGGAAAAAAGGTATACCTCTCTAGCCAAGTAAGCTGAATTCATGACCAGTTCAAATCTATTTATTATTCTATTTTTAATTTTTTTTTAATTTTATTTATTATTTTCAGAGAGAGTAAGGAAGAGAGATGGGGAGGGAGAGAGAGAGACATCAATATATGGTTGCCTTTCACTTGTCTCCAGCTACTGACTGGGCTGGAGACCTGGCTTGCATCCTGGTTATGTGCTCTGGCTGGGAATTGAACCAGCAACTTTTGGGTTCACAGGCCTTATCCACTATGCCACCAGCCAGGTTAAATCTATATAAATTATGACTTCTTTCATTACTGCTTGAAAAGGACTCATACTATTTATTAAAGAATGCATGCTTACATTGTAATTTTTTGATATAGAAACATAAAGTGAATTCATGATAATGATGTTAGTATTTTTTTTAAAGATTTTATTTCATTATTTTTTAGAAAGAGGGGAAGGGAGAGAGGCAGAGAGGGAGAGAGACATCAATGTATGGTTGCGTTTCACCTGCCTCCAGCCACAGACCTGACTGGAGACCTGGTTTGCATGATGTTACTATTTTTAACAGTTAAATGAAATACTTTAAATGTGGAAGAGACATTATCACAAAATTCATCATTTTAAAATGAATAAAATAAATGGTAAAATATTTATATTATTTGAACAAATCACTTGGATATACAAAAATAAAATGTGTTTTTTTTTTTCACTTCATTCTCTGGAAGCAGCTGGATCACTGTAGATCACTATAAAATAGAAGCAACAGGACACTATAAAATGGTATATCAACCCTTTATGATCAAAGGCAATTTCACTTGACTCCTGTGGCTAATTCTGAGACTCTCATAGATTATACACATTTTGTAATCCACCTACCGAAAATTTGAAGGACTTATTTTTTATTTAATTTTTTCTCCTAAAAATATTTATAAAATAGGTTATGGCATACTTTATTTAAGTTCAGTTGTCACTATGATCAGGAACATTTACATTGCTCAAATATGGATCATAAAATATAGCCTACTGACTGGTGTATCATATCCAAAAGAAAATGTGTTATTATTCTTTTTCGTTTTGTAAGATAAATGGGCAGAATATTCAAGCACATTCATTATTTTGTGATTATGTCACCTCCATGCTTCATTAGTGCCACAAATGAATAACTACTGAAAGTTTACATCAATGTGCCCTTTAAAATGTCATTCTTGCAACTGTGATTCAAAAAAAAAAAAAAAGAAATAATGATGTCCCCTGGTCAATTTTCATTTAACTCTGAGTATAGAGTTGTTAATTCCTTTGAGAAACAAAATCAATATAAGGTGACCTTGAAAAATGAGAGAAACTCCCATAAAACACTGGTAAATTAAGTACAGTTATTTTTTTCCATTTAATTTTATTGTTATTGTATTACATCCATCCCCTTTTTGCTTCCCTCTGTCCCCATCCTCACCCACCCACACACCCCCAAAGTCAATCCCACTTGTCATCCGTGTCAATGGTTCTTACATGCTAGTTCCTTGACTAAACTACTCCCTTTCTTTGCCTCCTCCTCCTCAATCCCCTCTCCCCTCTGCCCACAAAAGGTCTATTTATTATTTTCATGTATCTGGTTCTGTTTTGCTTGTTTGTTTTGTTCATTATTGTCCTGTAATGGGTGAGATCATGTGGTATTTGTCTTTTACTGACTGGCTTATTTCACTAAGCATAGTACTTTCTAGTTCCATCCACATTGTTGCAAAGAGTAGGAGTTCCTTCTTTCTTTCTGCTGTGTAGTATTCCATTGTATAAATGTACCAAAGTTTTTTGATCTAATTATCCATTGATGGGTGCTTAGGCTGTTTCTAGCACTTGGTTATTGTAAATAGCACTGCTATGAGCATAGGGGTACATAGGTTCTTATGAATTGGTGTTTTAGGGTTCTTCGAGTATAATTCTGGTAGTGGAATTGCTGGGTCAAAAGGCACTTCTATTTTCAGTTTTTAAAGGAAACCCTATACTGTTTTTCATAATGGCTCTACCAGCCTGCATTCCCACCAACAGTGCACCAGAGTTCCTTTTTCCCCACATTCTTGTCAACATGTACTGTATGTTGATTTGTTGATGATTGCCATTCTGACAGGTGTGAGGTGGTATCTTATTGTGGTTTTAATTGGCATCTCCTTAATGGCTAGTGATGTTCAACATTCTTTCATATGCCTTTGGGCCCTTTGTATGTCTTTCTCAGTGAGTTGTCTGTTCAGGTCCTTTGCCCATTTTTTTTATTGAGCTGTCTGTCTCCCTGGTGTTGAGTCTCATTAGTTCTTTATATATTTTGGATATTAAATCCTTGTCTGAGGTATTATTGGCAAATATGTTTCCCCATACAGTTGGTTCCCTCTTAATTTTGCTGGTGTTTCCTTTAGCTGAATAGAAACTTTTCAGTTTGATACAGTCCCATTTCTTTATTTGTTCTTTTGTTTCCTTTGCCCCTGGATAAGTATCAGTAAACATATTTCTGTGTAGGATATCTAAAATTTTACTGCCTATATTTTCTTCCAGGATCTTTATGGTGGCACTGCTTATGTTTAAGTCCTTTATCCATCTTGAGTTTATTTCGATGTATGGTATAAGTTGGTGGTCTACTTTAATCTTTTAACATGCTGTTGTCCAGTTCTCCCATTTGTTAAAGAGACTATTTTTACTCCATTTTATGTTTCTTCCCCCTTTTTGAATATTAATTGACCACAGAGTCCTGGGTTTATTTCTGGGCTCTCTATTCTATGCCAGTGCTAGACTGTATTGATTACAGTAGCCTTGTAGTAGAGTTTGATGTCCAGCATTGTGATTCCTCCTACCTTTTTCTTCTTTCTCAAGATTGCTGAGGCTATTCATGGGTGTTTTTGGTTCCATATAAATTTTTGAAGTACTTTTTCTATCTCTGTGAAGTATATCACTGGTATTTTCATTGGGATTGCATTGAATCTATAGATTGCTTTGGGTAGTATGGATATTTTAATGATGTTAATTCTTCCCATCCATGAACATGGTATATGCTTCCATTTATTTGTATCTTCCTTAATTTCTTTCTTCAATGTTCTGTAGTTTTCTGAGTACAGGTCTTTTACCTCCTTGGTTAAATTTATTCCTAAGTACTTTATTTTTCTGGTTGCCATGGTAAATGGGATTTGTTTCATTATTAGTATACAGAAATGCTTTTGATTTCTGGATATTGACTTTATATCCAGTGATTTTGCTAAATTTGCTTATTAGGTCCAGTAAGTTTTTGGTGGAGTCTATCAGGTTTTGTATGTACACTATCATGTCATCTGCAAATAATGAGAGTTTGACTTCCTCCTTTCCAATATGGATACCTTTGATTCCTTTTTCTTCTCTGATAGCTATGGTTAGAACTTCCAAAACAATGTTGAACAGAAACGGAGAAAGTGGACAGCCTTATCTCGTTCCTGATCTTAGGGGGGAAGCTTTCAGTTTTTGCTCTCTGAGTATGATGTTGGCTTCAGGTTGCTCATATATGGCCTTTATGATATTGAGGTATGCTCCCTCTATTCCCATTTTGCTTAGAGTTTTTATCATAAATAGTTGCTGTACTTTATAAAATGTGTTTTCAGCATCTATTGATATGATTTTTATCTTTCATTTTGTTGATGTGGTGTATTACATTTATTGATTTGAGAATGTTGTACCATCCTTGCATCTATGGGATGAAACCCACTTGACCATGATGTATGATCTTTTGAATGTATTGTTGGATCTATTGGTTGGGCAATATTTTGTTGAGAATCTTAGCATCTATGTTCATCAGAGATAATGCCCTATAGTTTTCTTTCTTAGTTGTGTCTTGACCTGGTTTTGGGATTAGAATAATACTGGCCTCATAGAAAGAGTTTGGGAGTCTTCCCTCTTGGATTTTTTGGAATAGGTTGAGAAGGATAGTTGCTAGTTCTTCTCTAAATGTATGGTAGCTATCTGCATAGCTATCTGTCCAGGGCTCTTGTGCTTTGGGAGATTTTGGATTACTTCTTCAATTTCACTAGCTGTTACTGGCCTATTAAGGATTTCTGCTTCTTCTGGATTCAGTTTTGGTAGTATATACATTTCCAGAAATTTGTTCATTTCACCCAGGTTGTCATATTTCTTGTCATAGAGTTGTTTGTAGTAATTTCTTAGAATCCTTTGCATTTCTGAAGTATCAGTTGTGCTTTCTCCTCTGTCATTTATGATTCTGTATATTTGGATCCTGTCTCTTTTTTTTCTTGATGACTCCAGTTAAAGGCCTTGTCAATTTTGTTAATTTTTTCAAAGAACCAGCTCCTGGACTTGTTGATTCTTCAAATTGTAGATTTAGTCTCTAAGTTATTTAATTCTTCTCTGATCTTGATAATTTCCTTCCTTCTATTTGCTCTGGGCTTTGTTAGTTGTTGCACATCAAGTTCTTGCAGCTTTATGGTTAGGTTGTTTGTATAAGCTTCTTTTGACCTTTTTAGGTAGGCCTGTATTGCTATGAATTTTCCTCTGAGGACTGCATTTGCTGTGTTCCATAGGTTTTGGGCTGTTATGTATGTATTCATTATCATTTGTTTCCAGAAGTTTTTTCATTTCATCTTTGATCTCATTGTTAACTCATTCATTGCTTAAAAGCATGTTATTCAGTCTCCATGAGTTAGTGTTTTTGGGTTTTTCCCTTGAGGTTGGTTTCTAGTTTCAAGCCATTGTGATCTGAGAAGATGCTTGGTATGATTTCAGTTTTCCTGTATTTGTGGAGGCTTGTCTTCTGACCTACCATGTGGTCTATCTTTGAGAATGTTCCATGTGCATTTGAAAACAATGTGTATTTTGCTTCTTTGGGGTGAAAGGTTCTGTATATATCAGTTAGGTCCATTTCTTCTAGAATGTTGTTCAATGCCAAACTATCTTGGTGTTTTTTTGTTTGGAAGATCTGTCCATTGTTGATAGTGGAGTATTAAAATCCCCTTCTATTAGTATGTTGCTGCCTATATCCTTCTTGAAGTCCTCCAAGGTTTTCCTTATATATTTCAAAGCTCCTATGTTTTGGGTGCATATATGTTTACCAGAGTTATTTCTTCTTGATGGAGTGTTCCCTTAAGTATTATGAAATGTCCTTCTTTATTTCTTTTTATGGCCTTCATCATAAAATCTATTTTGTCTGAATATGTATTGCTGCTCCAGCCTTTTTTTCATGTCCGTTTGCTTGATATATATTTTTCCTTCCCTTCACTTTCAATCTGTGTTGATTTTTTTCTTCTGAGGTGGGTCTCTTGAAGATAGCATATATGTGGGTCATGTTTTCTTATCCATTCAGCTATTCTGTGTCTTTTGATTGGTGCATTTAATCTGTTTACATTTAAGGTTATTATTGATTTATATTTATTGACATTTTCCCATTTTGTACCTGTGTTCCTCTCTGTCTCTCTCTGTTTCTTCATTTTGTTAAAGCAGACCTTTTAGCATTTCTTGCAATGTTGGTTTGGTAGAGATGTATTCTTTTAGTCTTCTTTTGTCTGGGAAACTCCTTATTTCTCCTTCCATTTTGAATGAGAGCCTTGTTGGGTAGAGTATTCTTGGTTGCAGGCCTTTGTTTACCATTACTTGAAATGTTTTTTGCCATTCCCTTCTGGCTTGTATTATTTCTGTTGAATAATCATTTGATAACTTTATGGAAGCCCCTGTATATGTTATTTGCTGTTTCTCTCTTGATGCTTTTAGGATTCTCTCTTTATCTTTGAAATTTGTCATTTTAATTATAATGTGTCTTAGAGTGGGTCTGTTTGGATTAATCTTCATTGGGACCCTTTGTTCTTCCTGGACTTGAGTAATGTTTTCACTCATCACGTTAGGGAAATTTTCTATCATTACTTGTTTGAACGGGTTTTCCATTTCTTGTTTCTCTTCTCCTTTTGGTATCCCTATGACACGGATATTATTGCTTTTCATGTTGTCCTGCAGGTCTCTTAAAACCTCTTCATTCTTGTTCAACCTTTTTTCATTCTGTTGCACTGTCTTAGAATATTTTTTCTATGTTTTCCTCCAGCTTGCTGATCTGATCCTCTGTTGATTCCTTTTACTGTATTCTTCAATTCAGAAATTGTATTCTTCATTTGCTCCTGGCCCTTATTGATATGTCCTTTTTAATGCTAGTGTAGCTCTCAATAAGTTCCTTGTAGCTTCCCTGAAGTTCTTTGTACTTTCTCTGGAGTTGTTTATAGTTTTCTTTGAGCTGACTGAGCTCATTGAGCTTCTCTATCATCATTATTTTGAATTACATATCTGATAGTTTGTTTTCCTCTGTTTCATTTAGTGATCTTTCTAGGGATTCCTCCTTTCCTTTTGGTGATGGACTTATTCTTTTTTCTCCCATTTTGTGTGTCTGTTGTTGCTTGTTTTGGTCTTGGGTTAATCTGCTTTGATTCATTGCTTTAGTGGAGCACCCTTCTGTGTTAGGAGATTTGTGGAGTTCAGTGTTGCCATCTCCTAGATTTCCTCCACTTGTTGCTCTTGGGGTGGCCTTTATGTCATTAACTTGGGCTGTCTGGTTGTATTTTGGATTTGTTGTATGTGTTGCTCCTTTCCCTCTAGTTAGCTGATTGATAGACATTCCTTCTATCCCATCTCATACACTGTCTTTGAGCTGCTCCTGAAACAGTTAGGAATTAATAGTTCATGTAGTTCTCAGTGTAACTCAGGTGCTTGAGATTAGCAGCAATCCATTTCCTGAGTCTGCCTCTTTTTCTTGGTCAAGTCTGCAGTCTACAGTCAGGCTATATCGTCTTGGAGTAGCAGGGCCTATGGCTGTCACAGTCAGGCTTGATTCTGAGTTCCACCCCTGGTAGGCTGAGCCTCCAGTAGCCTGGCTGGGTTTCTGTGCTGCTGGTGTTTTGGGGCCATTCCTTCTCTTACTGGTTCTGTGTGAAGAACTGCAGGGTGCTTATGTGGTGTCGATGGCTGCTCCTCCCCCTCCAGCTCCTGGAGGAGTTTTCCACCTGCAGTGAGCACCCAGCTACAAGGGAGGGTGGCCTGAAACTTCATTTGCTCCTGTAATGGCTAGCCATCCTTTTGCAGCTCTTCAAAGAGGTAGCCTCTGTCTGCAAAGAGCACCAGACTCCCCAGGGGGCCCACAGAGTAGTTTGCTGGTGAAGGCTAGCCCTCCCTGTCCATGTCTTTGTGGAGATTTTCACTGCATTCATGGGCCTCTGGTTCTGTGGGGAGCCCCATAACAACAGCAGTGGTGATGGCTAGCCCTTTCCCTTCAGCTCTTTGAGGAGGTTTATGCCACCTGCAAAGGACACCTGGCTCTATAGGGAAGCCTGAGTTGTGTGCTGGCAATGGCAACCCCTCCCCCTCCAGCTCTTTGAGGAGGCTTTTGTCGCCTGCACTGGACATGCCAGTTGCACCAGCAGCGAGTTCCTGGCATGCAGTTTTGAGTTTTCGTGGGAGTCTGTGCACTGGTGTGGGTGCACGGGGTTGAGCCTTCCCCCTTGCCGGGGCTCCGAGCTGCCCTCTCCCCAGGTGGCACAGCAGCACAATTTTTGGCTCTCTTGCTGGTGGCCAGTGCACATCCCTGTTCCCCTGCTCCTGCTCCCTGCCGGTCTCTCCTCCTCCACCTCTGGCCCCAGGAGGTGCTTCCTCTCTCTCAGTCTCTGAAGTATGGCTCTCACACAGTCCCTCCCCTGCAGGAATTCAATTCCTCATTCCCCCCGGAGTTTGCCCTCACTGCCCACACTTCACTGCTCAGATTTCTAGTCACCGGGAAGCCTGGAGTTGTCTTCAGTTAGAGCTACCCTTCCTGGTGGAGCCGCCACTGCCCAGATCTGACCTTGGCTCGCCAGCCAGTTTGGAACTGTATCACCTGCTCTCCTGTAGGTCTCTGCAACCCCTGGGCTGTGCACCCCTGAGTCCAGATGCTTACTGCTCCAATTCTTAGGAACCTACAGACGTCTTGTGCTCCCTACCTTATCTTCCAGCTACTCTGGTACTCGAGAACACTATTGGCACTGCCATCTACTCCTGTCACCGTCTCCTTTTTCATAGTACAGTTCTTTAGCTAAAAGTTATCCATGCTGCTATGGGACCAAAACCCAGCTTTTAGAAAGAGGAATGTTTAAATTTTACAGTGAAGTCAACTCCGCAAATTACATTCAATATAATATAGAACATATTAATAGTACAATATTATACTTATTTTATGAACATTCAACTTAAGACAGTCATTCTCCAAAATTTTTAAGTTACCCACATATGTTGGATACTTCCATTTGTTTTTCCAAATATATAAGTATTCTTCATCCTTCTTCATAATTCTCCATGTTTTGGGAGGCTAACATTGTGGACCACACCACAGTCACCTTGCCTTCTGTCTTAGGATAGCATAAAGAGAGGTGCTATCCCTCTATCAAGCCTCTGCTCTTGGTAGAAGGCCGTTTCATTGAGTTGTCCTCTGTATTTTGATAATCACTCAAGTCTCTGTCCCAAATTATTTTAAGTATTTCCACTATTGCTAGAACTAGGCCTGAACTATATCCAGTTTCCCTAAATAGGGTTTTATTTCCCTAAATAAATTGAGGGTGTTATTTCCTTCCAAAACTTTACTGGTTTAAACATCTTCAATATCTTATGATAAAATACTTTCATAACAATATAAATACTAATAGTAACACTTTTGCACCTACATAAAGTACTTAATAAAAAATATAAATGTAACACATGATCCTCTATTACTAAATGGTTCCCTCTAAAGAAAAAAACCTTCAAATAAATTTTTAAAAGATTTTATTCATTATTTTTAGAGGGTAAGGGAAGAAGGAAGAAAGAGAGAGAAACATTAACGTATGGGTGCCTTTCACCTGGGGTCCTGGCCAGAGACCTGGTTTGCAACCTGGGTATATGCCCTGGCTGGGAATTGAACCAGTGACACTTGGGTTCGCAGGCCAGTGATCAATCCACTGAGCCGTACCATCCAGGTTCAAGTAATGTTAATACTGTTGCCATTATATTAAAACCTTTTAAAACACCACAAATTCATAAGTAGCATATCATTAATGAGGTTTTGCTGTTTTAAGAATTTTAAAAACATTTTTGTATATATCCTTAATATTAAAGAGCTAATGTATTTAATAAAATGTATAGCTTAAAAATTCTGTTGTTGAAAATAGGTATCTCTACATACTACAAGAATAAGCAAGAACTCACAACAAGGTAAATTTGTTAAATAAATGTAATGTAACAATTAGCTGTATGTTTTAAAACAGGAAAATAACAACTGAAAGAACAGTCAACTCAAGTCAATTTTACACCTAATAAAATGAGAACCAAAGTGTTTTCATATATGTACAAATGTTTTAAAAAGTTAATATACCAAGAATCCTCAATATTCTCAGAAAAATTTACTCATTTTGAATTAAAATACTAAAACTAGCTTGAATTGTTTCAAACAAAAGCATTTGATCTAATATATTGTATCCAATACCCAGCCAAAGAGCATTCTGTAATGTCGTATCTATCTATGGAACAGAATAATGGGATGGAAAACTTTAAAGTCCTTTACAAAGTTCAACTAAGGTGACAAGATGTGGATTCTTATTCTCCTTTTCACTTTAAAAGAAACGATTAACACAGAGATCACTGATGCTCCTTTTCCTGATAGGTAAATTATAATTTTCTCTTTAAATTGTTGATACTGACTAGCTTTAGATGTGATGACTACATTGAAATAGTTGACACCCTAGTCCGTTATGTGCATTTTCTGCACCCAGTCAATTTTCTGAGAATAAATAACCTGGGCTATAGAGCCTCAAGCTTTCAGGACAGATCTTGTGAGGTTTGCCTATAAGAACAAAGTTAAGAGATTGACTGGACAGGCCAGTGAGGTACTTCCTGATTAATTAGTAAGGAGAAAAGAATGATTATTCTTCGAGTAGTTTTACTTGGAATCTAGAAAGTAATACAGTATGGTGAGGTCCACAATGCTGTGTGAGAACTGATCTTGGCAATAATTATTCTGACATCTGCTGAAGACCTTCTGTTCCATTTAATCTGAACATAGTGCAGCTCAACCCACTGGCTGCCTGGCCTTCCATGTCTGACTAACCTTTGGACATTTAAGGAACAAATCAGTCTGTCTTTCCTTTTTAATATTTTTGGCCCTAGCACTTAATTTAGGCAAGTGACAAAACCTAGGAAGGCCACTCAGTGTCCGGGTGATTTAAGGCAAAAAATTCTTGCTTCCTCATTTCTATTAGAGATCATTAAGATGAAATAATGTAGCACATAATAAGATCAAGAAATTCTCTTAGTAGAAAGAATGAAAAAGGTCTGTTTTGATAATTAATCTTCAGGGAGCAGTTGTGGCACATACAATGACTGCATACCCGCCTAAGAAAGACTATTTCTTTGTCCCTGACAGTGAGTGATGCCTCCTTATAAAGCAATCAAGCAATCAAGCAACCATATTAAATAATGACGGGAAAGGTGAAAAAGAGTTGAGTTGTATTTTCATGACTTGGTTCAAGGTTTCATTCTCTGTTTATTTCTTTACCAAGAACCATAGTCCCATTACACATATAAATGGGTCTTACTGATGGATTACTTCTAAAAAAGAAAAAAAAAAGTAACTTAAAGTCTGTTAGCTGAAGTTTTCACTCTGAAAGGGATCAATAAACTCCCAAGCCTTAAGAATAACTGTTTGTAATGAAAATGTACACGTGTTCATCACCATGTAATCAATATAGTAAATAAACTGGCTGACAAATTTGCTTCTGCCCATTTTGTGTTTTCCTACTCTAAATCCAGCAAAGGTCCCATGTCAGTGAGCTCAATTATTTATCTTTTCTTCCTCTCCTTTTCCCATTTCCCATGTTCTAAAACAATTACTGAACAGATAGAAGTTCAAGGTAAATGTAGACATAAAGTACTTCTAGAAGATAAAAGTGAAATATACATAATTATGGTCTCATACCTAATTTTGAGTTCATTACTTAGAAAAGGGATAAAATTGCAGTTTGTGGAAATATTGCCTCTTTTCTCACTGAAATCTTGAACTTAGAAGTTGTCTGCTTTCTCTCTCTTACTCAGGAGAGTAATGAGATTTTGTTTCTCCATTCCTTTTTGAAGACCTCCCAAGAGGGAGGAGATAATCTATTTGGTTGGTTCTTGATCAGCATAAATGAGAAGTCACTGTACTGTAAGGCAGTGCTCCTTTCTCATTCTTTCTGAGTCTTCTGTACTTCTTCCAGCTGTCTGAGACAGGCTCCTCATACCTCTAGTGAAATGGGTAAACTGAGTTGGATGTTCTCTAGGCACCTGATCACGTTTCTCTCATTGTCTCCCAGAGATACCCAGGCATGTGTTCCCAATGATTTAAATGGAAAAGAGAGAATAAGAATTATTGAGACTCAAATCTAAACTAATACAAACTTTTATTTTGGTTGCCACAGTAGGCATTGAAAAATAGTTTTCTATTTTTTTCCTTTAAAAAAATTTTTGTGCCCTCGCTGGTGACACAGAGGATAAGGCACCGGCCTGTGAACCCAAAGGTCGCTGGTTCAATTCCCAGCCAGGGCACATAACCAGGTTGCAAGCCAGGTCTCCATCCAGATCCGTAGCTGGAGGCAGGTGAAAGGCAACCATACATTGATGTTTCTCTCCCTCTCTTCCTCTTTCCCTTCCCCTCACTCTGAAAAATAATAAATAAAATCTTTAAATTTTTTTTAAATATATTTTTGCCTATTGTTGTTTGTTATTCTATTATAGTTGTCCCAATTTTCCCATTGCCTTCCCCTGCCCCACTCCCTCAATCCCACAGTCAATTCCCACCCTGCTGCCCCATGTCCATGAGTCATTCATACCTGTTCCTTGACTAGACCCTCCCCTTCTTGTCCCCTTATCCCCTACTCCACTCCCCTTTGATTACTATCAGTCTGTTCTTTGTTTCAAAGTCTCCAGTTCTATTTTATTTGTTTGTTTTGTTCATGAGGTTCCTCTTATAGGTGAGATCATATGATAAACTAATACAAACTTAGGAATCTTTTATTGAAATATTGAGGCCCTTATTTGACCAACAACTAGAATTTTATTACAGGTTGGCTTCCCTGAATGAAAGAAAGTTACATATTTAAATCCTAACAATGATGACTATAGATGTTATCTTTCACTTAAATAACATTAAATAACAGTAACATATTTAAAAATGGAAATAGAAGGGCATATGTGTGACAGTATATAGATTACATACCCAGCAAGCACCCATCCACTTCCTGATTCACAGTAACCCCTAACTTACAGTTTTCCATTTGGCTCCATTCCAAACCCCAAAGGTAGGGGACATGCCCAATAAAGCCTCACAATGTATTGAGCAACTGTGACATGAGTCTAAGTTGTTCCAATAAGAGTGATTAGTAGGACTTCTGGAGGTAATATCACTACAAAGATCTCTGTGTCCAAGAGCTTATAATAACCATTGTGAGATCAAAAGCACAGCTCTCCTCCGGTCAAGCTAACCTTGCAGAGACAAAGCAGAAGGACATAGAATAATTAAGCTCTTAGGAACATTACTGAATAATTGGATCACATTAAATATACTTTGAAGTTTTTCATGTATGTAGTATATTTATCTCGATCTATATTGTTTAAGCCAGTATGATTACTTTCGATTACTGTAACTGATACTATATAACTGATACAGGCATCAGAGAAAAATCCTTATTTATTAAGTTTTTCAGATGAGGTGAAAACAATCAAAACTCAGTTGCTGTTGATTCAGCATCTGTCTCTGCTCCAAAAATTACCCTCCACCCCCTCATATCTGTATTGTTATAATGGGGAGTACAAATGTATTATGTGTGCCAACCTCTGGCCATAGGAAATTGCTCCTGGGGAGAGTTCTTGATCAAAGCCAATCCACCTGAATCATCTTTTGTAACTGGAAATAAGGGAAGAAAACTAATGGTAGTGGGAGCTGTGAGATATGAAGCTCCAGAGTTTTTGAGGACTGCATTTCCCACTATGTAGATGAAACTGCTCAGTAATGGCAATCAGCGGAAACTATACAAAGGTAAGTGCAACGCTGAGAGCAATATGAGAGTTCTGACAGAATCATTCCCATTTCCTGGTTCCTGAAGTCCGGCAACATCCCCATCCTCCCTAGTGATGTGAGTATCTCATCACTTTTTTTGTCTTTTCAAGACAAATAATTGATTAGGATTGCATAATTTATAACATGGTAATTTTGGATTAGCAGACACTGTAAGTATCTTGAAGCAATTCTTGATAGGCAACCAATTAGCCCTGATGAGTAAGCTATTTTAGTTGGTTCCATCTTATCTTTCAGGAGCATGCATTTTCTGGGTCAAGTAGCTAAGTTGATTTTGCTTATTCTCAATATTATTTATATACATATATATGTATATATACATATACACACATATATTTATATATGAAAGTATGCTCAGATGTTGAACCTCACTTTGGATTAAGTTTCCATCATTTGCAACCACAAATTTATTTTTAAACATTTAAAAGATAATTTTATTCATAGTTCCACAAAAAGGCGATACCTAAAATTTATATTAGAGTCCCTGGCCTGGTAGTTCAGTTGGTGAGAGCATTGTTTTGCTATGCCAAGGTTCAGGTTCCATCTCCAGTCAGGGCATATATAAGAATCAACCAGTGAATACTAAATTAAGTGGAATAAAAAAATTGATCTCACGCTCAAATCAATAAATTAAAAAAATAATTTACATTAGTATAAGTTACTTTTATTCTTTTTAGTACAAGTATTTAATTAATTGAATGATAACTTTAATGTACATATCTATGCAGCATGTTAATTTTCATATTTGGAGGAACAAGTTTGTTTACATATAGTAAATATTCCAGCATTCTAAATTTAGCTTCAGAATGTTTAGCTTCAGAAATAAAGGACTCAAAAGATGTTCTAGTTATTCATAAAGTCAGCAGAAAACTCTAAAGTGTATTACAGTCTTACAGGCACAATATGACCATCAATTACTATTCTGTATATAAGCCTAAAGTGTTGACCAAATAGCAGGTAAAAGCTTTTTTATAAAGCTGTGAGTATACAAGGCTATTTTGCTGTGAGCGTCACAAAACAAGAACATGGATAACTTGGCTGAAATCACAGAATGCTAGGCTAACCCTTGCAAAAAAGAAAAATTTGGGGTAGTGGGTATTTACCTAGTTCAGTTTCACTTCCTTAGCCAGACTAAAAATGAATTAACATGGAGATATATGACAAGCACTGGAATGTCAAGTGGGCAAGTCCTTCTTCTTATCATTTCATATAATAATTCATCATATTTTATAATTTCTTTAATTTGTTCTGTGAATGTTTAGTATATACTTCCTGGCCAAATATTTACACCATAACATTCTCTTTCTTTATATCCAGGTTTATTTGCTCACACTGAGTGAGTGAATGGTTCAATAGATTGATTTTTAAGTTTACTATAAAAATTTTTCAACAAAGCAGTAACAGAAATAAAAATTGCCCCAAGATTGAGTAAACAGATATAATAGTTTAGTCCTCAGGAAAAAATGCTTAACCCTAAGAGATTTGCAGGAAGATAGGAAGAAAAGTAAAAGTTTACCCTTACTAACTGTGCAACTTGAAAACTAAAGTCAGCATTATTTCCTGTCTGTATATTGGATAATATGTGAACTGAGCATACTTTCATATATAAATATATGTGTGTATATATATATATATATATATATATGTGTGTGTGTGTGTATGTGTGTGTATGTATATATGTATATAAATAATATTAAGAATAAGCAAAATCAACTTAGCTACTTGACCCAGAAAATGCATGCTCCTGAAAGATAAAACGGAACCAACTAAAATAGCTTACTCATCAGGGCTAATTGGTTGCCTATCAAGAATTGCTTCAAGATACAGTGTCCACTAATTCAAAGTTACCATGTTATAAATTATGCAATCCTAATCAATTCTTTGTTTTGAAAACCCTTTTTAAAAAATCACCAAGCTCAGCTGCTGAAAGGAGGTACATTTTTATAGAAATGTAACTTGATAAGTCTTTGGTTTCCTATCTTCTAGCTTTCTCTTATGAAACAGGAAAGAAGGATATTAATTTATTTAAAATTGTAATGAATATGAGTGGTGTCCCTGAGGGAAAAAGAGAAGGAAGGAATTGGAGAGCTGTTTTAACTACTGTTCTTCTGGGTGATTCAGATAAACTACAAAGCCTTTAGAAATGGTTCACCAGGAAGAAAAAATCTTGGCCTTTCAGATGATGGAGTTTCCTACTAAGCCTTATTTATTTTATTTTTATTGCATAAAAAAATACATATAGTTATGTTACTGGGGAGACCCAAGTTAGGTAGCTTCCCCTCCTTGGCTCTTATCTCATTTGCAAGAGATGAATTCAGCTGAGCAATAACATGTATAGTGGAAATGAGATAGCAAGTTTATTTATGAAATACACCTGAGCATGAAGCTGCAAGCAGGCACACAGCTATTCTGAGTGTCCTGATTATTGGGATTTTAGGGATTTTACAAGGTCTATCCAGAAAGTAGCCATCCATGCAATATAAAAAATAGAGATATTTATTGAAGAAGATACAAGATATAAGAAACATTGTACATAGAACAATGATGCCTCAGCCTTCCTCAAATTAGGCACTTTGGGACCTCACAGTTCTACCAAAAACCATAAGCTGCCCTGTCGTATTTTCCTGAATTTTATCGACAGTCTTATTATCTCTTTTCTTTCAAAGGTGATTTTAGTTTGGGGAAAAGCCAGAAGTCATAGGGCACCAATCTGGAGCTGTAACTGGGCTAAGTCACCTGAGTGATTTGATGTTTCACCAAAAAACTCTACATGAGATGTGATGCAATGAACAGGCACATTTTTCAGGATGAAGCTGCCAATCACCAGTTGTCCAAAGCTATAGCCTTCTGAATCATCTGAATAGTTTCCGCAAAGGAATGCTCAAGATTAATACAAAATTTTATACAGATTTGTTGCTCTTGTCACTTAGTCATTTTGAATGTGATGGCCATGCAGTACAAAAGCTCACTCAATGGCATCTACTATCCCCAGACTAGTACAGTTGTCATTGTTCACACATGTGCATTCCAGTCCACTCTCCTTGGCTGACAGATTACATTGATGTTGTGCAAACTGTTCCCATTACATTAACAATGGTTGGACTTTTTCTGGACAGACCAGCTTCAAGGTTTCCACCAGCCTTCTCCCCTCTCCAGATCTTAGGATTAATACAGTTTCAGAAGCTTTCTTTCCCAGATATGGAAATGATACATGCAGAATTTTAAGGGCTCCCCTCCTCTTGTGTTATTGTGGTTTTTATTGTAATTTTCAGAACACCTATCAATCTTATCTGACCAGGCTTAGGAACGATGAATTAATGAGTGACACATGTCTCCCTCCTCATCTCTACCTTGGATTGTTATCTATCCTTAACATCTTCCCCTGAATCTACTATACAAGTTAATTTAGAGGTTTAAACAGAGTTGTTAGAAGGACTCTTCTTATCTATAACAGAGTATAGTTGCTAATTATTAGTCTGTTGGCCAAATGATTCACCAAATATACTGTATTTGGTTACAAAATGCATTAATATTTTGGAAATTTTCTCTAAAACTTAAACTTATTAATTATTTTTTAAAATTTAGCCCTGGCTGGTGGCACAGTGGATAAAGTGCCAGCCTGTGAACCCAAAGGTTGCTGGTTTGATTCCCTAGCCAGGGCACCTAGCCAGGTTGCAGGCCAGGCCTCCAGCCAGCTCTGTAGCTGGAGGCAAGTGAAAGGCAACCATACATTGATGTCTCTCTCCCTCTCTGTTTCCCTATCCCTCTAAAAATAAATAAAATACTTTTAAAAATCTGGTGATTTTCCACACCAGGTTTGCATTCCCATTCAGAAACCGTCAGCTAAGTGGTAATAAAGATTGATAATGTTGAATTTTTACTATGAGGTACAATTCTGAGTGCATTACATAGGATTTAATTTTTACAACTATGTGAACTACTTATTATTAATAGCTCTGATTGA
Organism: Noctilio leporinus; assembly: GCA_004026585.1. Taxonomy (NCBI): domain Eukaryota; kingdom Metazoa; phylum Chordata; class Mammalia; order Chiroptera; family Noctilionidae; genus Noctilio; species Noctilio leporinus. The sequence goes on from PVIW01000529.1 coordinate 313,998, forward strand.
CAGACTGGAAAACTAAACACAGAGCATATTAGCAACTTGCCAAAGGTCACAGAGCTAGTTAATGCTGCGATTAAACTGACAGCAGGGTTTATCCTCATAACCACTCTGCCATACGGCTTCTGTCGTGCACTTCACAGCTACACTTGAAAGGCAACAAGTCCTCTGCCCCACATAGTTTACCTTTACGACTGCTTTGGTGTTTAAGTTAGTGATCTATAACAGACTTTGAATTCTGTTGCATAAAAATTTTAAAATATCCATTAAAAAAAGAAATATAAATTTTAAAAAAACATAAAATTGCTCACTTTAATTAAAAATAGAAAAAGACTGTAGCTGAAGAACTTCTATTTCTACAGTACTTTATAAATATGTCCAGTGAATTCCTATTCATGTAGGAAGTTCTAGCTTTAATGGTCAGCCTGCCATTTAGAATTACTGTGTATAATCTATTCATTTTATCTAACTTGCCAGAACGTACCTGCAGATCTCAGACAATTTCTTCAGGAGCAAAGAAAGTATTCTAACATTTTTGTTACTTGCAAGTTACATAAAATTTTGTCTAAGCATATTTTAACTAAATTGTAAAGTAAAAAAATTATTGGTAAGAGATTGTTTTCTATACCCTATACTTAGATAGACTATAAAAGAAAGAGAGTTATTAACTAAGATCAGCTTAGGTGCAACCTAGGCCCCTATGATTACTTTAACATATTTTTACATATGGTAGTATTTTAAAAACAGTCACTTTTGGTTATTCATGGTAATTCTTTTTTAAAGTCACTGTGAAAATTGAATTAGCAAATACTAAACCATTGCTTCTAGAAGAAATGCAGAGTTAGTTTCCTGAGAATCTCTTGTCAGAGCATACGTAAATCGTGTTTCATGTATGTTGCTCCTTAAAGTCCTTATGTAATGTATATTGTTCATTCATTATCATTAAACTCACTGCCAACTGCACTTACCACTTATGCCTGAATAAAGCTCATTTAACACACATTTTCTCCATAACCAACATCACAGCATTTTTGTACTTGATAGATCTTCAATACTACAATTGGGGCTGATGGTAAGCAGTAAAACCACCTATCCAAAGAACAAAACAGGAAATATATGGCACTACACAGACCACAAAAAGCACAAGTTTATAGTATGAGAGCTGAAAAGAGAAGTTAAGATGTCAACTTGTTCTGCTTCAGCTGAATGTGTGCATTGGGTGACTCAGATATTAATTCATTGTATCAATTGAGCGTTGTGATCTACTATAGTAGTTACTCTGTGGGCTCTCCTGTCAAATCCATGCTTGAAGAAACTTACATCCTCATATAACTAGCATGTTTTTTGGTAGATAATAGCTAACTTTTAGTTTATAATTAGTATGTGTTAGAAATTATTCTAAATACTTTATATGGTTTATCTCATTTAATCCTGTGAGGTAGGACTTTTTTCGTAGTAAATTACTGAGACATTTAGGCAAGCTACTTAAGGGACAAGGCAGATAAGTAGCCTAGCAGGGACCAGGGCCTACACCAATAACCAGTAATTCTGAGCCCTGTACTAGATTACCTATTGCTGAATTGATAGAAGGAAATCATATTTTTGTGATTCTCAAAGCCAGCTGTTAAGTTGATATTTAAGTTAATTCCTGACTCTCTTTGGTGAAATCATAAGGGAAATTTAGACCTTTATTTCAGAACACTTTCACGGTAAAGGTAGAAGATTGGACTGTAATGGGTGAGAGGTTTCACTCAGACTCAGAATGTACAGGGACTTTATTAGAATTTAAAGTTCAGTATCAAGCCCTGGCTGGTAGCACAGTGGATAAGGCACTGGCCTGTGAACCCAAAGGTTGCTGGTTCGATTCCCAGCCAGGGCACATAACCAGGTTGCAAGCCAGGCCTCAGCTAGATCTGTAGCTGGAGGCAGGTGAAAGGCAACCATACATTAATGTCTCTCTCCCTCTCTGCCTCTCTCCCCTCCCCTCTCTCTGAAAATAATAAATAAAATCTTTAAAAAAAAAGTTCAGTATCAGCAAATAGAACACTAACTTTAACAAATAGAACTCTCATATTCTCATCAACAAAAGACAAAATAAGCAGTGAAAACTAAGTCATGATTTATTCTTCGGCCCAAACAAGAAACCTTCAGCAAAAACACCATTTCCCTGAACACCATCAATGCTAAGTTGGACGTCATTGCAGTGAATAATTTGACAGCTGATGCAGAGGGAGAATAGTTGGTGGTAAATTCTGAAACATAGGAAATAGGTATAAATTATCTTCTTCCTTTTAGAGTTGTCACCCACTTAACTATGTTTGAGAAATAAAAGACAAGAGCAGAATGTACACAATAGACAAAAGAAATCAATTCAAGAATGTAATGAAGCAAATAAAAGGAAAGCAAAACAACTGGTAAGAACCAGAGAAGATTTGTTTCAGGTCTGCAGAACCAAAGCAATCAAAAAGAAAATAGCTCAGCTGAAAACAAAGGCACGTTGTTTCTCCTGATTGAATTATTTGGTCAGTAATAGATACAGAAAAAGAAAGCAGAAAAACCAAACATCTTATATCATCCTACCTTAGACAGGTATGTATAAATATAAAATATATAGCTTAGTAACAGGATATGAGACTATAAAGAAATTAATGAAGTCCTAAATTATAAAATCTTATAATATTTGACTCAAAGAAGACTGTGAGAATTCATCCAGTCCATATTCTTTTGGTAACTCAGATTCCTGATCAAATGTTTTTCCACTTCTACTCTCATTAATGAATCTATTTCAAAAAATAGTTTTGGTTTATGGTCTAAGTCCAAGGTAGTAACAATTTCCATATGTTTTTCATAAATATAAGTCTCAATGTTCAAAGAAGAGGCTAATTTTGGAGAAGTATATCTGTGCTGTATAAAAGCTCACAGGATATTTTCATTATTGACTAAGCAATATATTATTGCTTTTGTTTCTTAAAAATGAGATAAACTCCTGCTAACATTGGCTTGTTCAAAATATGTTGCACTACTGAGGGCAAGAGGGGAAGCTAGAAATTTTTAGAGAATGCTAAATGATCTACCATAGAACACAGATGTTCAAGGCAATCCACTCCACCCAGAGATCCCCACCTTAGGCTTTGCTCTAAGGTCAAGAGCTACCTGCCAGTTTCGTACTTAGTGAGCCAATTTCTCATCCCTGGTCTTGAATATTCTGTTTTCTCCACTCAATTTGACCACAAGACTCTGATTTGGATCTGTATAACTGAAACTGCGGCCTCCCATGTGGCTTGAACATCTGGACATGTGCCAAATTGTAATCATAACCACATTGCTATTCCTGGTTTCTGCCCAGTATATGAAAACAAAAGTGATTTTACCAATTGGGCTACAAAATTTGTCCTTATCCAAAAGTATGGTCTGAAAACCTCACCATCCTTAACCCAAGACTACTCACCCTTGAAGCAAGTCATAATCTGGTGCTGACATAGTTTATGAAAAAATGAAAAAACTGTTCCCTTACATACAGTGATGATTAGATAATTCAATAAATGATAGCAGTGGTTCAGAACTGAAGTGCTGGAAGCCAGAAGAACCTTTTTAAAGTACTAAGAATAAACACAATTATATATAGTGCTTATTAAAAACTTAGATATATGAACCCTGTCCTGGATGTATGGAATCCAATTGTCATCTTTGCAAATTCTCTTTCAAATGCAATACTTTACCTAATTTTCTATTTTCACTGTAAGAAGACTTCAGCAGATTATGAGAGGCCTTGATGAAAAAATATTGGCTTCTATGAGTTTAGCTAATTATTATATGATAGTTGTGGGAGAATGGCTATAAATAAGTATAGCTATATCTCAATCTACAATATTAATTTATCTAAAGAATGAATAAATGCAATGGAATAGTTCAACACAATAGAAAATGGCTGCAGCGATTAGAGCTGAGCATTGAATAGGGAGCATAAGATCAATCTTGTCACCAGAGTGTTTTCCAGTGTAAAACATAGGGACACTTTTTACTTCTTTAGATTTTTCCATAACTCTATTATCTCTTCAGCTATCCATTTGCTCTGTTGTGCTCCATTCACAATAACAACTTCCTGATTACTAACAGATGGCATGGCTACCTTGACTCTGAGGTAGGAAGTACCCTAGGAAGCATTATGCCATTCTGCCTACTTCAAACATTGATCCTCCTCTATAAACAAGTAAACCAGAATGACTGTAAACTAGCATCATGAATCAATAGAGTGTGAATCAACCACTCGAGTCTGAGCATCCCTGGGTGAACTGGTTTCTGATGTAAAAGGATGAGGACCTGGTGAATGAAAAATAGCCACTTTGTGAAGTCATGGCAGTTAACTGTCTCAAATCTATGGGAAAAAAATGGGCTGTTGATAATTAGTGTTGTAATAAATAAGGGAACAGAAGGAAGTGATGTTACTGACACCATTTTTCTCATATAATAAACTAGAATAAACCCCAAGTGGACCCAGAGATTTACATTAGAAAAAAATAGAGGAAAACAAAAAGGAAGGACTATATAAACTAGGAATATTGAAACACTTGCACATATGCCTAAAATATATTTTTTGATCAACCTAGCTTGTCAATTCAAAAACACAGAAAGGTGTTTTTGAACAATTAAAAACATTAGAAACATTAGAAAAAGCTAATGTAAAGGGGTAAACATAGGAAGAGAAAGTTTAGAAATCATGGATTTTTTTGTCTTGTTTTTTAGAAAAAATAATTAAATCATGGTTTTTGAGGACATTGAAAATACTGAAGATAACCGAAGATAATAAAGGGTGATGAGAATGAAATTATAAGGGGCCATACTAATATCTAATAAGTAATTAGAAGAACTAAGCCTTGAAGAAGCATATATTTTTAAAGAGAGAAGAATTAGGTGAGCAAAACATGTTAAAATATAACTTTCCAAAGGTAAAGAGTGACATTCTTCAAAATGTAAAAATGTTTCAAAGATTTAAGTCATTAATGAGGGGATCAGCTAGAAGAAAATACTGGGTCAAAGGAATACAAGAGAAATAAAATTATTTATAGGCACTGAAAGAACACTGGAATAGATTGATAAACAGATTAAAAATGTGTTAATGTTCTTTAGGGCAATAAATTATAACAACTGGTATTATCTTTTTAATGGGTATAAGTCATTTTCATCTGTATAGGACAAAATTCATTAGATTTGCTAATGAAGTGCAAGGATAATTTGCACTGATATAACTGTCCTAAAAGTTAATATCGACCTTTAAAGAGTTGCAAAACATGCTATCCAATAGTAAATAGTAAGTCAAAGAAAAGTGCATACTCCTGAAGAGTTAAACTTTTAAGTAAGACTGTTAGATCTATGCAGCAAAGCACCAATAAAATACTGAAAGTGAACAAAATCATGTTTTTGCTTATTTCCTAATACTTGAAATGTTTTCTTAATAATCACTATGTAAAACATGGATAAGTGATCAATAAACATTTAAATACTGACTAATATAATGTATTTCTTTCCTATGCTGCAATTTCTGAAGCCTTTTTAAGGAGCAACTCTTTGGTTTATTTAAATTTTAAGATGTTAGATAGGAACACTCTTAGTATTGCATACTGGGTATTTAAGGCCCCTTCAAATATTTTTCACTTTACAAGATAAAAATCTGTATATAGCTAAGTCATTTGAAAGTGATATTTACATCTCCTTAGCATTTATTACCTTCAATTTTCTACTAAGAATGTGTAGTTTTTAATGTCTTATTCACAAGATCATAAAAAATGTAATAAGCATTTTGGAAGAAATACTAAGCATACTAAAGTCATAATGCAGGATTTATTACCTTTAATGAAAGCATTAATGACACTAATAGAATCATATTATCACTGACTTAATGTATCTTTTATGAGCATCACAACAAAATACTTTATACTCAGTGGAATGTTTAAATGTTTTAAGACCGAGAAAGAGATTCAAAATTGTACAAGATCTTTTTAAAGGGCTTAATGATAAGTGATTTAAGTCACAGAAAGAAAGACAAATGCCATATGACTTCACTTATATGTGAAATCTAAAAGCAAAAACAAATGAACAAACAAACAAAAAAAAATCAAATTTATGGAGGACAGATCAGAGTGGTGGTTATCAGAGGTGAAGGGGGTCAGCTGTAAGGTGATGGATCAAAGCTGGACTTTTAAGGTTGATCATTATGTAGTTTATACAGAAGTTGAATTATGATGTGCACATGAACTTAATTCTTTTAAAATAAAATTCACACTTACAATGGTGGGGAACTGTTATGGTTGAATATAAGCTATTACCTAGAATTTTCAACTTTCAGTTAAACACTCAATAATAGAGAAAACATAGCAACTTTTTAACAAATATTCTGTAGCCCTAATGAGTCAAAAAGAAATAGGATTAAGATTCAATTATAAATATCTTAACTGTTTGTGAGTTGAAATTCCAGATTTAAAAAAATGCATATTACTGTAGTGTTAAACTTTTTTGACAACTAATTTAAAAACAGCAAAGATGACCAAGTTCAAGTTCAGGTTGTTTAATTTCTCCTATTAGTTATAGTTGAACTTCTAAGGCATGCTCAAAACCTTATCATAGCTTCTGAAGAGACAAGTTATAGGACAAAGCTGTTAGAAAGTGAAGTTATGATCACAGGAGAAATGTAAATACTTGTGAGTAAAGTATTTCCTTTTTTCTTAGAGACCTGGTTTCCCAAGTCTCCTAAAAATAGCATCTTTTCATTTATGTAATCAAGTTCTCTCCAGGTCTAGAACAGAGTAGGTCCATGGAAAAGAAATGCTGTTTTGGGTCTAAAACTTAAGTGAGAGAGGCAAACATGTTTTTGTGTCTTCATGACATCCTTTTCAGATCACCAAGATTACAAGTTTCAAAACAGAGACTTAGATTCCAAATATTGTAGTAGTATTTGTCATTTCAGCACTATAAGTTTACATTTAGAAAAGATTGGTTCACTCCATCATCATTAACAATATTACTGTTAGCTAAAGAACACCCACACAAACACAAAATTTAGAAAAATATGCAAACTGGGTCTTTGTGATGGGATCTCCCTATTTTCCAAACCATAGTAAATTCACATTGGACTAGGCATTTGGTAGTAGAATCTCTATTCTATTCATCTCTTTCTACAGTCTTTCAGCTATTAACCTGAATTGCCAACCAATGCTTTTTTTTTTTTTAGGTTCCAGTCTGGAAAGATCTGCTTCTAACATATGTGAGTTCAGTGTATGCAGTTATGTGTATGTGTGATTATATGTGTGGGTATGGATGTGTAAATATGTATGTTTGGGTATGTGGTTTATGTGGATATGGGGCATGACACTGGGGAGTAGTGGTGTTCAGAGTGTGGGAGGTCCTATAGATATTCCACTCTAGCACAATACTACAATTGGAATGCTCGTTTTGCTTATTTCTTCTAGAAACATTCAACAGTCAGACAACCAAAAATGTGAATATTGGGATGTCCACTAAAATTCTTTTACCCCATCAAAACCAGCACATTGCTAATTCTGTGATGTTATATACCCATGTATATCAAAAACTTCAGCTGTGATCCCAATAATCAGAACTTAATCTACTATTCCTGCCTTGCTCTGTCTTTATAAAATCCACCTCCAGCCCTCAGAGTCTCTACAATCATTAGAATTGTTTCTGTTTTTCTCTATCATCATATTTTCTTGGTGAATATTATAGACAAGTTAGGCATCTACCAGTGGATCTACAGAGTAAACAAGAAATAAAAAATGTAGGCTTGAAGCCCTGGCTGGTGGCACAGTGGTTAAGGTGCTGGCTTGTGAACCCAAAGGTCGCTGGTTTGATTCCCCAGCCAGGGCACATAATCAGGTTGCAAGCCAGGTCTCCAGTCATGTGCATAGCTGAAGGCAGGTGAAATGCAACCATACATTGATGTCTCTCTCTCTCCCTCTCTGACTCTCTCTCTTCCCCCCTCCCTAAAAATAATAAACAAATCTTTTTTAAAAATGTAGGCTTGGAAGATGATCTCTCTGCAAGGGTGGAGTTTGAATATGTTTTAACACACATTCAAAAGCATACCCACTGAGTGCAGCAACGCAGCCAAACACACCCAGCAATGGGCAGCTCATTTTCCTTTCCATGGGAGTCAGAGAGGGAAAGGAACTAGAGTTAGGCCCCATCGTATACTTCAGTTCAAGCTGCCTGATTTTATTGTATTATTTTGAATATATTTTATTCATTTTGCTATTACAGTTGTTCCAGTTTTTGCCCCTTGGCCCTCCTCCTTCCAGTACCCCCATTTCTTCCAGCATTGGTGGTTACAGAATAGACAGGGGGATGTTAAGAAGAACAAAGGAAATAGAGAAGCCACAGAACATATGCATGATTCATGAACATGAATTAAGGGGGGCATTGCTGGAAGGAATGGGGTGCTGGGTGGAGGGGGGTGAAGGGGGAAAATTGGGACAACTCTAATAGCAAAATAAATAAAATATATTTAAAAAATAATTAAAAAATAAAACAAATTGCTAACAAAATCTATATATTATAAACCCATAAAACAAGTACACATTTTGTAACAATAAGAAAGATAGCATGAGAGGCTTGGGGGGAGGGGGGAGGCAGAGGCAAGGGAGGGGAGCAGTTTAGACAAGAACCTAGTATAAAGGAACCATGGACATGGACAACAGGTGAGATTGACTTTGGGGGGAATGGGTGGGGGGGGGACAGAGGGGAGCAAAAAGGGGATGGATGTAATACAACAACAATAAAATTAAAAAGAAAGAAAGATAGCATGAAAGATAGCAATATACATCCACATTTTCTTACTTTTTTTTTTCCTTAACTGCAATTGATTTTTCTAAGAGTTATTGCAAGTAACATGATTTTCCTATCTTATGAAATAATTCCAATCTAAGAAAACTTAACCTGCAGTGATGCAGATACAAGTAAAATACAAAATTATACCTTATTTAGTAAAATCTATAACAAGATTATTTTTTAAATTATTTTTATTTAATATTTTTTTTAATTCATTATTCTTTAGAGAGGACAGGGAAGGAGGAAGAAGGGGAGAGAAACATCCATGTATGGTTGCCTTTCACCTGCCTCCAGCTACAGACCTGGCTGGAGACCTGGCTTGCAATCTGGTTATTTGCCCTGATTGGGAACCAAACGAGCAACCTTTGGGTTCGAAGGCCAGTGCCCATCCACTGAGCCACCAGCCAGGGCTATTTTAAAGCATTCATAGGTTAAAATTAGTTCTTATGTATTCAGCTACCTCATGCCTTTTGATCGATGTATTTAATCCATTTACATTGAAGGTTATTATTGATAGGTACTTAATCATTATCTATTTCTCCCTTTGTACCTACGTTCCTGTGTGTCTGTTTCTTCATCTTCTTAAAGCAGACCCTTTAGCATCTTTCAATGCTGGTTTGGTGGAGATGTATTCTTTTAGCCTTCTTTTGTCTGGGAAACTCCTTATTTCATTTTTCATTTTGAATGAGAGCCTTGCTGGGAAGAGTTTTCCTGGTTGCAAGCCTTTGTTGTTCATTGCTTGAAATATTTTTTGTCATTCCTTTCTGGTTTATAGTGTTTCTGTTGAGAAATCAAATGATAGCTTATCAGAGCCCCCTTGTATGTTATTTGTTGTTTCTCTCTTGCTGCTTTTAGGATTTTCCCTTTGCCTTTGAAATTTGCCATTTTAATTATGACATGTCTTGGAGTGGGCCTGTTTGGGTTCATCTTCATTGGGACCCTCTGTGCTTCCTGCCTGCACTTGCGTGACTTTTTCTTTCCTCAAGTTAGGGAAGTTTTCTGTCATTACTTTTTCAAACAGGTTTTCTATCCCTTAATCCTCTTCTTCTGGCATCCCTATGATACTGATATGTTTCATGTTATCCTGCAACTCTCTTAAAATCTCTTCATTCTTTTTCAGTCTTTTTTCATTTTGTTGCACTCTCTGGGAATTGTTTTTTATGTTGACCTCCAGTTCACTGATCCAATCCTCTGCTTTCTCTAGCCTGCTTTTTATTCCTTCTACTGTGTTCTTCAATATGGAAATTGTGTTCTTCATTTCCTCCTAGCTGTTATTGATGGTTTCTATGTCCTTTTTAATGCTGGTGTAGGGCTCAGTAAGTTTTTTGCAGCTTCCCTGGAGTTCTTTGTAGTTCCCCTGGAGTTTGTAGTTTTCTTTCAACTCACTGAGCTCATTGAGCTTCTCTTTCATTATTATTTTGAATTCTATGTCTGATAGGGTGCTTGCCTCTATTTGATTTTGCACTCTTCCTGTGGATTCCTCCTTTCCTTTTGATAAGTGTTTGTTTCTTTTTTGGCCCATTTTAGGTGACTCTTCTTGTTTATTTCTGCTTCTTAAATTGGTCTGCTTTAACTGACTTTGTGGTGTGAACTTACTGTCTTCATGGTGTGACCTTCTGTGGTATCTAAGCTGATTGATTTTAAAGCTCATGTCTTAACAGTTTGGAAAAATGAGCAGAGTACCTAGCTTGGGAAAATATCAAATAGAAATTGGCAAAAAGAGAGTAAGTCTCTCTCTGTGAATATTTTACCCTTTCTAGAAAATCTTACCCTTTGAAGACCTTATCTTTTTGTATCTCCCATTTTTACAGAGTAAGTCTATTTAGTAAATATCCATTAAGATGTTAGAAACTCTTGACACTAAATGTAATATTAACAGTGTAATTTGGTACCTGCATATATGTTATTTTGACATGAATATCATATTTGCCATATATGACGCTGCCTACATATAAATTCAGTTTTTAAAATTTAAATAACATCTCTCTCTCTGTGGCATGCTTGCATGAAAGGAAACTAAGGATATTCTATGCTAAGGTAGAAATATTGATTATATTGACACAAATACAATTGTTGAAGGAAAAGTAAATTTAAACTATTTTTGATTTATATTAAAAGAGAAAACATTTAAAAGTACAGTATACATTTACTTGTTTTATAAAGATTAGCCTGGTTTCCAGAACTACAAATTTTACTAAAAGAGAACACTGAAAATCAATATACCAAATACTACTAGATTAAATAATTTATCACATGATACTTCCTTAAAGTATGAAGAAATGAATTTCTTCAACATTCCCTTATTTTGGGAATGCCAAAATAAGGCATTTGAAGTATTATTTATTTTCTTATTTACACCACAGTTATTCTCTTATTTAGGTTGTAAATGAAAAGGAGGCTCTACAGAAAATAACCTCACAGGGTGATTTAATCATAAGATCCTAATTGGGAAGGTCATGGTGGACAGTTACTCCCCAGGCATGTAACTTTAGTAAAAGGCTTATCTTTGCCTTAAGCAACACTTATCCATTGTTCTTGTACCTATAGGTCAACACACCTTTGAAATGTCCCCTTTCTAACTCCTTCTTCTAATATATAACTATGTTTCAGACCCCTCAAGAAAGAACATAATCTTAACTACCTTTTAATTTGACCCTCTTCCTGTTTTCTCTTACCTTCAATGATTTTCATTACATTTTCTACTTAATTTCAAATGCATAAAAGAAAACTGCAAAACTATTCTTCAGAGCATTTGAGATTTTTCTCCAGGCATGTGTTGTCCATTTGACTCAAATAAACACAAAAATCTTCTACAAGTTTGGATGTTTCTTACATTGACATGATTTGGTTACTGAAAATTACTAAAAACCATGAGTTAAATAGTTTCCTGGATACTGGACTATACATATGGCCTATGAATTTCCCTCTTATTTTTCCTTCTAATCAGGGACTGATCAAGAAGAGATTGAATTCATGAATTTTTTTTCTGAAATAAAATACTGTTCTTTCTCTCCAAAGAGGTGACTGCTTAGGAGAACCAGAAAGGTGGGTATGAAACATCATATCCAGAAAAGGCCCAGCTGATGAGGATACTGAGTGCCATGGGAAAGCAGTTCCTTTTCAGTGAGAAGATATAGAGACAGGGAGTAACCATATGAGGGAATCTTTCAAGCAATGAGGGGAAGTCACTTATGTTCTTCAGCTCTATGATTTTCTGCTCTTGGTTGGAAATTCCCCGCTTATGCATTGTTCTCTTGACTTTCCTGATAAAGCATTTATCTATACTCATTAAAGTCTGTTTCTGGAGTTTACTTTGTTCTTTTGTTTAGAACATATTCCTTTGTTTCTTCATTGCCTCTGAATCTCGGAGTTGATTTCTGTGCATTAGTCAAAATAGCCGCATCTCTCCCAGTGTTGCTGAAGCAATCTTCTGTAGGACATAAACCTTATCACTCAGCCAGGCCTAGCTCTTGGTGGCCTCTCAAATCCTTGTGATTGCTCAGGCTTCCTTCATTAATCTTCATGGCTTCCAGCAGCTGAGGTTATGCCAAGACCTGTTGGTATCTTAAACTGGAGTATTGCAGTTAACACTTGGGTGCAGCTTGAACAGATAGATGCCAGACCTTCAGGCAGCAGCTGGGAAAGCATGTTGTTGGGGCCCCTTCCAAGGAGAAAACAGAAGCTTGGCATTTTTGCCAGCTCTCTCTGCACTGGACCCTACAGACAGCTGGGGCAGGGGCAGTCCTGTGGCACTTGTGAGTACAATTCCCATTGACTATCACAGCCAGGTTCATCCTAGAGCCCATCCTTTAGGTGACAGCTATGAAACTGGGGTGACAGAAGGTATGTACAAGCTTTTTCCAGAAAGCTAGTGATGGTTTATAGTAGATTCAAGTAAGAAGGCTGAGGTGGTGTTTGCTGGCTTCTCTGGTCTCCGGAGAGGACTGCAGTGAAACCCCAGGTGTGCTCAGTTGGAGGCCTCACCCTCCACAGCAGCTTTTATGGGGTGCAGACAGGCCTTCCTCAGGTCAAGACCAGGATGCCGGCTCTTTGCCCACTCCCTCTATCCTGAGCCCTGAAGGAATAACTGCAGTGAGGCCTAGAGAACTCATTAGAAAATTTCTTTGTTTATTACAGCCTTGTAGGTCTCAAGGATGAAAGCCTGTTGGCTTTCAGAACAAGGTGTTCTGGGAGCCTGTCCCTCAGGTGGAAGTCTTACAAGTTGGGGTGCTAGATGTCTGAAGCAAGGGTTGAGAGTTTGCTCCCACTGTCCTGACACTGCTGGAAATGGGTTTATGACAATGGGGGTTTCTCGGCCTTTCCTACCTATTCAATACAGGAGATGTGGGTATTTTCTTTTGGCTTGATGTGTAGGAATGGCACAGCTAGTTTCTGGATTTTTAAGATTTTTTTGTTTCGATTTTGCAGTATTTTTTACCTTCCTCTTCCTCTTTAATTTTTTTAATGCATTTTTCAATGACAGTTGACATACAATATTATATTAGTTTCATGTGTACAACACAACAATTAGATATTATTATACCTTATGAAGTTATCATCCCAATAAATCTAGTACTCATCTAAGATGTCTTTCCAAGGAAATTGCTCTGAGTGTAGCTGTAGATTTATTCTGTCCATAAGAGGAAGTAAATTCAGGAGGCTCCTATGTTTCTGTCTTGGAACAGAATCTCTTTCAGAGCCTGTAGAAGTTCCAGGGTGAGTGTAGGCTATGGCTTTCCAGATCCTGAATTCTTTGCACATCTTGGGGAGCCAATCAGCTCAGGATCCTTAGAGGCTGCTACCAAGTCTTGACTCTTAATTTTGTCACTGACTTAAATCTCGTGGTAAACCTTGGAAGCTGCTCCTGTCTTTATCATTTTGTCACTGTGACTTCTTGCCAAAATATTTTCAAGAGCAGCTTGAAATAGATGGCAGCAATGTGAGTGATCTAGAGTCTGAAGATCTGCCAGCATTTAGTATTGCCACTACATTTCTTCGTAATTTTAGTTGTCTTCGTACATGTGTAGTGATAGCTCATTGCAGTTTTAATCTGCACTTCCCAAATGGTGTTGAGCATCTGTTCAGGTGCATATTTTCTATCTCCATATCCTCTCTAAGAAAATATCTCATTTTTAAATCTGTTTTCTCAATGGGTCACTGGTTTGTTTATTTTAGAAATACTTGAATTTTTAGAGCACTTTTGATATCTTAAATCCTAGTCATTATTTATTTTGAGATGTGGCTATTTCTTCAGTCTACAGCTTATATTTTTAATTTCTTAACATGATATTTTGTAGAGCAAAGATTTTAATTTGATGAACTACTATTTATCAACTTTTCTATGTGTGGGTAACATATTTGGTAATAAATAAGAAAACTTTGCTTGGTCCTAGATTCTGAAGATTTTGTCCTATTCGTTGTTAACACTTTTTGAGTCCATGTATTATAAAACATGTGGTCTAGGTCAAAGTGTCTTTTGTTTTTGTTTTATCTCAAGAGATGTCCATTTGTTCCAGGGCCATTTTTTTAAAGTTGCATTTATAATTTTATAATATGATTTTAAAAAATCATTTATGCACAATTTTTAAGATTTCTAATCTGTTCCTTTGATCTATTTGTTTATACCTCCACAAATATTAGTCATGATTACTGTAGCTATATGTTGTCTTAAAATAAGATTAGACAGATTGATTTGAAATGTTGTGGGAAGCTAAGTTCTTCTTGCCAACGCAGTAAAGAATTATAGATCAGCAACCCTATTCCTATGTAAGCAAAGTTTATTAGGGATATGTTTTCACGGAAGAGAAAGAGCCTAGCCAAAGTGGGTAAGGAAGGCAAAGGCCTTTGGTTTCTTTGTCCTGAGGATTTACATACTTTGTGGGGTGGGGGTGAGGGAATTATGTACTGATTTGGTGGGAGAAGGTGTTGCACACACTTCCAAAAAAGGGCATGATCTCCTAAGCATAAATATGAGTGTCGGCTGTTAACTCAGATTTTTATCTTGATCAAGACCACTTATTGTTGTCCTGTTAAAAACAGATAGGTGGCCAAAGGCAGTTTATCAAAATTACTATGAACTTTTTCTGCAAGTACTATGGATCCACTCCCAGCCCTTGTCCTTCTCCTGAACTTCTACCTAACATTTTCACTTTTCACATCTTTTTTTCAAAACAGATTTAGCTTATCTAATTTCTTGACATTTTCAGATAACTTTTAGAATAATCATGTTTCAATTACTAAATATTCTTGCTGGCATTTTGATAAGAATTTCATTATATTTGTATATCCAATTTGGAATTACCATCTCTACTTCATTGTTTGTTCTAATCCATTAACAAAATACATCTTTACATTTATTTTACTTTTTATATTTGTCAATGTTTCATAAATTTCAGCATACAAGTCCTGTACATGTTTTGCTGGCTTTATAAAATGTAAGTGCTTTTTTAGGGAGAGGGGGTGAATTAAGTGGTATTGCTTTGTCCATGGAGTAGCTGAATTTCATGTTTCCTTGCTTTTGTAAATTTGCCTGCAACATTGCTAAATAGTTATAGGGATTATTTTGTAGATCCTTGAGGTTTCTCTATGTAGACAATCATACTTCTTTCTTTCTGATCTGTAAGCCTTTTACTTCTTCTTCTTGCTTTATTGAACTGGCTAGAAATTGCAAATCTAAATCTTTAAATTTAAGAATAGAAACAGCCCATAGATCACCCCTGAAGAGAGTGGTAGCATTAAAAGCAGTGATAGAGTACTGACTGAAAGTTAGATGGAAAAGTTTCCCTTGCACCTGTAAGAATAGAAATGTTCCATAAAATTAATTCAAACTCTTTTTATTTCTTGATATGTGCACATTCTACCAACACTCCCTACCTTTGGTTTACTAGGGTATGAGAAAAGACTGAAAGAATAATTAACTATGGGTTGATCTTTCTTTCCTTTTGTGTCATTTTCTGAGTAGGTTGACTAGTGTAAAAAATTGATACGAATATGAAAGGGATTATGATGTTTTTTGGTTATTTGTATCTCTTAAAAGATTATAATCTTTTTGCATTCAAAAGAAGTTCTGATCTGAACTGAAAGCATGGCCTCTCAAGCCTGCCAGCACCTCATTTTAGTCAGTCCTAGATGAAATATGCTGCTATAGACTACAGTCTTCCCAAAATTCACCTGACGAAACCCTACTTCCAGAGAAATGGTGGTATTTGAAGATGGGGCCTTTGCGAGGCATTCAGAGTCAGATGAGAGCATGAAGGTGGGGTCCCCATGATAAGATTAGTGGTTTAAGAAGGAAAAAGGCACCAGAGCACTTTTCCTTTACCACATTGGCACCCTAATTTCAAACTTATGGTCTCCAGAACTGTAAAAAAGTAAATTTCTATTATTTAAGCCATCTGGGTTACAGTATTTTGTTATGACAGCTCAAGCTAACTAAGACACATGCTTACTTGTATACAACTTAGTGGTGCTGAACTCCCAAGGAGGAAGCACTCCATGCTTATGAGGCACTGCACATTCTATATACAAATGTAGCAGCAAGGAGCATAGGTTACATATACAGTATTGTATACAGCTACTCTTGCTCGCGCAATGCTCCCCTGCCCCATCAAACTTGGCTTATAAAACATAAGTTCTATACAGATCATGTATCATAGAAATGTACACGTGAAACTGGTGTAATCTTATCAACCAAAGTCATCCCAATACATTTAATAAAGAAATTGTAAAATAAATAAAATTATTAAGACGTTCGAGGCATTGAGTTCAGGGCACTAAACCAAGGACAGGGCCCTCATAAGGGTGTGACTGCAAAGGTTGCACATTCATAAAGCTGACCCTGAGGGTAAGCTTTTATATAAGGAATTGGGGCATATCACAACTTATTTCCAAAAGAAGATGGACACTAACCCAGAACACCAATATTAAATGACAGAATAGGAATTGTCTGATAGTAGATAAGGGTAGAAATTAGAGACATCTTAACATGAAGTACTTCTCAAATCATGTTTTAAGAGAGAAGTATAACGCCCATGAATAGCCATCACAATATTGAGAAAGAAGAACAAGGTAAGAGGAATCACAATACCGTACTTCAAACAATACTACAAGGCTACTGTCATCAAAACAGCATGGTACTGGCATAAGAATAGACATATAGATCAATGGAACAGAATAGAGAGCCCAGAAATTAACCCAGGACTCTATGGTCAACTAATATTTGACAAAGGGGGAAGGAACATCCAATGGAGTAAAAACAGTCTCTTCAACAAATGGTGTTGGGAGAAATGGACAGCAACATGCAAAAAGATAAAACTAGACCACCAACTTCACCATACACCAAAATAAACTCAAGATGGATAAAGGATTTAAACATAAGCAGTGCCAT